>SSNP01000167.1:532972-763947 GCA_006937955.1 Pachypanchax playfairii
TTGATTGATTGATTGATTGATTGATTGATTGATTGATTGATTGATTGATTGATTGATCTCAGACAGATGAATTGATTTCACAGATGAGCTGAGAATATGGAGACGACATGTTTGAGCTTCATACAGTAAATGAATGTTGTTGTTTAATTAGAAAGTCTTGTTAAAGCAATAACTAAAGTTACTCCTCATGACTGTTGCTGATATAGTTGTAAGATATTCTGTATCTTTCAATCAACTGAAATGAACAACGAAGTTTTCTTTGTTTTCTCCTTCAAAGTCGGTGTAATAGTACAACTCCAACTTTTTTTGTTTTAAAACTATCAAAACAAATAATAATAATTATTTGGTCTGAACCGAGTGGTTCTGGTTTCATGACTGTCCTTATCTTCCTTTTCGTCTTCAGCGGCTCTGCAGGCTTTGAAACGAAAGAAGCGATACGAGAAGCAGCTCGCCCAGATCGATGGCACGCTGTCGACTATCGAGTTCCAGAGGGAGGCTCTGGAAAACGCCAACACCAACACGGAAGTGCTGAAGAACATGGGGTTTGCTGCCAAGGCCATGAAGTCTGCTCATGAAAACATGTAAGAGTGATGAAGCAGTTTAACACAGAAACAATAAGAAGGTTAAATCTGATAGAACATTAAGCTCTTATTTCAAAAAAACAACAAACAGGCACTCTGTAATTTAACATTCGTCAGCTCAGACCGCCAGGCAGTCGTCCGACCACGACCTCATCATTTCTTATTTTAAATAAAACCTTCATGCTGGTTAAAGCTGCTCAGGAACCGCGTGATGGAAAATTGTTGTGGTTTTGAAACTGTGACTTTTTAATGTCGTGGTTTACCTTGAAACCAGCGTTTGCACAGACTGTCTAACTTTAGTAAATGCATCTGTTGAAACATCTGTGACTGGTTCCATGTCTGCTCACACTCTTCTTCTCTGTCATGGATTCAGGGACATTGACAAGGTGGACGACCTGATGCAGGACATAACGGAGCAGCAGGAACTGGCTCAGGAGATCTCTGACGCCATCTCCAAACCCGTTGGCTTCGGGGAGGAGTTTGATGAAGTGAGTGAAGATTTTGAGAGTTTTAAGTGAGTTAACTTGCTTGTTAAACTGATCCTAGTCTAAAATGGGCTCATTTAGCGTGATCACAGCTGACAGCATTCAGTCACTCTGAAACTCTATCAGCTGATTCCAAGAATTCAGATTTAGCTCCAGGTTTGTTTTTTTACTGAGGAACTTTTCAAGAACCAGATTTGACCTGTTAGTCTGTTTAATAATTCATCTAAAATGAATCTTTGCTTTGTAATCATTTTCTAAGGACGAGCTGCTGGCGGAGCTGGATGAGCTGGAGCAGGAAGAGTTGGACAAAAACCTGCTGGAGATCGGGGGACCGGAGAACGTCCCTCTCCCCAATGTGCCTTCTACTTCACTACCTTCCAGACACGGTAGGAGACACGTGGAAAGAGTTTTACAATAAATACATAAATAGAAAATGTTCCTGTTTCAGGGACAGATTGTTGTTTATCGTTGTCTTTGAATCTCTTAAACAGCCAAGCAGGAGGAAGACGAGGACGAGATGGAGGACCTGCAGCGCTGGGCGATGGAAGCCATGTAAACTCAGCATCCTTCACCTGCATCAGAGAGGAAGGAGACGTGAACAGAACGGACTGACTTGATGTTGAGTGTTTCTGTGTGTGAGGAGAGCTGACTTTGTGTAACACTACAAATAGGCCACAATGCTGTACTTTTTCTTTTCTTTTCATCCCCTAAAGACCTGCAGATGCTCAGTGAGGGTCTCACACACCTTTTTACCTGCAGTTTGAATACTCGCCCTTAAAGAACCTGGAACCAGTCCGGAGCATTCACAGGAGAATTTTCATACTAGTAAAATCCTGAGAACTCCATTTCCAGCCTTCGTATTTGTGACGTTTAATGTTGATTGTTTCTTATTAACTTCTTCCTTTTGTTTGTTCTGCTCTTAAAGTTGAAGCATGAAGTCGAGTTGTGTTTATGGAGCTGCGTGTTTTGCCAGAATTTGAAGCTCTTAGTTGGTTTCAGGCTGCGCGCTTCAACCTTCCTCGTCTGTTTGCGACTCCTCCCTCCCTCGTCTCACCAGTGGTTCCTGTTATCAGGTGTAAATATCTCCAATGTGTCTCATTTTTGTAAGTATTTCTGCGCGAGGTTCCGTTGAGATTGTGTGGAGCATGCAACGAAGGCAAAGTCCCGATCACAACACACAACTACAGTAAGAGAAGTTTAACATAACACTCTGATTCTGCTCTGTCTTTGACCTTCTCATACGTTTTTTAATTGTATATTGTTAAAAAGAATAGATAGGTATAATAAACTATTGTCACACCCTGCATCCAGAGGAAGATGGTGAAATATATAAAAAAAAATAATACTGTCAACACACAATATCTGCATTTTGAAATTTAGAGTTAATTCACCTAATTTTTTAAAGTCATAATGTTTGTTTTTTACATAGTAAAAAAACTCATGAGGACAGATGGACGAGCATGTTTGCATTTCTGTTTTATTTATCCAGATTAGAATATTATTTGCCGAATCATTAAAAGGTTTTCAATTATCTGACTGTAGTGGGAGTTTAATTTTTTCACACGTTTATCCACCTACGCTCATCGTCAGTTAAATTTTAACATTAGAATGTGGACATGAACTGTCGGTCTTCTATTCAGTAAATGAAAGATTTATTTTTGATAGTTATAGATGAAAACTGAACCTGTCCTATAATACGGACGTGAGTTCCCTTCAAAGATGAGTTGGTGCAAAAACGTGTTTTATTATTTTAAGTGTACCTTTTCTTCATTATTGATTTGATGGGACACAAATACTGATTCGTGCTGCACAGTGGTGCAATAGGTAGCTCTCTTGCCTTGCATTGAGATGGGTTTGAAACCTGGCTGGGACCTTTCTGCATGGTTGGCATGTTCTCCACGTGCATGCATGTGTTTCTCCTCCCTCAGGCCAAAAATATGCTTGAAGTTAATTGGCAACTCTAAATTGTCTGTGCACGTGTGCGTCCAGGTGTAACCAGGGCCGGCCCTGAGCTGCATGGTGCCCTAGGCGAAAAAGGATTTTGGCGCCCCCTACTGCCCAGAACAGAAACAACATAACTCAATATCTGGATTACATAGCAAAAAATATTTATTTATACTATTGTGAACAGTAGAGATAATAGATATAGATAGATATTTAATTATTACTTATTTTGCTCTTTACATGAGATGAATGGTGTTTCCAACAGTTTGTCCAAAACAAAATGTAAAAAAAAAAAAGAATTTGGCGCCCTAGGCAATTGCCTAATCCGCCTATGCCCAGAACCGGCCCTGGGTGTAACCCCACCTCTCATCCAATGATTTTGGACATAGACACCAGCTCCCCGTGACCCTGAACAGGAATAAACAAGTAACGATAATGACTGACAAATACTGATTAACTTTGACTGTTAAAAAGATTCTGCTGTTTAAATCTGAACATTATGTTCACATTCTTGAGGACCGCATCAAATAATACGTTGCCAAAGACTTCAAGAGCTCGGAATAGTATTGAGTTCAACTTTAAAATCTATGAAAATTGTCACGGCAGAGGAAACGTCTCACAAATCAAGTATCTTATAATGGAAAACCCACTTGTTACAAACAGAGGGCATGTAAAAATAACATGAAACAGCATTTCTTCAGCATCTGAGCATCTTTCACCTTTACAGACAAAGTTAATAAGATTATTTTTGGCTCAGTTGTACTTTTTATACAGTTTATAACATTCTCTTATCTGATTACTGATATTGGATTTATGGGATGATCAAAAGGAATTTAATACTTAAAAAGTGTAGATGAAATGTAGAAAAATTCTAAAGACCATAAATACAAAATATCTGCATTTTTACATGAGGCTTTTACAAAACAGCTGTCCTGGTGTTTGACCCACATGTTCTGGCTGAAGATCCCCAGACTTGCTTCACCTCCCTCCATCCGACCACCAGACTCAACTCGCCTTTCCTGAGAAGCAAACAGAAAGCATCCAGATCCAAACTACCTCTAATTCAAACTAAAAAATAAATAAAGGTTGATGTTTTTATGTCAAATGTTTACTTTGTCTTCTTGTCGTATATGTTGGTTGACATCAGGAGTCACATGAACAACAAGATGTACAGCACTGCAAAAGGTATGACTAAATGTTGCTTAATGGGATAATTTCACAAGTATAAAATGCATTGTTCAATTGTATCATGTGAAAAATGTGAATCACATCAATATGTGCTGTGTACATCAGTTTCCTTGAAAACAGAGTCGGGGATCTTTTGGAGTCCAGCTGTTCTGATGAAACAAACATTACTGTAATTCTGCTTTAGCAGGATGTTGTTAGTTGCAAAGCCGAAAAGCTGCAGAGTGAAACAATCATGGAGATTCATCCTCCATGCAGACTTGATCTCAACATCATGAGTTATATTGAGAGAACATTAAGAGACAGAATTCCACAGAAGATTTGTAGATAAGTCTCCAAGTACAGACTGAGTTCCTTCATAAATGGGGTGCATGTGCATCTTCAAGAATTGATGTTGTTTAAAAGTTAACAGCTGTTATACCAAATATTCACTTTATTTAGATTGTTTCCACTGCCTAAAACTTTTGCACAGTGCTGTATATTTTCACACCACCCGGTTTGTCTTGCATCAGATTTTATTATTCTATTTCAGCTCATTACTGACATGTGCAGCAATGCTGTACACATAAATGAAGTCAGTGAACCATAAAGTTTAAAATAGGCACAGGTAGGTATAGGTAGGGACAATGTAATCCTGCGCACTAATATATCGAATTCTGAATAATAAAGTGTATGTAATATGGTGTAAATAAAGGAAGGTTTTATCATGGTGGTAGTGTGAAACTCCCCTCTCTAAAAACATTTGTAATCACAAATTTAGCAACATTTTTTATCTTGAACACAACTTTAGTGTCATGTTACGCGCCGTCGCAAAGTAAGTGCGTAGCGGTTTGGCGACTTGGCGCACGCGCAGTGAAGTCAAACGCTGATGCAAGAAATCTGTCGGCGCAGAGTAACGAGGCTGAGCGAAGCGTAAAAATACTCTAAGTTCTGACCTTTTCCAGTCCGCCAGCATGTCGGGAGACGAGGTAAGTAACCTCATGAGATCTGCGGTGGGATATGTGTCTCCGTGTGTTCTTTTAGGACTCCTTTGATTAAATTATTGGACCTCCTCGGTGTTTGGGATGACTTTGGGCCTCGGCTCCACTGCTTCCCTCTGCAGTAGCGCTCACATGGCTGCAGCAGAGCTAACAGCGGCCCGATGAGTCCGATTGACGAGAAAACATCCACCGTACCGCTGGAGACTGTTCAGTCACGTTGTTTAGATGATTAACATTTACCACTTGAACTAAATCCTCCCAGTCGCAGCTGTTAATGATGCTAACGGAACGTCTGAAGTCCAAGGCGCGACTGCGATGCTAATCGTTCATTTCAGCAGCGAGCAGCTAACGACATCTACTTAGGTTTAATTATTAAAAAAATAAATTCATGACACAAATCACTACAAACTTAACTGATTAAAACAAAGAATCACAAAATACGAATTGTATTTTTTTTTAGCTGTGACACGATTCTAGTGTTAAGTCTGATGACATTAAAGTTTTTATGACATTTTTAGTTTTTATGTCCCCATTTTAAATTATTTTTGAAATTAGCACATATTCATTGGTTTAACAACAGCAAGTTGTATCTGATTATTCTGAACAAGATTTATTTTTGACATTTTATAAGTCAAATTATTTGTGACCCATCAGAAGAGCAGCATTAGATTCATGTCACAGACTGGCTCACTCTCTGGATTGTTAGTTGCTGTTGTTTTAAAGTTAAATAAACAAAGTTATGTTTTCTTGTTTCAGATGATTTTTGATCCCAACATGACCAAGAAGAAGAAAAAGAAGAAGAAGCCCTTCATGCTGGATGAGGATGGCGGCGAGGGGACAGGAGGGGCAGAAGAGGCCAAAGAAGTAGAAACTAAGGAGGTGGAGCTTGAGGTTGGAGACGACAAAGAGCTGGATTTCGATGAAGATGAAGGCAGGAAAAAAGGTTTGAATAAAAATTTATGTTTTTACATTTTAAAACTTGGTTTTATTTCCCTTTAAAAAATTAGCATTACCTGCGAGTTGGCTGACGCTGAACTTCTCTTCTAGAATTATCTGATGATTTGAACGACCTGAACTTCCTCAACCAGAAGAAAAAGAAGAAGAAACCCAAGAAAGTGTTTGATAATGAAGTAGAGGAGGGAATAAAGGTCCGTCCCTGATAAACTTGTTTCCTACTCCTCCTCATACTGTCGGTGTTTATCAGTATTTGGTTAAGTTTCACCCATTGTTGGTCTAAACCAGGAGCTGAAAATTGAAGGTGAGCAGACAGAGACGCTGGAGGAGGACAACCTGGATTTGATGCTTCCAGCTAAGAAGAAGAAGTCAAAGAAAGTGGATTTTGATGAGGGAGAACTGCTGGAGAAAGATGATGGTAAAATAAATGCAGTGTTTTACTTCAGAATTTAAAATTTGACAGGAAATAGAAGTGTTTCAAGGTTTTTGTGTCGTGTTTTCAGCTCTGGAGGATGAGGAGAGCAAAAGTAATGATGGGATCTCGTTCAGCCCGTTAACAGGTCCTGCGTGGGCCGGTACAGAAAGAGACTACACTTACGATGAAGTAGGTCGTTCTTACCTGTTAAACTTCTGAGAATAATGACGGTGTTGCATCAAACTCACATCAGTGTTTCTGTCTCAGCTCCTAAACAGAGTCTTTAACATCATGAGGGAGAAGAATCCGGACATGGTGGCCGGGGAGAAGAGGAAGTTTGTGATGAAGCCTCCTCAGGTGGTCCGAGTGGGAACTAAGAAAACCTCCTTTGTCAATTTCACAGACATCTGCAAACTGTGAGTCACAACCGTCTCTCAGACCTGGTAAACACTCGTTTGTTGAAGTCTTCATCTAACAGTTTTATCTGTTGCTTCTTCTCAGGTTGCATCGTCAGCCTAAACATCTCCTCGCTTTTCTCCTGGCTGAGCTGGGAACAAGGTTTGGATTTTTTTCTCTTCATATTCATCGTTTTTACGTCATTTCATTTCAATGAAAATCAGTGTTTTTGTCCTTTGACAGCGGCTCAATAGATGGAAATAACCAACTTGTGATCAAAGGCAGATTTCAACAGAAGCAGATAGAAAACGTGTTGAGAAGATATATCAGTAAGTCGGAATGTGTAGAGATTCAGCTGATTGTCATTTTAATATGAATAATTTTAGTTATTACTCTCAGATCTTGTGCACTGCATTGCTAACGTCAGTCTTCTCACCCCTTCAGAGGAATATGTGACGTGTCACACCTGCCGCTCTCCAGAGACCATCCTTCAGAAGGACACTCGTCTTTATTTCCTGCAGTGTGAGACGTGCCACTCCCGCTGCTCAGTCGCCAGCATCAAGACTGGTTTCCAGGCTGTGACGGGCAAGAGGGCGCAGCTCCGCGCCAAAGCCAACTAAAGGCCATGAAACTGGGGTCCCCCTTCTCTCTCGGCCTTCTTTTCTTTCTCAGAAGGGCTGAAGCTGAGGATGGACGCCCCATTGAATCGCTTAAAAGACTCTCTGAATTGAACTGTGGGAGGGTTTGGCTGTTGTTTAGTCGTCGTAGCCTGTACAGGCAGTCAGGGAGTGAGAGAGAATCTAAAACCAACAGAAGTGGTTCAGGTACCGCGGGCAGATGTTGTTCACGCCGTTGGATTGGATGCATTTGGTTGTTTGGCTGATGAACCCTTTACCTCCCAGGTTTTTTTTCTTTTCCCCATTTGCTGTGATTCTTGATTTCTTGAAGATCCTGATTGAGAACAGCTTGAATCTTCCTTTTCCCACTTTACACATACCAGTCATGAAGACAAAGCTTTTTCACGGCCTGTAAGATCGTGTTGAGCTAAATTAATCCACATTAAGAGCTCTGTAGCTTCGCTGATCGTCACTTCTTTATTTCTCCAGCTCATTGAAATTAAACTAAAAATTGTTTATTGGTTTGCTCGGACCACATTTCTCTTTGTAAAACAGTCTCATTGCTCACAGTTTTACAGATGAAGATGATGAGCTGAAAACGGTGGCAACTGGTTTAAATGGCTGAGATAGTGAAGTGGAGACTGAAGCAGAAGCTATAAAAAGTTTTCTGAGTGCTTTTCTAGTTCTTAAAATCAGATCCTTTTATCCAACCAATTTAATTTGAGCCATTTGGAAATAATACATTTATCTTTGTCAAGAAGATTGGGTTGTCTTGTAATGATGGCAAACCCCATCCTCTGAAAAAACAATCCGGAGCAAGTAATTTGCTATTTTCCAGTGTGTTTAGATAAATTTCCACTAGTCTATTCTGGATTTAAAAAGTCCTGCGATGCTGGCCGCGAGTTATTGGTTCAGCTCTTGTTTTTGATATTGTGGTTAAGGTCTGATGAGATGATTTAAAACCTGGTTTTTACCTAAATAAAATATTCTACTCTCTCTCTCCATTATTTTTCTGCTTGTGTCCATCCATCTTCTTCCACTTCTCCATTGGTGAGTTATGGGGGCAATGGATTTGGGAGGGAAACCCAGATATCCCTCATTCCAGCAGCAGGAAGTGCATGTGAAACCACAGGAAGTTGATCAGAACGCATCTGAATCATACCTGAACCACCTCACCTGACTCATGTGGAGGAGCAGCAGCTTCGTGGCCCCTCCTGATGGCGGAGCTCTAATGCTGAGCTCAGCCACCCTACAAAAGAAGCTCATATCAGCTGCTTGTATCAGGGATTTCATTCTGTCAGTCAGGATCCAGATCTCATGATCAGTTGAGGGTCAGAACATAAACGAGTAAATTGAAAGCTCTGCCTTCCGGCTCAGCTCCTTCCCTACAACAGACCAAAGCAGCTCCCTCATCACTGATGACGAAGCCACAGTCCATCCTGATGTCACTCATGAACAAAATGTCCAGAATGTTAAACTCCTCCCACTTGAGGCAAAGACTCACTGCCAACCTGATGTGTGTGTCCATAATATATTAAAATATGAATTGTCATTTTATTTAGTCATTAGTGTAAAGTCCAATCAGAAATATATAGTTTTTATGTAAGCTGAAGTGCCATCCAGTTCAGGTGCAGTTTTATTACCTTTTTTTGGGTATAATTTTATCAAATTATCCTGTGTGTTTATGATAGGCAGCTTCATGTTTATCTGGAAATTGTTCCTGCTCAAAATGTCCAACATGTTATTAATCACTATAAATGCAATATTTTTCACTTTTCCAGAGGTTGGTAGGAAAATTCAGATTCAAAAAATCTTTTGGGATATTTGTAATACCAACATTTGGGTTTTGACAAAACAGAGAAAGTGTAAAACCTAGTACATCACTGGGGAAATCAGTTTTGGCAAACTCACCAAATTGATTTGCCTACAAATTCAGGATTTTTTCTTTAATATCTTCCAGATACCATAGCTTTGTTGTGTGTATTTGTATTTAAAATTGAAGGACCTCTGAAAACTAAGACATTGATTTATAATATAGATATTTAACATTTTGAGATAAAAAATAGACATTTAAACAAAAGTTGAAATGTTTTTAAGTTTTAAATTTTAAAAGTTAAAATAAAGTGTCCTTGAAAAAGGACATGTGCAAATTGAACAGATTAAAACAACAAGAGCATGTTTTTAAATGGACGCAAACAAGGGTCTCGTAACAAAGTGGAACTCTTAATTTGAAAGTCTTACAGGAAACATCCCACCGTTATCTTTACGCTGATTGGTTGTTTTGGAACCTTGATCGGAAGTGAAGCCTAACTGCTAACGGTAGCAGCAGGCTACACGTTTGAGAAGAACCATCGAGAACAATCTAAATTTGGACAAAAAACATGCCTCGAGTTTATATTGGACGGTTGAGCTATCATGTCCGCGAAAAAGATATTCAACGATTTTTCAGCGGATATGGGAAACTAATGGAAATTGATTTAAAGAACGGGTGAGTTAAGCGACAAGCACAGTTTAGCTAACGTCCAGTGATCGACGCCATTGCTGGAGAATTTAAAAATCTTAGACAAATCAAATATGTTCCAGCTATGAAAACAGTTTGCATATGATGTATATATTGGTCGTTTTAATGAGCTTTTAATGTGGGGCTCGCGTTAGTTTTTAAAGCTTTATTCTTGTCCATTTGTGGCTAATGTCGCATGGCCAACATGGCGTCTTTTATTCTCCACGTCCTGGATCGAATGTGGGCCCAGTGTTTAATCGGACTCGATTTTTGCTCGCTGCTTACTGTTTTCTCTTCATAATAGCTATGGATTCGTGGAGTTTGAAGATAACCGGGATGCTGACGATGCCGTGTACGAGCTGAATGGGAAGGAGCTGTGTGGAGAACGGGTGATCGTGGAGCACGCCCGCGGGCCTCGGCGTGACAGAGACGGCTATGGCGGTGGAGATAGAGGCGGCGGTGGAGACAGAGGCGGAGGCGGCGGCGGTGGTGGTGGCGGCGGCGGGGGTTACTGGGGTGGTGGACGCAGTAAGTACAGACCCCCTTCCCTTCGGTGTGAACATATTATTTCTCTCAGCAACGTGTCGCACAGAATTGTGGTCGCTTCCCTTTCAGTTCATCGATTTTTAAAATGATCAATTCATCTTTTACATTTAAGACTTTCTGTTGTGGCGCCATCTTCAGTTTATTCAAGGTAACATCTGAAGAGAAAAGCGCTGTTTTCCAGTCTCATCACGTCCACGCCAGAGAAGTTTTTGTTTCTGTTGAAGGGGATTGAGTTCCGTCCCTCTCAGGAACTGGTCTCATACTCTGACCGGCAGGTTTCTGCTCGTCCTGATTGCAGGGTTTACCAGGATTTATCAAAGTTATTCAGGAGATACCGGCTGATCAGCTGATAGTGGTTTAGAAAATGTTTGTGTAATTAAGAAAACTTGTTTATGAGTTAAGTTCTTTATCAAGCAATTCTTTTCAAAGAAATGTTAATTGGGAATTTGTTTACACAATTACATAAAATTAAACTGTTAAAAACACTTGATTCATTTATGCATAGCTAATGTAGCTTTAGCTGGATGGTTAGGACTAAACTAACATTTTTTGTGAATTGTGTATTGCTAACTTTGGCATATATATATTTTATATATATATTTTAAACATTAACAAAAGTCCTTGATGTTTTAATTTGAAAGAGTCCAGCTGCGGGCTGAGGCTGAGAGTCCATTGAGGCTAAAGATGACTGGCTAAGATGACTGCCTGTCCCGTTTGGCCTTGGCTTTCACCTTACAATGTGTGTGTGACCTTTGCCCCCCCCCTTGATCCTTGGCTGACCTAACCGGAAGCCATGATGACAGCAGCCTTTTGCCAATAGACCAGGGGTGATGGTGAGGATTGCCATTGGTTTTTATGTTGACAGCAAACATGAGTGGATCGGATCTAGTTAAGAACTTCCAATCTAAAGATATTTTGTAAGTGCAATACAGGGAAAGGAAATTTCAGTCTACTATCAGGTAAAATACAAAAATATCTATTAAAATACTTGAACTCATTGTATCAGTCATGCTCAGTTTGATTGGCCAGTGTTCTAAACAGAAGCACATGTGGATGCCGCTTTTTTCTTTTGTGCTACAGGGTTCAAGGGCCTTGAAAGAACATCACTGTCCATTTGTTGGATGTATCACAGTATAATGCACTGAAGGCTTTGTTTTGCCAAAACAGATGCAGTGGTGTTCTTTGTAGCTGTGAGCATCTTCATGATGTGAACAGTTTAAGGAGCCTATGCTCTGTTTGTAAACTGCTTATCTGAGGCTTTGTGGAGAAAAGCAGGATTTAGAGGACTCTTTCTATTAAGTTTAAATTTATTCTCTCTGATTTAAATTTGACCTGTTTTCATTTTATTGTCCAGACCACTGATTTTTTTAGCTTTTTCTGAAGACTTTTTGTATGTTGTCATTTTTAAAGGCAGTGGTTACAGCAACAGGAACCGCTCAGGGCGTGATAAGTATGGACCTCCAGTTCGTACTGAGTACCGTCTTGTTGTGGAGAACTTGTCCAGTCGCTGTAGTTGGCAGGACCTAAAGGTAATTTGTTTCTTTCAGTTATTTGATTATGTAGAGTTTTCATTTGTGAGATAAAATGACATTGTGAACATTTTGTCTTCTTAATTAGGACTTCATGCGTCAAGCGGGTGAAGTAACTTATGCCGACGCCCACAAGGAACGTACCAACGAGGGAGTGATTGAATTCCGGACCTATTCAGACATGAAGAGGGCTTTGGACAAGCTGGACGGTACTGACATCAATGGGCGCAAGATCCGTTTAGTTGAAGACAGACCTCGCAAACGAAGGTCCTACTCCGGCAGCCGCTCCAGGTAGAAACACTGGTTTCAGTCAGTCTGTTATAACTATAGTGTCACATAAATTTAAATTGTCCCTTTTTGTTCTTTTTTCAGATCTCGTAGTCGCCGTCGCTCTCGTAGCAGGAGCCGTAGGAGCTCAAGGAGTCGCTCCAGATCCCGCTCCAGGTGAGGTTTGGTTTTATTCAGCTGTACGTGGATAGTTACAGAATAATGACAGCAGGTCTGTTTGGGTTAAAAACTTTCATCTGACTTGTGTAATTGTATAAAACCTTAATCTGTGTTTTGTTCTATTAGATCTCGTTCCCACAGCAACAAGAAGCGTCAGTCCCGCTCCAGGTCTGGGAGGAAGTCTCGATCCAAATCAGGAGAGAGGAAATCTCGATCTCGCACCAACAGATCCCGTTCTCGATCCCGCAAGTCCAAATCTCGTTCACAGTCTCACAAGTCTCGTTCTCGTTCAGCTGACCGAAAGTCCAAGTCTCGCTCAAAGAGTCGTTCCAAGGTAAAATCTGAACGAGATTCACGAAGTAGATCAAAGGAGATGTCTGCTGACAAAAAGTCCCGTAGCCGTTCGGCTTCTCCAGTTGAAAACGGAAAAGAGGAACGGGCTGCTAAATCCGCCTCCCGCTCGCCGTCGCCACAGGAGGGCGATCGCAGATCTGTGTCAAGGGAGAAGCGTTCAGCATCTCGGTCAGTGTCCCGCTCACGGTCCAGATCACCATCCCAGGATTAGAATAGTCGAGTGGAGGTCTGAGCTCAAGTATCATGCTGTACATAGTCAGCGGTGTCTGTGTAACTTCAGGCTTATGCTTCGTCTTCTTTCCTCTCATATTCATCTTTTAACACGTTACAGGTGCAGATTACCGACGCTACTTTAGAATCTTTACTTAGAGAGTCGTGGACTTTTTCACTACATGTGTTAGTCTTCCAAGCGACAGCCAATTAAAATTTTAGTTTTCATGATCCAAAAAACTTTAAGCTTTTGTGTTTTGTTTTACAACATAAGTGAAAGTTTTTTCTGTATTATTGAAAGTTAGTCTGTATAAATACTGTTTTTCTTCCTAGAGCTTTTGTTTTCAGATACCTTGATGTTTATTCCCATTAAAACATCCTCCCCTTCAACTAGACCAGATTTTCTTTTGCACTTGTAGAGTCACGTGTGTTTGACTCACTGAGCTGCAGCAGTTTAAAATTTTCAGAAAAATCTCATTTTAAATCAGTGTTTCATGTCTGGAAATGGTCCAACTTGCATCAACATGTTTCATTTCTATTTGTATGTGATGATGGTCTTTAGTTCTCATTTCATTGAATCTTCAGTAACTTTCTTTTTGCCTGGTTGAGTTTTATTCCCTCTCTTTTCTTTCAGATGAGGAAGTCCTTTCTTTATTTAAAGTGTGCTTATTGTACTGGAGTTTTGCAGTTGCAGAGTAAATTTTCAGCCTGTGTGGGGGGGTTTGTTTAGAAACAGGACTTCTGAATGCAGTTTCATCTTGTCAAACATTTTCCCCTCATTATTGAGATCAAATAAGAGGCTTTTTTATTGTACGTTCAATTAAAGATCTTAATAAAAAACAATGTTCAGTGTTGGCTCCTCAGATCATTGACTGCTGTATCCACATGACCTATATCTTCTAATTATATAAGGATTCAGTCACAAAGCGTGTGACTGATAGACATTCACCGGGTCAAACAACCGGGAGCTGCGGATTTAAAACAGTAGACCAATAAATCCTGTCCATTTACTGAAAGTAGACTGCACTGCTTTTTCCTTTTCTTTCGGTATTTTTCTCCTCTTTGGGTGTTAAAATAAAAACGCACACAGCGCCTGTGTTGGCTCTGCGCATGCGCACTCGGAGCCCCGGAGCCGCAGGAGATCAGAGCTGGTAAGACAAATTTCAGTTCTTAAAATCTGTAAATGCGAATTAATTTGACGTTTCTGGCTTCATCAAAACGCTCAGAGACCATAATTTGCTCCTACGTGCTTTACGCGTTTATATAATTATTTTTTTTTTTTTTCTCAGATAAATCTTTTCCCGTTACGAATGTAATCAATCACAAAGCTTTTGGATGCTGAGATAAACGGGTGATAATGGCCGGTAACATTGTTGTTTATTTGCGTAGATGAGTGATGAATTTTCATGAAGAGGTTTGTGTTGGTACCAAAATAAGCAACGCGCCCGGCGGTTTCACATAAAGCTCATTGATCAGAGACGCAGACGGACTTCATCCCAACGTTGTGCTTTTCTAAAAAGGCCTTTCAGAATTATTAATAGGATGTTTCACACATTTTTTTCTGGCCTTATAGATTTTAGGTCTTCCGCCATTTTCAATGAAATGCTGTATTTTAGTGCGTGTGTGTGTATGTGCTGGAAAGCTTGTGCGTAAATATTGGCATGTCAACGTTTTGCGTCCTTTTCACCGGAGGTTGTTGGAAAGTCTCTGACATGAAGGTTGTTTTTATAAGACAAACAATCTTACTGTAAAGTTGAAACGACAGTTTTAAAAAAAATATATTTTGGTATTTAAAGATAAACGTGATGCTTCACCTTTTGGATTTAAAGGAAACTTTATAACTATTAAAATCAGAGCTTCTCTCTCAGGTCACTTTTCCAGAGGGTTTTAATGAAGTGCTTGATTTGATTTTTTTTTTTAACAAGAAGTTATGATTCACCTTTTCAGACCTACCTGTGTTGTAGTTACACAGTAACTGTTCTCACTTGGTTTCTCAGTGCCGTAGCACAAAACAACTAACAGGGAAATGAGTGCCAAAGTGAACATGGAGGCTCCATCCAAAGAACCGGACTGCACCCATATTGACCCGTCGCCCTCGACTACTGGTGAGACCATCCTCATCTGCAGCACTGACAGCATGGCCAAGAAAACTGCCCACACCACTACGGCTCTCCTCCTGCCAGGTGAGCTCAGGTCTGAGTTTCAGAGGTGAGGTGCTGTGGGACAGGACAACACAGTCCCAGTCCAGGAAAACAAATCCTAAAGGAGAGAAACTTCAAATAATTTCAAATATGAAATGATGGACCATCAATTTTTTCCAACAGAGATATATTTTTAATGTCACTCTTAACATTTCCTTGATGACGTAGGAACAGACGATTGAGTGATTTTTTTTTTTTGACTAACAGTGAGTTACAGGAAGTTTATAGGTACCAATGTCTTGTTGTCATCAGCTCCTGGTCATCAGAAGGTGGAGATGACTCCAGCTGTTGCTGTAGGAAACCCAGGTAAAGGCAGCAGACCAAGCGAGATGGCTACGCCCACCCTGACAGCACAGGTGGGTGGGGCTTGTAGCATCGTCCATGTCCTCGAGTGGAAGGAGGGGATGGCCATCCTGCCCAGTAGCAACCTGAAGGTAAAACGATGTCTCTGATTGAATGTCTCTGCTGTCGCCTGCAGAAGAATGTGACACCCACAGAGCTTGTAACCAAATATAAAGTACATTCTGAACCATACATTCACTGATGTGTGTGTTGCAGTTTTGTGTGAGTGATGTAGGAACTCTGAGCACCTTGATAACCCCAGGTACCACCGGCAGCACCATCAACCCAGCAGCAGGGACTTCTGGGAAATCCACTGATCTAGAAAACACTCCAGACAGGCCAAGTAAGAAAACAGATGTTTAACGTGATCAGGTGATCGTGTATTTTCTGGTGCTGCAGGGTTTCGCTCAGTAACACCGATTTATTTACTTTACATGTGAAGCGTTTGCCTTTTTTCAATGATCCACAATGTGTGTAATAACTGGAGATGAGCAATAATTGCTCCCGCTGCAGTAGAACTCGTGACATGTGAAGAAGCTGCAGCTGTACAATTACTTAAAAAATATCAAGCAAGCAGCAAAAGGATGTTTGAAATATTTAAAGTCAAATAATGGTAAATAAAATTGACTGAAATACATTTTAAATCTGAGACTGAACCTCATGTGTCCCAGATGTGTTGGCTCCTGTCGGTTCTATACGAGCTGCAGTCATGGAACCCGAGAAGTTGATCCCAATTAAACCCGAAGTCCTGGTTGGACCGGAGATACAGAACCACGATCCCAGAACTCAGAGGAGCTACACAGAGGAGCTACGCAGAGACCCGATCTCCGACAAGTATGTTGCCTAGCAGCAAGTTCAAACACGTGCCTCTTCACACGCAAACATGTACGTCCTTCTTGCACCTCAGGAGGAGTATCAGCATGGAGAAGGTCCCTGCAGGTGGGAGGATCTCTGTCCTTAATCCAGACCACTTGAAACCCATGAGGAAGAGGAAGAGGAAGGAGTATCTGAGTCCATCTGAGGATGACTCAGACATGGAAGGCGCAGTGAGACCGAAATTTAATTTCCTAAATGATCATTGAAAGCTAACAAAGACTGATTCATCCTTTCAGAGGAAATAAAATGTTTGTTTTCTTGTTTACTCTGTTTTCTAATCCTGTTTGTGTCATTTAGGACGAGAAAATGGATTATTCTAAAGGCGACAGCCGACACATCAGAGGTGGTTGTTATTTACATCTGACTTTTATATATTTACATTTTTTTCTCTTTTTGCTCCTTTGTTAAACCCTCAAGGTGTAAGTTATTACTTCCACGCATCTGTTTCATTTTATCAAACTTATTTTTGTTAATCTGATTTTCACTTTCTCTGACATATTCAATCATTTCATTTTTTTTAAATGATTTTTTATTCTCTTGAAACTCATTCCACTGACATAAACTGAGATTTCTTACTGTATCAATAAATCCCAGATTTTTTTCTTTTCAACGAGGTGTGGACAGTAAGACAGAGCAGTGGACGTGGGCTCAGTACCTGGAGGAAACCAAATCTGTTGCTGCTCCTGAAACACTTTTCCAAGATGTAATATTGACTTATTTATTTATTTTTTACCATTTAGTTCATCTGTAAATAAATGAACATAGAAAAATCTAACTTACCTCTGACAGTTAACTTAATAAACACTCAAAGATATGACTTCTTACTTTTATTATTTAAAAGCTTTAATGTTAAAAGACTGTAATTCATATTATTTTAAAGAGCTTCTTGTGTGAAACTTTGTATTAAAGAACTTCAGCAGTTTTGTAACTTTTGGTCTTTACTGGGATGCTGTATGTGTCCACGCAGACGCAGCGAGTTCCCACGGTGAAGAACGGTTTTAAACAGGGGATGAAACTGGAAGGAATCGACCCGCAGCATCCGTCCATGTATTTTGTCCTCACTGTGGCCGAGGTGAGACAGACGTCCCTGTTTGCTAACAGGATTATTCCAGGCAGACTCTCCTAACCGTCAGTTCCTCTCGTACGTGATGATGTAATTATACAGGTGTGTGGTTACCGGCTGCGGCTCCATTTCGACGGGTACTCAGACTGTCACGACTTCTGGGTGAACGCCAACTCACCCGACATTCACCCCGCAGGCTGGTGTGAGAGCACGGGACACAAACTGCACACTCCTAAAGGTCAGAGGTCACAAGGCTCTGTAACATTTGGATTTTGTTTCCTTCGATTCCTTTAATTCAATCTTGTTTCTTCCTGGCGAATTTTTAATAAAATCTTTAAAGCAAAGACTGAAAAAAAATGCTAAAACAGTCTGTGTTGATCTTCTAACTAAAGTATTCATCAGTATTTAATATAACGAGTCATACTTTGTCATCTTTTGCAAAAATGTCAGGAATTATAATGTGAAGTTTTTTACAGGAACAGCTGAAATTCTTTAAAAAAAAATCTAAAACGTTATTTAAAAAACCTTGAAGTTCATCCCACGTTTTCACTTGGACTGTTTATAAGAACCAAAAATCTATAAAGGAATCAAACAAAGAAATAACATGCAGTTTATGCATAACATGCACTTAAAATGATTCCAGATCAGCATTTACAGACATCAGGACGGTAATTATCTTCCTAAATCTGATTTTCTGTCTGTTTTCTCTGCAGGTTGTAAAGAGGAGGAGTTCACCTGGACCAACTATCTGAGAATGACTAAAGCTCAATTGGCTCCTAAAGAACTGTTTGCCAGTCCGGGGAGGGTAAACACACTCTGCTTTATATGTTTTATTCTAAAAACAAACACATCATTCAAATATAAAACCTAATTCAGAAAATATAAATCTACATAAAAGCGACACGATGTCCAATCTTCTTTTTATGTCATGAAACATGTTTTTCAGACGCGAGGAGCTCAGAATGTATTTTCAGTGAACAAATGTCCATTTTATCTGTAGATGTTTCCATCAGTTTTAATGTTTGTTATTCTGTTATTGTGTCTCTGGCTGCAGAGTCGTTTCTGACAGTGTGTTTTGTGCAGGTTGATGTGAAGTCTTGTTTTGAGATTGGCATGAAGCTGGAAGCGGTCGATCGTATGAACCCCTCCCTCATCTGTGTAGCAACCGTCACAGACGCGGTGGACGATCGCTTCCTGGTTCATTTTGATAACTGGGATGATACATATGATTACTGGTGAGCTGCAGCATCTGCTTGGATTTAAACTTCTAGACTCTCTGCTGCTTTGATCGGGCTCCTATAAATATAATATATTCAGTGAGTCATGGTGGATACCTGCTTGTTCCTGTTCAGGGTTGCAGGAAGCTGGTGTCTATCTCCAGCAGTCACTGGGTGAGAGGCGGGGTCACACCCACACATGCATGTGGAAAACAAACTCCATGCAGAAATGTCCAGGCGGGTTTTGAACCAGGAACTTTTTGCAGCAAAACAACAGCACTGAATTATTATCAATCACCTGGAACATGATGATGATGATGCAGGGTGGTGGTCAGTGTAACTGATCCACTTTATAAATAAATAGCTTAAATACCTTCATGTTATAATACCTGCTTCATTGTGCAGTTTGCTGCCAAACTTTCTGTAGTTACTGAGTAACTTTATGAGACTTTATTTTTACCACATATTTGTATCCATAGAAATGTTCGTGCTGCTTCAGTCTGTGATGTTTTGTTGTTTACCTGTGCAGGTGTGATGCCAGCAGCCCCTACATTCATCCTGTGGGTTGGTGCCAGGAGAAGAACCTCCCCCTGACCCCACCACAAGGTGACTGCAGCACTTCCTTTTATCAGTACTTTCATTTAGGGTAGGAATCTTTTTGTTCATCTTCATTGTTAAATGTTTTCTGCTGATCCAGATTATCCTGACCCAGGTCGGTTCTCCTGGTCTCAGTATTTGGAAGAGACCAGTTCGAAGGCCGTGGCTGCTGATTCCTTTAAAGTGGTGGGAATATATTTGTTGTTGTTTTTTCTATGTTTTACTGTAAATCCCCTCTGATGTGTGCAGGTAAAAGAGATTTCCCAGCATCCTTTGCTCTGTCTCCAGAGACCAGCTCACAGTTTCCAGCCTCAGATGAAATTAGAGGCTGTGGACAAGAGAAGTCCGGGTCTGATCCGAGTGGCCACGGTGGAGGAAGTCGACACTCATCGCATTAAGGTTGACAGTTACACATCTGATCGTGTATGAACACGACAGCTGAAGTGCTTCTAAACTCGCTCCAGTTATGGAAGTCAAGTGCCTCCGAACCTACTTTTATTTATTCATTTTTTGTTTTGGTCATTTTCAATCAGCTGTTTAAAAAAAGTCAGATTCCTTTTTCCTTGCGGACCTGTCTGCATGTTTAATTTATGTTTTCAGGTCCATTATGACGGGTGGAGTCACGTTTATGATGAGTGGATGGACTCGGATCACCCAGACATCCATCCAGCAGGGTGGTGCGAAGCCACCGGTCACCCACTCAAAGTTCCTCCTCGAGACATCAAAACACAACAACCACACGGTAACAACACGCCGCTTTACACGCTTGATGTTTAGCATGTTGGATGTTCATGTCTGTATAAGTGAAGATTCACCCGTGTTTTTCTCCTGCACATAAGTAGGTGTGAGAGAACCTCCTGCTTCGAGCCAGGTCACCTACCCCTCAGCTGTTCCCTGTAAACCCATCAGCCACCCCAGAACTAACAAGTACAGCTTCCACAACAGGTCGGCACCAAACCCGCCTCTGCACCACCCCACTGGGTTACGTTCCACCACAAAACAGTTTGAGTCTACATCCTGCTGAGAATCAGCTGAGCTCCAAATATTTATACTAATCAAAACTCAAATTTTACTACAAAATTTCAACTTTTAAAGCAAAAAGATTCATTTAAGCTGATAAAAGATGGGAAATAAAAACACGAGCAGTCCAATAGAATGAAAATAACGTGTTTATTATTTAACAGGTAAATTGTTAAGAAATAGATTCAAATGAACAAAATCTGTTTTCTCTATTAAAAATCTTGAACTGCGCTGCACACAGACGTTTCAGTCCCTTCTGACCTGCTGTAGAAAAACTGGTGACACAACAAGAGCGAAACTTTCATTGTCTTTAGAAATTAAATGTTGACTCAAAGCTAACGTGTAAATGCAAAAACTCTTATTATGGAGGTCTAACATACACTTCTTTTACTTTTTTAACTCTAGAATTTTACAGCATGAGTTTAGTCACTTGAGTTGCTTCATGTTTTGATTTTAAAACGTTTTCAAATCCGAAAATATCTTTTACAAAATATAGACAGGAGAAACAAGTTTATTAATGAAAAATAAACAGCACATTTTTAAATGATGGTTTTTTTTAAACTTCACTCATTTTCATTTGTTCTGTCTTTGAAACAGGAAGTGTCCAACTCCGGGTTGTGACGGTTCAGGTCACGTGACCGGTCGTTTCACTGCCCATCACTGCATATCTGGCTGCCCATTGGCCGAGCGTAACCAGGGCAGGCTGAAGGCCGACCTGTCGGACTCAGAGTGTAAAAGAAATATTTTCTTTGGCCAGAGGACCAAGAAGACTCATTACCGGGGCAGGTACGCGCGTGTGTGTGTGTGTGTGTGTATGTGTGGGTGGGTGTGGTTGTCACACACTAAGTATTTTCTCTGCTTCAGGATTGGTCGTCCTCCAAAATACAGAAAGACTCAGCAGAGAGACTACCAGAGTAAGTTTATATGTTTTAAAGCGTCTGTCTGCTCCATCACCTTCTCTCACAACCAGAAATTCTATTTTCACCTGTCAGGTGTTCAGCTGTTACGTCTGTCCACAGACATGTCCTCCGAGGGTGTGTATCCGTCTCTGTTCATGTCAGCTCTGAGCGGTCAGTCGGACCGGACTCTGTCTCTCTGCTGGGAGCAGCACTGTAAGCTGCTGCCCGGCATTCAGGGCATCCACGCCAGTCAGGTGGCAACGTGGAGCGTCGAAGAGGTGATGAACATTATCGCTTGTTCGTTTTTTTGGTTTCATTGTATCTCGGTTTTAATAGTTTTCTTTGTCTGTGCTGTAGGTCTTCAGGTTCGTCCAGAATTTGATTGGCTGTGAAGAACAAGCACGTCTCTTCAAAGAAGAGGTGAGACAACCGAATGGTAATAACCTCCATGTTTGTGTAAAGTTTTTCAGCTGATATTAGGAACAGATTTTAAGGTATTCTATCTACTTCTACAAGAACCCTCATACAGCTTCTAAGCAGCTTAGTTTGACTCATCTCCTCCGCTTGTGTCTCTCCAGATGATTGACGGAGAAGCTTTACTGCTGCTTACTCAGACCGACATTGTGAAGATCATGAGCATCAAACTAGGCCCCGCCCTCAAGATCTCCAACGCCATCCTCATGTTCAAAACCACAGACGAGGGACTCAAGTGATCTCTCGTCGGCTCATCGGGATGGGGGGGGGGGTGTCGGGCTGCTGATCATCATGTGCCAAATTCATTCTGTTGCAGGGTAAAATCCCTGAATACTTTTTTCATGTGTTTGGTGTCCTGTGCCCATCAGAGAGAGTGAGGGGGGAAGGGGGGGGGGAGAGAGGTGAGGACGTTCAATGAAACATAAAGCTGTGAAAAAGACAATGTTAAAAATCTATATATCTATATTTTTAGGACTTATTGAGGAATGTTGTGATCTTGACAAACTGAGGAAGGGTGAGTGTTTGGTTTTTACCAAACTCTAAATGATCACAAATATGTTATCTAAAATCAAACCTCTGCTGACACCAACTCGCCCTGAAAAGTTTGGTCAAAGGCAGCTAAAGAGATTTAAACCAACGCTGCAGTTAAAAACACTGACTTGTTTCATGTGGGAGACACTATGTGAGAGATGTGTGAACTGGGCAGGTGAAAATGTTGCTAAACAGTCAAATGAAGGAGTTAAATGCAGTAAATAAGGCGGGTTAGTGAAGCATTATGAGCTTCACAATATGTGCAATAAAAAATATGTTTAAAGGGAACTAATTTATTCAGTAATATTATGAATCCTTAACTGTTGCACTGTAATGGTATAAAATTGAAGAATAAGCTGCTTTATTCAGATTTTTGTAGGTGTTTTCCTGAGAAAAACAGACATATTACTAATTTATTCTTTGATTTTTTTTTATTAATGCACTAATAATTTAAAAAATCAGAAGGACAGAGAGTGTGTGCTGCTTTCAAATTCCATTTTTTACTCTAAATTTTTAAAAGACAAAACCAACTCTAGTTGGCATTTTAGCACAATTGTAAAACCTGAAAGGATTTTACAAAACAATAATTCCCCGAGAGGTCACTAGAGAGTGCAAAAAGCCACAGTTTGCCACGATAAACAGGAATTTGGTATCTAACCAGTGGAACTTGTGGTGGTTTTCATGTGATGGTGCTCCGTTTGGAGCGTGTATATGTTTACATGTTATGTCTGACGTCGTTGAAACGCTGCATGGAGGGCGATACTGTGTGGAAAAGTTGTATGTTTTAAGGGCTCCTGGAACATGTGATCATTATTTGTCTCTCTGGTGGGATGTTTGTATGTGTGCGCGCGCGTGTGTGAAGATAATCTTGAATCATAAATCCCATTAAATTCATTTGAATTAATAAACAATCAAAGTCACCATGTCTTATTATTGCTTTGAGGGTTTTTTAAACACATTTACCTGATGCAGGTGTGTGTGTATGTGTGTGTAGTGTTGACTATAAACTTACTTTGCTTATATCTTCTCTCCTTATTGACCTTACTGTTGTCAACAGTCAGCTGTGGTTAATGAAAACTCCTGCCACACCCTTTCTGCTTTCACCTCTTTTTTTACCTTTTTGTCCTAGTGACGAGGTCAGAAATTCAGGTGTTGCTAAAAAAAATCCAAAACCTGCGACTGGATTCAAAATGCAAACTGCAAGTTAACGATTCACAGGTTGGTAGCAGATGTTTGAGGCTTTAAAATATGCAGTAAAAGTTCAAAAGTGCATGAAAGAAGTTATGGCTCCTATAGGATTTATGTTCAGATCTTAGAGCTCTTTCATTTAGCCTAAGGAGACTTTTTATTCTTAAATTGAACTTTTAACTTTATATTTATATCCAAGAAGGTGTGACTTATTAACAGTGATACATCTACTTCCTCTGGCCCAGAAAAGGTCTGAAAAGGTTTTGGTTTTTTTCCTTTATTCTGACCTTCTTTCATGGTTGTCAGTTAGGATTTGTTTTTAAGGTGCTGAGCTCACATTCCCAATTTCACCTTTTAAGAATGTACCACCTAATTTTGTCACTCTCTGATAGGTTGGATTTGTTTTTAATTTTATAGAAAAATCTGAAATTATCTTTAAATGCAGTTCAATAGAATTTTATATATAATCAGGTCACATCTACCTGGATTTAACAATGCTTCTTAGCCAGTTATCTAGTTAGTTTTAAGCAAACAAAACAAACTGTTTAAGCTAAACATTTTATATATTTAATATATATGGACAAAAAAAATATTTATGATAAACTGTGAAGCATGATTTCTACTTTAAAATATTTTAAGCACAGGGATTTCTATTGTATTATTCAAATTAAAATGTGAGTTCCTGCTCAAATAATATTTTCAATATTTGATTATAAAAATAAAGAAAAAAAGTTCAGAATTCATATTTTTAGCAGAGTACGCTTTTATTTTGAAAGTATTCAGCGAACTCCGGAAGCGTGGATGAAAGGACGTTTCTGCGTGTCCACACGCGCGTGCCGTGCACGCGTACGGTGTTACAGAAATCTAAGACGTTGCTCCGCCTTATTTTTGAACAATTAACTTTCATCAATGATTCCAAGTCGAAGCGTTGACCTTCCGTCGTGACTTAAAGACACAACGACGCGCTCAGGTGAGTTCCAGCCTGTGAGTCCCTCCCTCCGTGTCGCAAACTGAGCTCCTGCACTCAGGTGAGCTCGTGCCAGCTGACAGTGAGTCCCGAGCTGCGCTCCTGCACTCAGGTGAGTAAACAACCTACTGAATCACCTACATTTCACCACTTTTCTCTTAACCACTTCTCTCGATTTTAAAGGTGTTTAAAATAATTTCATTTTGTTGAAATATTTTTATATTTTTTGCTTATTATCATGGTTTGAGTTTTCCACATTAATTTAAATACAGCTTGGTTTTGTTGAAGCTTCTTTAGCAACAGCATGGATGTTTTTAGTCCAGATCTTGTGTAAAATCAGTGAATTATTATTATAATCTGTAAGAGTTTTTACATCAGTTTATATTTCTTGTGGAAAATTATTTTAAAAAGAGTTCTTTGTCTGAATGTAGAAGATTAATGCTTCAATGTTCATGTTTTTAAATATCTGTGTGATATTTCTTTCTTTTTTATTTCTCACTTGCATTTAACTATTATTTAAATGTTGTAATTTCTCTTTGTGTTTTAGTTTATCAGTGTTGTGTATTTCTGCACAAGGTTACAAAGATCCACACTGAAGTTAATGATTATCTCTTTAATATATGCAGCTCCTTGTGACTGTCATTTTTTCCTATGAATCGTTAATAACACATAAACAAATAGTGTTGTGAACAACAACATCAGCCTTGTTGGATCCAGCACGACTCCTTATTTACATCATTATCTGCTGACAGAACACCCTGTTCCGTGTTTCCTGGTACCAGGTGGCATTTGCTGTGTCTGGTGATGGTGGGGGGGGTGGTGGTGATGGTGAGGGGGGTTGTGGCACCTTCACACTTCACTTTAGCATGACGGTCAGAGAAGATCTCCTGATAATACATTTTTTATTTTGCACATCTTCCTCTAAACGTTCCTCAGGCTGGTTTTATCTCTTCTTGCAGCAAACAAGTGATTAATTAGGACTTTATTGGTGTCGTTAGAGCAGGAATAAAAATCAAAGCATGTTTAGTTAAACTGTGCAACAAATGACTCATTATAACAAATATTAACATCTTGAATTAAAGTATTCAGTTTTCTGCAACTCCTCATTAGCTGATTTGTTTTTATCACAGTATAAATTGTGAGTTGTGTAATAATTTATTATCAGTATTCTCAGAAAGTCGTTCTGTAACACACTATATTGTGCAGCTTATATGAGGCAGTAAACTGGCTTATTGTTTCTTATTACCTCGTAACGCTTTCGTTAGGGTTTGTTAGTTTGTCTGTCTGTCTGGTAGCAAGATAATGAAAAAGGTTAAGAATGGATTCTGATGACATTTTCAGGAAAGGTCAGAAATGGTTCGAAGAAGAAGCGAGTAGATTTTTGAGGTGATCCGGATCACCGTCTGGATCCAGGAAAAATTTTAAAAGATTCTTTGTCATTAAGAGAGAGAGCTATTTTTAACATATCTGCATGTGACTCCACAATAAATGTCCCAGGTGCTTGATAACAAATACAGGTTGTGTTCCCAACAAGTTCTACATGATACCAAGGATTGATCTGGATCAAGGATTGATCTGGATTGTTGCAAAATTCCAGATACAGAAAAGAAAAAAATAGGGAACCTTCAGATTTTTTATCACTGCAAGAACAAACGATGTTCTAGACACGCAACAAACACCAAAAGACAGTCGAGACACTGTGAAATCAGACGTGTTAATGATTTGGTTTCTTTCACACGACTTTAACTTTGAGAGTTAATAATCAATTCCAAAACAAAAGAAACATGATGATCGTGTGTCTGAAAATACAGAGCTGGAGCTCCTCCTGAAAAACTTTTACTTTTGTTTTTCTTTCTGCTTTCAAGTAAATATGCATAAAAAAATAATTTACCTTGTAAACATGTCGCACATTTTACAGTAATTTAAATGTATGACTAAAATTAATATTGGAGCACTTTGTCCACATTTTTTTTTTTATCCTAAAAACTGAAGCTGGTGTCCTTATTTTGACTAGAAAAAGATGTATGAAGAACACATGCACACACTCATGCAGTTTGAGACAAACGCTCCTTGTTGTTATCCTGTGAAATCCCAAATCTACCGGCTCGTCTGGATCCTCAGGGTGTCACACTGAAGTCAGTAGTTGAATCTGCTGCCAAACACGCTCAGTCTTTTGAGTCAGTGCTGACAAGAAGTTTATAAACTGATGAAAAAAAGAGACAAAACTTATCTTTTCACAGGTCGGTTGAACGCGGATGTTCCAGGGGGATCAGATTATAAGAGCCATGGCCCACTGTAATGTGAGTGTCTCAGTCTTTCTTCTTCTTTTTTTTTAGTCTGCGGCATGTTTGACCTCATGACGTGAAAAACTTGTTTGCACTTTGGTTTAAATTCCTAAGAACACTATCTTTGTGTGCCTTAAGACCAAACTATATTTAGCAAGACTTTCTCAGTATCTAGACCACATTTCTGTTGTAATTTCATCACTTTTATTTCATGGTAAGATGTTTGATTTGATTTGCAGTTATTGTAGCTGAACATCAGAAACAGAACAAAAAGATCTCATGGCCAATACGAAGGATTGTTTCTTTAGACGTGTTTGTATTGTGTGAGATTAAATCACTCAAATCTCGAAATGTTATTATTGTGATTTTTTAAAAATGTTTTAGATTTAAGCTTGCAGCCAAAAAGGGTGGAAATTTAAGGGAACCAGAGGTGGTGCCATGAGGGCCTGCCTTCCTCAGTCATGAGGGAGATGTTTGTCTGTTGTAGTAAAGAAGGAGCTGAGCCAAAAGGCAAAACTCTGGATTTACTGGTCTGTCTACGACGTTCCAACCCTCACCTGGTCATGAGACCTGAATCCTGATATGATCGTCCTCTGTAAAGTGGCTCTGTCTTAGAGGTCAAGTGAGGAGCTCCATCATCTGGAGGGAGCTTGAAGAAATGGGAAATGGTGTGTACTTGTATAGCGTTTTACTCAAGTCTTACAACCCCCAAAGTGCATCACACTACAGTCTGTCATTCACCCAATCACACACACATTTGGTGAGCGGGGATTCGAATCCGTGACCCTCCGGTTACCAGACGACTCGCTCTACCGCCTGAGCCACGGCCACCCCAAGAAGAAAGGAGCCAGCTGTGATGGTTCAGGTATCTGGTTAGAATTCCTCCCGGTTGCCTCCCTGTGCATGTAAGAGACCCCCGGGCAGAACCAGAACCTGCTGGAGAGTGTTGCTGGGATTAGAGAGGTCTGGATTTACCTCCTGAACCTGTTGCTACTGTGACTCAACTACAATAAGAGGAAGAATACGGATGGAATAAAACAAATTTTATAAAGATTTCTACAAATCTGATAAAATACATGAATCACCCGTTTAAAGAGGAACAACAAGATCATGTTAGTTTGACTCTTTACCTTGAGGCATCAAACACGGAGAGAAAACTTGCTGCCTGTTGCTTTTTATTTAAGCTTTGTAAACTGAATGATTGTTAAAGTAGCCGCCCGGCTGGATGGCTACTGTTAAATACTCTGTAAATGTTAATTGTGTTTTAAATGCTAGTATTTAATGATTGATGTTTCTAATCTTTTTATGTCCACATATTTTTTTTAATATTTCTCTACTGCCTTTAATGTCCTGCTTTTGTGGTGTGTCCTTTTTACAGTTGCGCTCGACAACTTCTCCGTCTCATGACGATGTCAATTTGGGATCTTCGGCAAACCCACAGTCAGTAGTTCCACTTGTTCTCATGCACATTTTACTTTTATAAAGGAAAAAATAAAGATTAATATCTCATTCAATCAGAAACTAGTTAAATAAACTTAGAACAGTTACTGCAGCTTTATGAATTTTGTGAATGAAAGTGCTTATAAGTTTACAAAATTGTTAGAAATGTCCACATTTTTGTGCAACTATCCCCTAAAACACAACAGTAACTGTGTTTGGACCATGAACTGATCACTTCTGACTGTAGTTTGACTTGATTAATACTCAACATGAATGTAGACGTTTCAGTCTGAGTTATTGTCCTGAGACTCAGTTTATGAGCAGGGGTCCCACCCTGTCCTTTATGTAGAACTCAGTATGTTTGTTAATCTTTAAACATCTGGAATCTCAGGACAGCTGCAGACCTGGACACTGTGAGATTTGTGTGTGTGAACATTTTTACATGAACATTCTGACTTCCTAATGTAATTTTTAACAAAATGTAGATGTTTATTAAACTTAACGTTGACAGAACCTCTAGTTGCTTGCTTTGGGTTCATTCATAATCTCAGGCAGTTTAATGTGCCACTCCTTCGGACAGAGCTTTGTTTGTTGACCACACCTGTTTGAGTTTGATCTTTCTTACTGCCAACTGCTTACTGAAAGCTTTTCTTAATCAGAAAAACCCTTGTTTTATGGCCTAATGCTTTGTTGTGTGTCCAAGACTGTTAACATTAGATTGAGATGTATTTCTCCTCTTTGGTGACCTCAAACACACAAGCAGCATCTCATCCCATCANAATGTAAACAATTAATACTGATTTCATGTTCAAATAATGACGTTTCATTTTGTCTGCCTCTCACAAAACTGTTTCATCTGATTAGTTTCCTCAGTGAATAAACAACCAGACATATCATTAAAATCCTCTTTGTATGGAAAGGATCAAATCTGACAGGATTTTTGTTTGTTTGTTTTACTTGTAAAATATTTCAGATTCAGAACCTTATTGTGTGATCTAGTCTATAAAACTCCCGATTCAATAAATTTCTCTCTATCGTGGTTCAGTGCCAGACCCACAGACTTTGACTTCCTGGCCATCATTGGTAAAGGGACCTTTGGAAAGGTAAAACTAAAACAATTATTTATATCTTTATTGATCGTGTGTCTCTCAGCAGCTTCCTTGTTAACATGAACACCTGTGCTAACTTTGTCTGTATTCTGTCACTGTTCTGCAGCATTTTTTTCTCCAACCTTGAAAAACAAAGAAAACAAATAGAGGAAAAACAAACAAACAGCACCCTGCTGCTAATATTTCAGTCAGGGTCAGAGCGCATAAACCAATCATATTTATCAGTTTGTGCAACCTACAAAATTCCCAGACCTGTTTAACATTTTCTTAAACATCATGTAATTATTCTAAGATCTGATAATGTTTTAATTTTTAATTTTGACTTTTTAACGATGTTTGTTTAGTTAAAATCTTCTGGACATTATGGCGGGAAACAGTTAGCTGTTGGGGCTAATTCCCACCCATGTGGTGGCTGAAGGATATTACAACTAAACTCAATATTAACTAAAAACAATAAATCTATTTCATAAGTGGAGATGAAAATTAAAAAATATATTAACTGTAACACAGTTATAGGAGAGCAGAATTTAAAATAACAGCGTAAACCAGATTTCTGCAAGCTAGTGTTAGCATAGCAACACAGCTAGCCACTACAGGAAGTTAGTCTCCCGGAAGCCATTGCTTCAGACTGTTTCAGTTTTTTATATTGTTTGGCATTCTGGCAGCTATTTACGCTACATAAATAATAAAATATGTTATTTAATTTAATTAATTTTTTTCTAAGAATTTTGCATACTTACCACAGTGAGCGGTATTTTGCAAGATGACGTTTGTTTGTGTCTAAGTGTGATTTTGCTGTTCAAGTGGTTGTTATTCTAATGTAAACTCTGCAAAATGTAATTGCACACAGTCTCTGGAAAAGTAGTTTCCTAATTTAGGTTTATTGATTAGTTGTTGCGTTTGTCTCACTGTGACACTGAAATCTATGACCATAACTTTTTTGAAATTGTGTCCCTGTTTTGATCAGCACTCTCACCGTAATTCAACCTTTGTTTCACCTTTACACAGTTCTTGCATGATTCTACTAAAACTGAAAACATTTATCTTCTTATAAAATATAATAACTATGTCTTTTGGGCCGATATTCACCTCAGCTGATTGCAGACTATTTGTTTACTTTGGTTAACTCTAGTTTTTAACTCAGTATCTGATTTCAGACTAATCAACCTCACTTGAATTCTTTGGCATGTCTGTAAAAGCACAAAAAAAGAAGTGGAAATAATATAGACTACACATTTCATTTGAGATGAGATCCTCTGAGAAATTATTAAAAAATCTGATATTTTAAATTTAATTTTTTCACTCTGCCTCCAATTTTGTGTTCCATTAATCACCATCAGTGACCACTGACCTAGAGACATGAGCCTATAAATTGACTTAATGCTCAATAAGATTTAAAACATATGAGAAAAACAACCTTTACACGTTTCTGGTTCATTTCTTCAAATTTTTGGAGACTTCGTTTTTTTTTGTCTTGACACTCATTTTTTTCTGTGTATCAGCTGTTTCCGCAGATTCCGTCTCTGTTTTGTGTTCTTAGATGAAATGTCCTGACAGCAGCATGCTGCCATACTGGTGCTGAATATTTACTAAACAAGCCACTAACATGCAAACCATCATGCAGGTCCTGCTCGCCAAACTCAAAGCTGACAACAAATTCTACGCTGTCAAAGTGCTGCAGAAGAAAATTATTCTGAAGAAGAAAGAGGTATTTTTATCTGTTTTCTGTCACGACTCGGACTTTTCCCTGACCCCATGTAACACAAATGAGACAACAGAGGCTCCAAGTTGCAAAACAGTGTTAAAAGTTCCTTTTTTTTCTTCAACAATCCAAGTAAAACTTTTGGTTTGACTACAGTCCCCTATATCGGATACAAAATATCTGAAAGCAAACGAAAGGGAAATTCTGTTTGTGTTGATGTGAGTGAATATCTGTCAAAGTTATTAGTAAACAGTCTTCTGACACAGCAACACGATCTGTATCTTATCTAATCTGCAGCTTGTTCTGTACAAAGGACACATTTTTACAACCCACAGAAAATAAACTGGGATACTTCTGTGTTTGTCGAACAACACAGAGACATTTATCTGATTGAAAACACAGATCCTCCCCTCATTTGGAGTGTTCTCTACTCTTCATGTAAAACTTCTTATACATTATCAGTCCAACATTTGGACACATCTTCTCATTCAATGTTTTGTCTTTATTTTTGCTACTTTCTACATCACAGATTCTAAAGACATCAGATATGTGAAGAAAAATAGATGAAATTAAGTAGCAAAGAAAAAAATTATAAAACTCTGAATTAGTTTTACATTTTAGATTCCTTTGAGTCACCCTTTGCTTTGTTGGCAGCAATGCAAACCCTTAGCCTTCTCTCAGTGAGCTTCATGATGTTGTCACTTGAGATGGTTTTCACTTTACAGGTGTACCTTGTCAGGGCTCATTTGTCAGGGCTCATTTGTCAGGCCGACATCCCTGTTTAACAACATTTAGAATTCATATTCTGAGAAGAAACAATCAGCTAAATAAAAAGAAACAACAGTCCATCTTTACTTTAAGAACTGAAGGTCAGTCAGTCCAAAAAAATTGCAAAGGCTTTGAATGTGTCGCAAAATACCATCAATGAAACTGGCTGATATGAAGAAAGAAAGAAAAGACCAAGAGTCATTTTTGCTTCTGGGGATATGCATCCGAGTCACCAGCCTAAGAAATCTCAAGTAAACAGCACCTCAGATTGAAGCCCAAATAAAAACCACAAAGTTCTGGTGGAGATCTTTAGATGAGATCTTTAGTTTCCACCCTCTGTGTCTTTATGAGATGCAGAACAGGTGAACAGATGGTCTCCATAGACATGGTTCCCACTGTGAAACATGGAGGAGGAGGTATGATGGTGTGGGGGTGTTTTGCTGTGCCAACTGTCTCACCAGCTGAAGGTTCACTGAACCAGCATGACTACCACAACACCCTGCAGCAACATGCCATCCCATCCGGTTTCTGTTGGACCATCATTTATTTTTCAACAAGACAACAACCCCAAACACAACTCAAGGCTGTGTGAGGGCTCTCTGACCAAGAAGGAAAGCGATGGAGTGCCATGCCAGATGGCGTGGCCTCCACAGTCACCTGACCTAAACTCAATCCAGATGGTTTGGGATGAGATGGACTGCAGAACGAAGAGCCAACAAGTGCTCAGCATCTCTAGGAAGTCCTTCAAGATGGTTTGAAAACCATTTCAGGGTACTCCATCGTGAAGCTCATCCAAAGAATGGCAAGTGTGTACAAAGCTGTAATCAAAGTAAAGGGAGGCACAAAACAGCATTATAAACCATCCAGTATCACCTCTTTTTGTGGACTTTTTAGTGTAAAGAAATAGACAATATGCTGTTTGTTATGTGCTGAATACAGAAAACAACGCAGGTATGTTTCCATTTTCAGTGTTTTGTTTTTGTTTTTTAGCAAAAGAACATCATGGCAGAGAGAAACGTGCTGCTGAAGAGTCTGAAACATCCCTTCCTGGTTCGCCTTCATTACTCCTTCCAGACCGCAGAAAAACTCTACTTTGTGCTCGACTATGTAAACGGAGGAGAGGTACATGTTTTAGATTTAGTAACAGAAAAATAAAATCTTATAAATTAGTCTTCTGGTTTTGACACAGTGATCTGTAGCATCGTCCAGAAGGGAGAGAAGAGGTAAGATCCCGAGTAAGAAGGTATGATAATGGAGGACGGAGGTGGAGGGATCCTCCTGAAGTCCACCGTTATATCCACAGTTTTTAGAGTGTTGAGCTCTAGATGGTTCTGGCTGCACCAGAAGACCAGCTGTTCCACTTCCCGTCTGTATGCGGACTCATCTCTGTTCTTGATGAGGCCAATGACTGTTGTGTTGTCTGCAAACTTCAGAAGTTTAACAGATGGATCGCTGAAGGAGCAACTGTTTCTGTAAAGGAAGAATAGCAGTGGGGACAGGACACATCCCTGGGGGACGCCGGTGCTGATGGTCTGGGCGCTGGAGGTTATTTTACCTATTCTTTCCTGCTGCTTCCTGTCTGTGAGGAAGTTTGTGCTCCACTGACAGCTGAAGGCTCGGACAGTTTAGACTAGAGAATGTCTGGAACAATGGTATTAAATGCAGAGCTGAAGTTCATGAACAGCATCCTGGTGTACGTCCCTGCAGTGTTGAGGTGTTGCAGGATGTAATGCAGCCCCATGTTGACTGTATCATCCACCAACCTCAAAACAAAGACATAGATCTAAGCTAACATCGTTATCTACCCATCCTTTTCCCATCTGGGTTTGGTGGTCCTCAAGCTGTGTTTTGGTATGTGATTCTGATTTCATGTTTGTGTCGTCCTCAGCTGTTCTTCCACCTGCAGAGGGAAAGGTGTTTCTCCGAGCCCAGAGCCAGGTTCTACACAGCTGAAGTAGCAAGTGCAGTCGGCTATCTTCACTCTCTTAACATCGTATACAGGTTTGATGGACAATTTATGACAAAATTTGGTCAGTACCATCAAAGTCCAGCCATGTTTTGATCATGTGATACTTTCTTGTTCATGACAGAGATCTGAAGCCTGAGAATATTCTTTTAGACTCACAGGTGAGTTTGTGTAATTAGCATAAACTCCTTCATTTGGTCCAGATTGAGAATGCTTGTGTTTTTGTGTGAGCAGGGTCATGTGGTGCTGACGGATTTCGGTCTGTGCAAAGAGGGTGTGGAGCCTGAAGGAACCACGTCAACTTTCTGCGGCACTCCAGAAGTGAGTAAAAAAATAATTAAGAGAAGTTAGACAGAAGACAAACGTCATTTCAATTATGCTTTTTCTCCTGAGAGTTGATGTTGGAGTTTATAGTTGGGGCCAAAATATAAAAACAGGTTGTAGAAAATTGATTCTTTCTTCTTTGTGTGTTTTTGTTTGTTTATTGCTGCGTTTTCTCTGATTGAAGTATTTAGCTCCAGAGATTCTCCGTAAGGAACCGTACGACAGGACGGTGGACTGGTGGTGTCTCGGAGCAGTTCTGTATGAGATGATCTACAGCCTGGTATGAGTGTTTGTATCTATGACTCAGGGATGTTTTGTGTAAAAGATAAATGTCTGCTTTTATATATTTTACTGATTCAGTGACTCCAGCTTCTCTTTAAAAGTTAAACTTTAATTCTTTCTTCCTCTCAGCTGATACAATTTGGGAAAGTTAGATTTGATCTTTTCTGATTTTAAATGTGAGATTCTTACCCAGTTCCTCCTCTTCAGCCTCCGTTCTACAGTCGTGATGTAGGTGAAATGTACGATGGGATCCTCCACAAGCCGCTGCTGCTTCCTCCAGGGAGGTCAGAGGTCGTCTGCTCGCTGCTCGTTGGTCTTCTGCAGAAAGACCAACACAGACGCCTCGGGGCCATCGCTGACTTTGTAAGCATAAAACGGAAAAATAATTTTTAAAAGTGACAGAATTTGTTTTTAAAACATCTTTAGCAACAAGATAGCTGTATACTAAATATATAAAACATTATTTAGGGTAAATATATTAATAAGACCTCTCAGTTGTTTCTTTTATTTAAATTAAAACCTTGCCAGATGAGTCAATTGGAATGTGGGTGCAACTTTTTCAGCTCTTTTTTTTTCTTTTTTAATCCCAGTTAGAAATAAAGAACCACCCTTTCTTCTCTCCGATCAACTGGGACGATCTTTATCACAAGAGAATCACTCCTCCTTACAACCCGAACGTGGTAAGTCGTTTCGGACACGTTTCTGTCTGTCTGTCTGCAAAGAACTTACACCATGTTCATTAACTCGTTACCAAACACAGTTTGTTAGTTTGAAGTGAAAGCTTTACTCTGTTCCCAGAGAGGCCCGGCTGACACTCAGCACATCGATCCAGAGTTTACCAGGGAAATGGTTCCTAACTCGGTGGGTCGAACCCCAGAGTTCAACGCCAGCACCAGCTCTAGCAACGCCTTCAACGGCTTCTCTTTTGTTGGCACAGATGACAGTTTTCTGTGAGATGGAAAGAATCAGCTGTGAAAATAATGAGTGATTTTAATGAAGGAGACGATTCCGCACCTCAGAGTGAAGATCTTAGAAATATGAAAGCTCCTTGTGTGACAGTGTTAGAAACCATTCTGGGTGTCAGAGTAATGGAGATATTCAAATTTAATACAAATGATCTTTATTTAGTTCATTTAAAGAAGATTTAGGAACTCATTTGTCTATTTTATGTCTATTGTATATTATGTGTCTGTTTAGACTTGTAATAATTAATGATACGCGATGTAAGTCGCTTTGGATAAAAGCATCTGCTAAATGACAGTAGTAGTAATGATACGAGGTGGGAAATGACAGAAAAATATGATAATTTTTTTAATTTGCTGGCTTTGCAACATCAGTTACTAAAAACCTCTGCTGGTTTGAATTGTTTTTGTACTTTTCTAAGTTATAGAATTTCACAGGTAAACATATGCTTTGCTTTAAGGAACACAGGTAAAACCAGCACCAATCTCTCAGACTGATCTTAATGGAAGTTTTGCTATTAGCTATGAAAAAAACTGAATACACACACCATGTTGTTCTTTTTCTGTATTAAACAACATAAAAAAAAGCTTTATTAAAGAAATATAGGAAGATTTTGAGCACCGTGACTGGTGTGAAACCGTGACACGCCAGTCATGGCAGCAGGGGTTTTGCATGTTAATGTGTTCGATGTCTACGTGAATTTGTCTCTTGTAACAGTCATCTACACTGTCGTGTGCACAGAAAACCTCTTTATCATGTGGATTATAACTTGATTTTTCTGTGTTGTTACTGAGGAAAGTCGGGACAATTCTATGTATACAGTTATTTCATATTCTTAATATATTCTGTAGATAGTGTATTTGTTTTATTAGTGTTTTATGAGAATAAAAAGCTCAATTTTGTCATGCCAACACTGAATCCAGCTTCTGTAAATGTATCGTAGCTGCTTTGCAAAATGATAATATTCAGTGCAAACTGGATCTTATCAGTGTAATGTCTTTGAAACAAAGTTTATTAATGGCTCTGTTTGTTGAAAATGATATGAAACGGAACAAATACATTAGTTGTCCTTTTTGTGTCCTTTTCATATAAAGAGTTTGTTAATCTAATATAAAACAATGATTTTCTCAACATATCTTGTCAATGGTTTTGAAAAAGTTTTACCCATATGTATATTTGATGCTTCTCTGTAAAACCAAATACACGTTTTAGGAAATATCCATTAATTTTACCTACTTCGGATCGTCAAATAATGTCAAAGTGTGGCTAATTTTTGGTCTGACCTAGTCTGTAACTCGAAGTGCTGCACTGTTCTGTTTAAAGTTGTGTTGTAAACAAAGAAGCGTACTCTTATCATTTGAGTTACCGTCAGCAGACTCGTCAAAGTGGACTGACGTTAAAAATCCACGTGTCTGTGTGTACATAGAAAACTTGCTAAATAAATCACAGCTGTCAAAACAAGTCATTTTTAATGACGCGTTACAAGGTCATAAAAACAAGCTCTCAAAGTCACCACTCAAATTTAACTGGGATTATAAATTATTAAGATTGGGTTTGGAAATTCTAAAAATGAAACATTAAACTTTAGCCAGTATGTCAACAAGTTCTTCAGTAGCCTGCTAACAACCTATGTGTAAATCAAGTGTGTTAAAGCGGAGATCTGAAACCTGCTGGATTATATACAGAGTAAAAGTGTAAGTGAATTTCAGAGATTATGGTGAGAGATTGCTAATGTTTTCATCTCTCAGTACCTGCGCTATTGGCACACACACAATAAAAGTTCACTTGATATTCAATTCAGTTTAATTTATGTAGTGCCAGCTCAAACAAAAGTAACTTCAAGACACTTTACAGAAACATTGAGTCCAGTTAATGTCAATACTCCAGATTCAAAGTAAGTTTTATTAAAGCATTTCAACCCATTCTAAATAATCAAAGTAACTTAGTATGTTTTAGGATGCCAATTAGTAAAAACTGATCTAAGGAACCGTGGCCAACTGGGTCGAATCATCAATTCAACACAATCCCCCATCCTGAGCAGCGTGGCTTGGCAATGGTGGAAAGAAACGACTACCTTTAAAGAAACCTCCAGCAGAACCAGTCAGTATGAGCCTCTGACTGGAGAGGTCAGGAACACAAACACAGAGGGTTGGATCAGTCATTATTTCTGTAAGAGAAAAAGTTGGCGGCAAAGTTTTGCAGCTTTGCAACAATGTAATTATCTGTAACAACAACAACAACTACTCGGTGCTACTTACATAGCAAACAGAATGAAAACACGTAAATGAGGAAAAAATAAAGATTACAAGTACTACCAGACGCAGCCATCTTTAAATGTAGGATCTCGGGATCCTCTGAAACCTCCAAGCTCACAGCACGGAATTCCGAGTTCATTGCATCATTTCCGGCTAACTTATCTTGGAATTCCAAGTTCTGAGGACTGCTGGAACGCACTATAAACTAACCCTAACTATATGATTGATCAAAAAGTTTTAAGCCTAATCTCAAGTGTCTGCCACACTGAATTAAACTAGAAACTAGTTCCACAGGAGAGGAGCCTGATTAGTGAAAGCTCTACCTCTGGTTCTATTTTACAAACCACAAGCAGACCTGTAGTCTGAGAGCAAAGTGCTGTGTTAGCACAATGGAACAATAAGATAGATGCCTAATATAGAATGGAGCTTTTTTTTTTAGCTTTGTATGTGAGAGGTAAAACTGCAGTAAAGACGATTGTCATTTTTTTCACTCTGGCTTTACTGTTTAGCCTGCCTCATATTTTAAATAGACAGGTTGAAGAGTAGGCTTAAATACTTTGAGTAGACAGCCTGTAGCTTTTTATCTTGCCAGGGTCAGTACAGTGTGACAAACTTAATTTTCCACGGCAAACTGAAGCCAGAATGTTGTGTATCAATACAGTTTACATTTCTGATCACTTTGGAGTCTGTTTAGATCTGCATGCTTACTTTTTTATGACAGCATGGGATCACAAACCCAAACAACTAATGCACAAGAAAATTCTCATTTCAGTTTAGAAAATAATTTCAAATTTTAAACACGTGAATAGTAATAGTAAATAATGTACATGAAACAATTTTGTTAATATATATCCTTTTTAAATTATCTTGTGTGCTGCTAAAAATGCTAAGTGAAATCAGGGTTTTGGGTCCAGACAATGTTAAATTTGGCATTGTTATTTTATTGGTAAAAATATATTTTTTTCTGTTATCAGTTCTGGTAAAACTATGTTTAAACGTTATTGTGTTTTAGTATTTGGTTTTAATTCTTCTAATGTATTTCAGCAGAACAGCTTTCACTTGAAAAAAGTCATTCCTAAACTTTAGCAAGCTAGCTAGCTAGCTTAGCCTTAACAAAAATGTGATTCAAGTATTGATTTTATGAAAATGTGATTCAGTCAAAATGTGGCTTTGAAATTACGTATCTGTGTATGGTATTGCTACAAAAGTTCAATAAAGAAACGTTTATTTAATCACATGTGTAAATGATTTTGTAAGGAGTTAAACGTTGACACTTTGGTGCTCTTTTCACAGCCATTAGCCGTTAGCGTCAGTTGAAGCTGTTGGTCACGTGGGCTCTTTCCGCCATAACGTGTATAGTTGTGTGGTAGTGTTGCTCATGAACGGACTTTTCATTTTCACTCGCGGGTAAATCTGTCTGGTTCCAACGATACGAGTATTTTTTAAATGCCCCAGTTTCGTTAATACGTGACTGTAACGTGCGTTACCGGTTGAATCTTTTAAAAGAACCGAGTCGGTTTAACTTTTCCAGCTGAGCTGCAGCAGCCTGAGGAACCACAGAGGAGTGATACTACGCGGGTGAGCACAGAACAACCAGTTTGTGTTAATATTCAGAAGATTCTAACCACAGGTCTATGCTTCGTGCTGTGCTTTGTATGGCGTTGTTAAGTACATTTACAGATACAACTAAACGTAGTATCATCTTTTTGATTGGTAAATCTTTTGTTTAGGCGCGTGTTTAAAAGTCTCATTGTGAATCAAATGTGGTTGAGAATTGAAGAATAAGCTAGCTGGAGTCCAACAACTTCCAGAACCCAGTTGCACGTTTTGGTTGGCATTTTTGTGTTTCGTCTCTTTGTAATAATCTAAATTCACCATAAACTCTGTTATAGTAGCAGACAAGCTAATTTCACCAACGATTTAGCGCCATCAATTCTCGAAGTGAAATGTTGATAAGCTGCTAGCTCGAAGTTACGTTTGAATTAAATCAGGAAGTTATAATTAAACTGATATGGAACTTCTTTTATTAATTATTAAATACAAATGCTTTGCGGAAAGTCTCGTTTTTAGTCTAAATTTAGTGATCTCAGAACTGGCATCGTGTTGGTTAAATTCTGGATCAAAAGAGCAAAATCTACATGAATTCAATTCTTAGCATTTACAATAATAACGTGATTAATTCTATATTCTTTATCTACATATTTAAATCTTAAATGACATGTTTACAAGCATACAGTTGCAAATTCACGGGTTTAAATGCACTTGAAAGTAAATGTTCTTTTTAATAATTAGTTTATAAGAGCTTGACGGTGGTACTAAATTGAAATAAAACAAGTTTTTAATGGTTAAAAGTACATCATATGATTATTGCTTTGTTTAAAGAACGATCAGTTTCTGTTAGACTATTTAATGGGTCAGGGGGTAAATTTAGTGACTTATTAAATGAGAGATGACCATTAAGAGGAAGCTTAAATGCTACAGATGCTGCTTCCCTCACTAGTAGCTAGTACATTGCTTCTAAACTTTAGCAGTCTTTATTATTCTGAAACTTCGCAGGGCTCCAAATTTTAAAGGTGCAAGGTGCAATATGTAAGAATTAGACCTTGTTGTGAAATCTGAATCCCACAGTTAATGTAGGAAAACAAAACCATCCGCTCTCAGCCACTCCCCACCTCCCTTCGTGATTTTTCTGCCAGTGCCAATGTTGATACCTGTTTTATTTCTCTTGTATTTGTTCATTTTTAGGAAAGGATGTCATGGTTTCTTAGGTTTACTACAAGTTACCACCGGACCGCTTTTTTTACTAGCTTCCATTCCATCCACAGTGCTGCTACTCTTTGCTGCGGGTTGTTGTGGAATTGACCTCTTGCCCGCCCCTCATCCAAAACTGCCATTGTCCAATCACACATTATAGCAACCATTACTATGTGAGCAGGTCTGATAAACATTGATTCCAAGTAAGATGGTGAAGCGATGCACCTATGGCGTTTGTAAATCGGACACTAGATACCCTGAGAGATTGTCTGGAGGAGTTGTGTTCTTTCCATTCCCAAAGCCGAAAACACAACGTGAGCGGTGCCTACAATGGATAAAACAGTGTGGACGGCCCCAGTTAAATGTGTCGAACATTACAAAGCATAAATACGTCTGCTCAAAGGTAAGGCAAACAGCAAACTAGTTACTGTGTTGTCTAGATCTACTAACTAGAGGCAAGACCACAAATTGGACCAAAGTTATTATTACTATGGATATCATTGCCAGATTGTTAACTTACAGTCTAAGCTAAATTTAACAAGCCCTTTAGCTTTAGCCAGTATTAGTTTACATGTTAGCTAATGCTAGCTATGTTAGCTGCTGTTCTGTATGGTCTTTGAGCTTCCCAACTTTATTTTTCTCTAGTTTACAACACAGTTGAACATAGCTCTCCAACAAGCAACTTTAAATAATTTTGTTTTTATCTTTTATGTAGCATTTTATGAATGGAAAACCTACCCCTGAGTTCCCCGATCCCGTAAATGCTGTGCAAGGGCCTAACCCAACTAAGGAGAAGCTTGGAGGCTGTCTAAAGTTGCCCAAAAACTGGTAGGCCAATTAATAAATATTTATGTTGATAAGCATTAATGGTAATAGTGCTTATCAACATGTTACATTTATATGTAACTTTAAATAAGTTATGCATTAGAGACCGTTAAGCATTAGCCCTGATAGTAGTCGTGTCTCCTTCACTGCGTATTTTTATATTTTGAATATATTAATCTATTTATAACCTTTTTGGCCAATTAGGCTAATTAGCCTTTCGTTAAGCCCCGCCCCCCTTAGTTACTGTTGCTACATCTAACAAACAAATGGTCAAACATGACCAGAGCGACAGATTGCCATAACAGGAAGAGGTTTATCCATGACCTTTTTTGGAGCAATATATCTGCAATATCCTCAAGATCAAGGCAAAATGAGTTACAGTAGGTAGTGGAGAATATATTCAAAATAGCTTCTCCTTAGTTGGGGTGGGCCCTTGCGCAGCATTTACAGGATTGTGGATATCAGGGGTGGATTTTCCGTTCATAAAATGCTACATAAAAGATAAAAACAAAATGATTCATATTTGCTTGTTGGTGTGCTATGTTTGGCTTTGTTGCTGGCTGACAAAAAATAAAGTTGGGGAGCTCATGCTTCGTAATGTTCGACACATTTAACTGGGAGTGGGGCTGTCCATACTGTTTTATCCATTGTAAGCACCGTTCATGTTGTGTTTTTGGCTTTGGGAATGGAAAGAACACAACTCCCCCTGACAATCTCTCAGGGTATCTAGTGTCCGATTTACAAACGCAGTGGGTGCACCGCTTTACCGTCTTGCTTGGAGTCAATGTTTGTCGGACCTGCTCACATAGTAACGGTTGGTATAATGTGTGATTGGACAATGGCCGTTTTGGGGGAGGGGCCAGCGAGAGGTAAATTGCAACTGCTTGTTTTGAAGACCTTGCAGGCTCACATAAGATTTGCTATGGATGCAAAATAGCTATTGACCTTTCACCGGCCCCTCCAAAAAACGGCTACTTCCCGCTGAAAACTTGCTGACTTCTTACAATAAGATCTACCTCCTCCCGTCAAATGCAGAACAATAACTCATTGCTATGCATCTATGACCATCTCAAACTTTCGTGACAACGCAGTCGCTGTTGAAGCTGAGGGCTAAAAATGGGAATTTTTTGTGTCAAAAAGTGCCAGTGCTTCAGTGAATGAAATTGCACTGATTGGAAAAAAACAAACAAACTTGGATCCGTCTTTGTTTTAAATTCTAGTTGGTATTGATATGGTTTCATAATGTTCTTAGGACATGTTAAGATGTGTGTTGCATGTTGGTCATTTATTTATGTGTGTTTTTCCAGTATGGAAGAAAAGGGTAACAATGAAGCAGCCATCACTAGCCAGTCAGCTGTATCAGTAACGAAGCATGATGGTGAATGTAAAGTTAAATGGACCACAGAAGAGGTCAGTGAAAGGACTTCAGAAAACCATTTAAAACACAATAAATAAGTGAATCCTAGATCTGGGGATTCTGTTTCTGAATTTATTTTTTTCTGATATGCAGGATGAAAATCTCAAAATCCTGATCACCAACTTTGGACAGAAAGACTGGAAAACAATTGCAAGTTTTTTACCTGTAAGTACTTGTGGTGGCAAAAAATAACTGTAATAATTTCAGCATTAAAGCTGGGGTCAGTTGAGTTTTATCTGTCCACAAAGTGCTGAATGTTTCCTGTTGTTTGAACAGGGACGAACGGAGCTGCAGTGTTTGATTCGCTGGAAGAAACATCTGAATCCTGAACTAATTAAAGGATCTTGGTCCAAAGAGGAAGATGAAAAGGTGGGAAACTAAAAGAAAACATTTGTTTCATGAAACAGAGCTCAGACACATCTGTGTGTAAAGCTCCAAAGGGTTGAATATTTGATAATGAATATCGTTTTTTTTTTTAAGAACAAGCTCTCAGAGCAGCTAAATAATTATTTTAACAAGCTAACACTGTACTTTAGGAATTTCTTTAATATAGAGCTGTAAATAACTACACAGTCATGGTTCTTCAGGAAGTTATGAAAAACCAGCAGAGTATTTTGGATCAGTTTAGCACCTCATGTTATGTGTAGAAATTTGCTTAAATTAAAAAATATCAAGGTTAGTGTGACATTTTTTTCTGTTTTGTATTTGGTGTGCACAGATAGCAGAGATGGTCGTCAAATACGGCACTAAGAACTGGTCAGCAATTGCTAAACACCTAAAGGGCCGGCTGGGGAAGCAATGTCGTGAACGTTGGTTCAATCACCTCGATCCGCTTCTGAAGAAGAGCGCCTGGACTGATGAGGAAGAACTCATTCTCTACAAAGCGCACTGCGTTCTTGGGAATCGATGGAGCGAGATTGCCAAGCTGCTTCCTGGAAGGTGAGTCAGTTAAGTCATGTTAAAGTGTTTACTCGTACAAAACAAAGATTTTATTGAAAAGTTTGTTTGTTCTTTAAAATTCTCTGGCAGATCAGACAACGCTGTAAAAAACCACTACAACTGTACAATCAAACGAAAAGAGGAAGTGGGCGCTTTCAACGACGTGTTTGACAAAGTTTCAATTGATATTCATCATTTTATGGATGGAGAGGTGCAGCACTTTGAGATTATCCCACTGATAATCTGCTTAATCCATGAAAATCTGTGACAGTTTGTATATTTACATTATATTTTGTGTGACAGGTCGACTTCAAGTGTGATGTTGTACTAGATGCTGATCCGGTGACTCCTGAACTTGTAAGTCTGTGTTAGAATGATTTCATTTAAAAATCTTTATGAAAAATCCAAGTGGTCTGTTTTTAAAATGCCTGTTTTTCTTTTTGTACTTCAGGGTTTGTTTCAGGTCAAGGCTGATAAAACGAAGCAGCTGAAGGAGAATGAAAAAGAAAAACAAAAGGCAACTGTTCCAGTTCAGCATGGTTTTGCATCCAGAAGAGACGTGTCCTCCCCATCTTCTTTGCCCTGCAGTTCAAGTTCCAGTCCAGGTTCAGCTGGTCCACCAGCAGCAACACAGGTCGACCAGAAAAAGTTTGCAGATGCCGCGCTGAAGATGATCGCTGATGACATGCTGCCGCTCAGGTAGCTGCTGCTGATGGTTGACAATTTGTTGGGTTGTTTTGGTAAGTTGTTAAATGATCTGAGTTTATCTTTTGTGTTTGATTTTTTTCTTTTGTCTTCAGTTTTGTTGAAGGAACTGGCTTCAGAACGTTCATGAGCACCATCAGTCCTGAGTACAACAAGCTCTCCCAACGTGCCATCGGCCTCCTGCTGTATGAGGAAGTGGAAAGAACTATTAAACCTCAGCTGATCCGTGACCTCAAAATGTCCCTTGCTAAAACCAAAGATGGTAAAAGTGTCATTCATGTCACCTGTGATCTGTGGGCTGGGGATCAGTCCCAAAAAGTGGCGGATCCCATCCTTGTCATGCAGCTTCATTTTATTAGCGATTCATGGCAGATTCGTCGCCCTGTTGTGGCCTTCCGTCGTCTCAACTCCAAAAACCTCTGCGCCTCTGTGGCCAAGGAGGTGGAGGGCGTGCTGCTTTGCTATGGCATCTTTCCTCACAGCATCGGTTATGTTCTGGCCAACCAGGCCAAAAGGCTTCTATCGGGGAACAATGTTTTCTGTGACTACAAGATCGTGTGCTCACCTAACAGGGGAGAACCAGACGGAGATGAAATCTTCACATTTCTGTCAGACCAGATGTCCGAGACCGAGTCCCCATTTTCAGAACTGCAGATTGGGACAAGAAGCACATGTGTTGTCAAGATGTTGCAGATGGTGATCAGAGATGCCCTAAAAAATTCCAGAGTCGTTGAGAACCTGCTTTCACAGGTCCACAATGTGGTGGCGTTCTTTAGAAGGAGCACCTACTGGAGTGAGGTATGAGAACCAAGCAAATCCTTTAAAGGTTTGTTCTCTATGTAGAAATATTCTCATGTAACACACTCAATGTGGCTGGACTAATATATTTTATACTTGTCAACATTTTGCTGAGCAAAACTTTAATTTTACAGAACTTTTCTAACTAAAGTCTTTTTTCTCCTTTAGGCTTTGTTGAAGGAGTGCAACGTGTCTCTGTGTCCTTCCTCCAGTACCTGTCGCTGGAACTCCATGATGCTGTCGATGCGACGCATGGTGCATGACACCACCTGGAGCAGTGTCATGACCCTCCTGGCCCAGGCTCGTATAGAAGCTACAGACGCAGCCAGCGCCCCCCCTCTGGTCATGGTCAAGAGAGAGCAAGTTGTGGATATTCTGGGTCTCCTTGAGCCTTTTGAAGAAGCGTTGCATGTAATACAGCAACTTACTAGGAGAATTCTTATGGAGTTCCTTATAAAATGTTTATGGATATGTATTATAGAATTGTCAGTGATATTTGTTTGCCATCTTTTTGTCTCTCCTGTCACAGGTACTCCAAGGAAATGGTGTGACCACCTCTCTCATAATACCTTCCCTCATTGGCCTTGAGAAGACCCTGGAGAATTGCGTCACTAACTACAGCTACTTCTGCAAGTCCCTGCGCTCCGGCCTCCACGCTCATTTCCAGTCTTTGGTTTACCAGACAGACATCATACTTGCTACAGTACTTGACCCCAGGCTCAAACTACAGGTACAGATTTACCATAGAATCTTCTTTAACTATGTGGTACTTTGCTATTTTATAAGAGCTATAGACGTACCATTAGACTTTATCAGTTAATCTGACTTCATCTGTTTTTCAGCCATTTTCTGATATGAAACAAGACGCTTTGACAGATTTCTTAAGACCTCCCTTGAAGTCTGAAGTTCAGAGCATCATAACGGCAACATTAGATGGTGAGAAACCTTCTGATTTAACCACTGTGGAGGAAGAGAAGCCACCAAGCAGTGAGCTCATGAAGAAGAGTGAGGAAGAAGAAAGCCAAACCTTAGAAATGGAGACTGCAGGTAGCAACTTGGATGATAACTGTGATGAAGTCAGCAATAACGACCTCAAGCGCAAGTCCATCTTCAGCTTCCTGCAGCCCCCTGCAAAGACTGTGAAGATTTCTGAGCTTGATCTGTACCTGTCTGAACCCGTGTGGGAAAACGGATCCAGTCTTCTCTACTGGAAGTCTGCCTGTCGCTTCCCTCAGCTACAAGACCTCGCCAAGAAGCTGTTAGCTGCACCAGCCTCCTCTGGGGGATTTGACCGGCTTTATCCGATGGCAACCTGCATCGTAAAAGCCAAGAGGAACCGCCTCCCTCCTCACACCACAGAAAGACTTCTTCTGTACAAAAACTCTGCTAAAGCTAAGAACATTAGCAAGATTGTTGGAGTTCCTAATCAGTCCAAGGCTAAGAAAGTAATCAGTTCAACCCCACCAAAGTGAAGATGCTGTAGAAGTTAACCAATATTTGGAAAATATGTTTAATTTCTGTAAAGTAGAGGATATAAAATTCTGTTATTCTGTCATAAAGTTAAATGTGTGTGTTGTTCTATTCAAACACATGAGGAAATGGATGAATTTTTTTAATCTGATTACAGAAACAGAACAGTGAAGGTTATGTCACACCTCCATCAGTGTACATCAAATCAAACAGACACTGATCAGATGAAATGTAAACTCGTGCTTGCGAGAGAGAACACACTGTTCATGAACTGTTTTACCAAGTGGTCTGATCTGTCAGTTCGGTGTGTGTTTTTAATGTTTGTATATATATCTGTTGCTCTGGTCAAACCCAGTTATAGTGTGAAGCATTTAGCTGATTGTTTTATATTTCCGATGCTTTGATCAAATAAAGAGGAAGAACTTTGTGTTTCTATAGAAACATGCCAGAAATTTACTTTTATAAAATAAATATATGTATTTGTTTTTAAGTTTTTTTTAAAGAAAGGTTTAGCTTGTCTCATCACACAAAGAACTGAAATCTTTCAAGTTCAGAAAATATTTTTCCGTTATGATTGATAATGACGTTCTTTACGTCGCACGTGGAACAGTGCGTCACCTATTACTTCCGGGTTCCTGACCCTGTTCACGTGCGTGATGGAGGAGAAGCTGCGGGACACTTTAATCATAACATTTCAGCTCCGTGGAACGAGAAAACGGCCCAGAAAGAATTAGTTTCACCAGTTTCTTGAAGGAAACCACGTTTGCGGAGCTGCTCGCGCTGCCAGGTGTCTCCGTCATGGCGCTGTACTTAAACGCCGCCAAGATTCTGGAGAAAGTCGAAAAGAAACGAGGTGCTTTGAAAACTTTGGTTTACGAGAGTAAATGTCCGAACGTAAAGCAGCTGTTCGCTCTGGTTTGTGAGACTCAGAAGTTTTCTTCCATTCTGCAGGAGATTATTGAGTCCACGAAGCTGCTAAAACAAACTAAGCTGAAGATACACCTGGCCAAGGTGCTTGTGTACGACCTGTTGATGGGCCAGGGGCTGAAGTGCGGCGGCGCCTGGAAGGCCACCATGATGAAGCACCGTCCCAGGCTGCAGGCAGCGCTGGCTCGCATTAAGGTGAAGCAGAAAGTCAGCAGGAATGAAGATCTTCTTCCAGCCAGCGTCCAGCAGCCTGATGGAGACCAGCTGCCCAGATATGTGCGTGTCAATACCCTGAAGACCACCGTGGAGGATGTCATTGACTACATGAAGAGGGACGGCTTCTCCTACCTGGGACAGGCTTTCAAGCAAGACAACTTAAACTTGAAGAAGAAGGACTTTGTGAGGGATCTGCACCTACCAGAACAGTTAGTTTTTTCTCCCAAAACAGATTTCCATGACCACTTCCTGTACAAGGCTGGTCACATCATCCTGCAGGACAAAGCCAGCTGCCTTCCAGCTTATCTTCTCAACCCTCCACCTGGTAGTCATGTCATCGATGCCTGTGCTGCTCCTGGCAACAAAACAAGCCACCTGGCAGCCATCATGAAGAACAAGGGCAGATTGTTTGCCTTTGATTTAGATGCTAAACGTTTGGCCACCATGTCCACACTTCTCCTCAGAGCAGGAGTCACATGTCATCAGCTTGCCAACCAGGACTTCTTGAAGGTGGACCCTGACAGCCCTCAATACAAAGATGTAGAGTACGTCCTGCTGGATCCCTCCTGCAGTGGATCAGGTATCCATCTGTGTGTGTGTGTGTAGAATTCGTCAAACTAGGACAAACAAAAACTAAATCTGTGTGTGGTCCAGGTATGGTGTGTCTGCGGGACACTGCCGCTGTGGATCAGGAGAAGGAAAAGGCTCGTCTGGCCTCCTTGGCCTCCTTTCAGCTGCGGTGTTTGAACCATGCCCTCAGGTTTCCCCGCCTGAAGCGCCTTGCTTACTCCACCTGCTCCATCCACAGCCAGGAGAATGAGGAGGTCGTAACTGCCTGTCTGCAGCAGAATCCCACCTTCAGGTACCAACAGACACTTTCACCTGAACACCCCAAAATCTCTGAGTTCTCTATTCAAGGCTAAAAAGGTTTAAGAATTTTTTATAATCAACGATTTGATGATCTTGAACAGTTTTTTGTGAAATCAACTAATTGATACATTTTTAATGGAAGAATTGAACCCTGGTGGCTCTTTATGTGGAAGGTGTTTATGTTTTCTCATGCAGGTTGGTGCCTCTGCTGCCTGATTGGCCTGAACGAGGCCTGGAGCCGCTGCCACAGTGTTTGCGTGCCAGCGTCACGAAAACCCTCACACACGGCTTTTTTGTTGCTCTGCTGGAAAAACGCAGTGATGCTGAGAGGACAGAGCTGCAACCTGCTTTTCAGTTAAGGTGAATTTCTTTTGAGATATTTGTTTTAGGAATGTTTGTTTTTTTTCAGGATTTATATTTCCAAGACATTTGGTCAAAGTCCGTCCAGACCTTCTTGTGTAACTCACTGCATCATGTTGTCTGTTATTTGTCTGTCACAGTGACATGGAGGTGAAACCGTCTTCTCCTGTTTCTGTTGTGAAGAAACCTGTCGCTTCAGATGAAAACTCTGAGGCGTCAGACACAGAGGAGAAACTAACTGCTTCAGGAGCGATGGACGAATCACCCTGCAAGAAGAAGAGGAGAAAAAGAAAGAAGAAAAAGAAAACAGCAAAAGCAGAGTGAAATAAGAAAAGAGGTGTCAGACTGTGGTATATGGAATGAACACAATGTTGTTCTGTAACAAACACTGAAGAAATATGTAAAGTAAAATTTTTTTTACTGAATTATGTCTGTCTTTTTATTCAAGAAGTAATTCAGTGGTCAAAAGGGCACTTATGATTTGATCTCAGTCCTGAATGCGTCCAGTAGAGGGCAGCAGTCAAACAGCTGATAAGAAGCTATGTGTTAGGTGTTGTGCCTAAAAAAGCACCCCGGTAAAGTCATCCTCAGATTCACGCGGCAGTAGTTGTCGTTTAATTTCATTATTCTGTAAGGGGGTTTACATTATAAAACAAGGGTTAAAACTATGTTTGTGTCCATAAAGAAACAGTAAACAATTTTAATATACTTTTAATTTCACAATAAACGTAAGCTAGGCTACAACAAACACCTTTTTATTGAACAGGCTAATGTAACAACTAAAAGGCCTGTAAGAGCGATTTCTCTCTGGTTCTGTACAAAAACTCCAACTTTTGTTACAAATATCTAAACAGCATCTTTCAAAAAAACAACTGCCTTCAAATTTTTATCTTCGACGGGAGCTTTAAACAGCATGGGTACGTGTTTCGGCACAACACCAGCAGTAGCGTCAACCATTGGTTAAACCCTCTTGTCTGTTTTATAACCCTTATGCAAAGTCTTTGGTAACACGTGAGCTTTTGTTAGATCAGTGACACTTTCTCGGCGAGTTGGAGTAAAGGAAACACTAAGTGAGTAAATATTTTTTAAGATTTCAATGTTCTGGTTAAACATCTAATTCCATCTACATTCATAAAGTCTGTTAAAGCATATAATTGTCAGTTATAACGAAGGTAAAAATACTGAAACTTCTCTTTCTGTGTCTCGTCATGGTGAACAGACCCGTCTGCAGGAGTTGTGTCCTGCTTCAGACAGGATGTCTTCTGTTCCTAGAGTGAAACTGGCAGGAGGTCTGGAGATCTGCAGGGTCCTGAACGGGATGTGGCAGGTGTCTGGAGCTCATGGTGCAGTGAATAAATCCAGAGCAGGTGAACAGCTAAACTCAATCCAATCTTACCTTTATTATTGAATAATATTTTGTTTTTATTGGGATTTGAAATGAGAATCATTGCTGTAGTTTTCTCCTGCATGTTTCTGCTGCAGAGCAGAACCACCTCTCTGTGTGACATGTCTCTCAGAGGATTGTAGATTTTTATTACAGAACATCATGGATTTTCAGACTTTTATCTCTGTATTAACTGTGCTTATCTCTGCACAACATGTCTGTGTAACACCCCTTCAGTTGAGGCCATGCAGGCCTATGTAGACGTGGGCTTGACCACTTTCGACATGGCAGATATTTATGGGCCTGCAGAAGAAATATTTGGACTCTTTAACAGCCAGGTAGATGCACAAACACATGTGAAACCATGAAAGAACCACTGTCTTACCTGTGAGGACATCTGACTACTCAGCTGGATAATATATTTTATATGGCTAAAATGTTCTTTTTCTGACTTTTAGCTAAAATCTTCAGGAGGTGCATCGCCGGCCCTGCAGGGTCTAACAAAATATGTGCCGAGACCAGGACCGATGGAGCGCAAGGTGAGCTGCTCATTGCCTGTCGGTACTTTTAACTGTGACGTGGATTTTATCCACTAGAGAGCAGAAAAAAAAAAATCTCCAGTAGTCTGATGCTTAGTTGTTTTTCAGCAGTGATTAGTGAAACTGTTTCCAAACCTTAACACATAATAATGTGTTTCTAAATGGGCTGAAGAAAGCAGATGTTGATGAGTTTGTTTGTGTGTGTGTGCAGGTGGTGGAAAAGGCGTTGCAGCACTCCATGACCCGAATGCAGGTGGACACGCTGGACTGTGTTCAGTTTCACTGGTGGGACTACAATGATAAGAGATATCTGGACGCTCTGGGTCACCTGTCGGACCTCCAGCAGGAGGGAGTCATACGTACGATCAAACTGAGACTTCACACATCCTGCCTACGTGGCCTGATAAACAAAATAAATCTTTATTTTTGCTCATAAAGTTGAATACACAATATGTCCTAACTAAACTCTAAAACATCTCGTGTTGGTCTGAACATGTTGGTTAGTGTTGATCTGTGTGTTGAAACGTGGATCTGGATTGATCCTGTTTGTTCTCGTTGACCCAGGTGAGCTTTCCCTCACTAACTTTGACACACAGAGACTGGAGGAGATCACCAACAGAGGCATCCGCATCTCCAGCAACCAGGTAACACATCTGGATGCATCTGTTCTATCACTGGTTTCTTTTCATGCATCTGTTTGTGATGTTGTTACCTGTGCAGGTGCAGTACTCTCTGATCGACCAGCGACCTGCAGCGAGGATGGAGCAGTTCTGTGTGGCCAACAACATCCATCTGCTCACTTATGGAACGCTGGGTGAGATGCATCATCTCTTCAATCATTTACTTCATCATTAATTATATAAGAAGCACTTTTTGTGTAAAGAAGTCAAGATGGTGGGTTTCTAAGATGGAGTCGTTTGACACGAGAACTCATCTTTTTCTTCTTCTCTCTTTTTATTTCCGTCCATCCCGTCTCCTCCGGCTGTCCTCTCTGTCCTCCACACCTCCATCACTACATGATCATCCTCTTCTCCTACATTCGTCCTGTCTATGTTCATTCCCTTCATCTCACCTCATTTTCTCTGTCATCTTAGCTGGCGGCCTGCTCTCTGAGAATTATTTAGGGAAGGCGGAGCCTAACTCCAGAGCGGCGCTCTACACTGCCTCTCTCTCCAAGTATAAGAACATGATAGACTCCTGGGGGGGATGGAGTCTTTTTCAGGAACTCCTTGTCACCTTGGATACCATTGCCAAGAGTTGTGACTGCTCAGTGGCCAGCGTGGCAACACGTTTTGTACTGGACCGCCCTGCGGTGGGTGGAGTCATTGTAGGTTGTCGACTCGGCGTCGCAGGGGCGGGACAGCACATTGGTGACAGTCTGCGCAGCTGCAGCCCGACCCTGAAGCTGACGGCTGAAGATCATGCCTCCATCGAAGCAGTTACTCGCCGCTCCAGGGACCTGATGGCGATCATTGGAGACTGTGGGGACGAGTATAGGAGCTGAAGAAGGAGGCGGGGCCTGACAGACTAGATGTGACAGATCAGCGAGTAGGAGAAGGAGTCCTGAGCTCGAAGAAAAGCATAAATATGTTCATATTCATATTTTTTACTTGCTTAAAGATTTTTTGTAAAATACCACATACTTTCTAAAATGCTTTGAGAGAACTTTGAGGTAACTGGTTTCTATTAAACAATGTGACGATTCCAGAAAAAAATGTCTCATTTAATTTACAGGAAATATGTGTCAAATTAGGACAAAACTAAATAAATACAATTATATTTATTATTGTCTGAGAAGTTGCAGCATTTAATTTTAGCTGTATGTCTTAACCTTGTGTTTTTAAAGGTGCTCGAGTAGAAGTAATTCAGTTTGACAGGGGTTGTGCCAGGCACTCCACTAAAATGTGCTTTAATGGAGAAGAATCCAAATGACAGACAGACGGTTAGATGGAAGTCAGACAGAAACACCCAGTTTGTACTCGCAGCATGTAAAGAGGGTAAAACGCATGAACACACATACCAGAGAACCTATATCCACGCACGCAACCTGTCATTTTAGTTTTTCCTTTTCACTCTCAGCTGACACATCGTGTCCAACTCAAACACAGAGTCGCTCTCACCAGCTGGAGTGTGTGAAGTACAAAGAGGAAATATCAACAAAAAAATGATTTACAAAAGAGAACACTGTACTAAGAATAATACTTAGCAGCAGCTGATCAAATACTTAAAAAGTAAATGTATATACTACAAGATCATCATTTCACTGTTTTATTTGGTTTCTGACTGAATTTTCTTTGTGTATTGTAACTAATAATAAACTCTTCCACAGATTCAAGGGTCTTCCAGGCCAATTAAAAAAAATAATTTACCCCAATTAAACATTTTAAAATTTAATGTGTAAATTAAATTCAGGGATGTCTTCTATAAAGATGTTTATAGTTGAGTACTTGAATGCTGCGCTAACAGGTCGTTTTGGGATTTTAAGGCTGCAGCGCCCCCTAAAGGTCGCTGAAGAATATCAAAATTTTACACCGGCAGCAGCAAAGAATATCGTTTTTCTACAGAAGCGGAAACGCTAACATTTTTTAGCTGTATGACCAAAATAGAGGATCACAAAAATTAAAATAATACAACAGAGCAGAAACAGAATCGTGTCTTTTGTTTCCCGTTTCTGTACAAGCTAGCGTTAGTAGCACACTTAGCTAGCACAACAGGAAGTTGGGAAAATGACAATTCAAAACTTCCATGAGGCTTTGCATCAGAAGTAAAACTCATTTTCTTTTCTTTTTATCAATATTTAACACGTGGTAACAATTTACACAAAGAAATGACGATCGTGTAATTTAGTTTGAATGTATTGGGGTCTTGACTAGAGGAACTCAGTGTCTTGTGTCCTGCATCAGAGAAAATCAGTGTTTTATTCCACCACAGCTAAGAACGACAGACACGAGCTGTGAAGAAACCATCCCTTTATTTATGTGAAGCAGTCCCAAAAAAAAATCAAAGTCAAAAGAGTTAAAAACAGTCAGTGCTTAAACAAACCAAACTGGAGATTCTCCACAACCCTGATTTAACACTTTCACACTCGGTGCAGAAATGTAATACACTGAGCCTGAGAAGTTAAAGGGGTTCCACTAAAAATATACAAAAAAGACTAAACTGCAAACCACATTCACTGCGTTTTACTGGAACACTACAGCAGAACCAGAACTTTGTCTTAGAGGTAGGAAGGAGGTGAGGGTGTGAATATCAGTGAGTGAAAGGGAGCGACTCGACTCAAGATAACCTGAAAAAAATCTGCATTAGGAGTGTCAAACCACAAAGATGACGGTTAGAGGAACATCTTAATGTTCTCAAATTAATTCTTTTGATTGTTCTCTGAGGAGGCGAGCGTGAGAAGGCCTGATGGTGCCACCACTCCCTCTGTGTTGGTTTGTTTGTTGTTTCCATGGTGATAGAGTCAGACGTTACGCTGTTTCTGATGCGGTAGCTCTCTTACTTGGCGTTGGCGGAGCTGCTGAGCATCTTACGCACAGCCTGGGCGATTGCATCGCGATCAATGGCGAACAGTCGGAGGAGCTCGTGTGGTTTACCGCTGCGGGGCACCTGGGAAACTGCCAGACGGTGAACGGTGAAGCCGCTCTCGTTCACCACAGCCGAGCACACCGCCTCACCTAGACCACCTGCGGATTACAGAGCAGACAGAAAAACCGGCTGAAGGGTTAATTCATCCACTCATGCACCAACCTGAGGCGTCGCTCCACCACCCTTCTGTCATATTTAGTTTCCTTACACCTCCATGAAGCGCTGCAGCGATTTGATGTGGACTGACAGGACTGACACCACCCGCTTCTCACACCTCTTTTGTCACATTTTAACATCCCTGACAGTTTAAGAAGGATGATACACAAATATGCTCATAAAACCTGTTTCTCTCTGTAATCATGTGACTAAAACGGCTCAGAATTTAAAGAACCGAAGAAGAAAACCTCTAGAACCCACCAGGTCCTTCTTTATTCTGTAGCCTACCACCCGTCTGAATGTTGATTTAAGTTCTTCATCACACACAAACACACACGACTCTAAAAACAACGCAAAGGGAGATGACGATTTGGAATCTCGTTTTTGTCGTGCTGGTTTTGTATGTAGGTCAACAAGATCCTAAAGGCCAGAACTGAATTTAAGAGACACTGACAGGTTTTTCCCTTTAAACCCGACATCCTTAAATAAGCTTTTCTTTTCTAATATTCCACTTCTAACAACCGCTATCCTCAGTTTCCTTTCCACGACGCCATCCTGATGTCTGTTTCCTCCCTCAGAGTTTCTCCATCTTTGCATATTTATGAGTTACATCAACAACACACTTGAACTACACGTCACAATGAAGGAATAAATAAAATAACTATTTCAACCCAGTTCAAAGAAATAACCTGTTTAAGGAATAAATAATGTTGCAGTAATGTGACCAGATGTTAAAACTGATTTAAATAAATTAGTAATTTGTCTCTTGAGTTATAATATTACGTAACAGTTTAATTTACTTATTATTTTGGATTAAATTTAAATAAACAGAAACTTTAATACGCAGGAAACATTTTAGAACTCAAGCTGCACTTTGATCTTTTTACTGATTATGTTTTGGAAATTTAAGAGATTCCTTTTTTGCACTCACCTTCGTAGTAGTGATCTTCCACGGTGATGATGCGTCCTCGTGTGGCCCTGGCGCTGTCAATGATGGTCTTGGAGTCCAGGGGCTTGACGGTAAATGGGTCAATCACACGTATGTTGATTCTCTCTGATGGAGAGGAGGAAAAAGTAAAACATGCTTTTACTTTGAAAATCAAAACATAAAGGAAGGTGTTGAAAACTGTGTTTGAAATTGGATGTGAAAAAAATTGTATTTATTTACCCTTTTTCAACATTTCAGCGGCGGCCAAAGCCTCATGGAGAGTCACTCCTGCTCCAATCACAGTCACATGGTCATCATTGGTTTTATAAACAACCTGAGACGGGAGAAAAAATAAGAGCCCACATGTGGAAACTAAAATTCCTCATGCACAACTCATAGGGATCAATCTCTGATCACAAAAAAAGCAAAAGATAAATTGTACTTTTGGAAAAAAAAACAAGAACAAACTGCAAGATGGAAACAAACCTTAGCCTGTCCAACATGGAAGTCTTCGTTACAGTTGTAGATGATGTTGTTTTCTGGGCGGCTTGTTCGAATAAAACACAAACCCTAGAACAAAAACCATCAGATCATCTTAATAAAATCATTCTCACGTCATTTTAAACATGTTTTATTTAAAAACGAGCACCTTTGTCATGGCTGCAAGCTCCACAGCTTTCTCAGTGGAAACTCCATCACTCGGGTAGAAGATCGTTGCCGTGGGAATCGCTCTAAACATGGCGACGGTCCATCTTCACCTGATTGAACATTTTAAGCACACAGAACAAATCAAGCAGAATAAAACACACAAAGTCACACGTAAAACGGAGAATAACAGCTGACATGCAGTGTACCTGGTGAGGCAGAGGAGAAGGTGATAGGTTAGGAGGAAGAGGAGATGAGAAAGAATCAGGCTGCTCTGTCATCACCTCCATGACAGAAACAAAGGAAGGGAAAACAGGAGGGCTGATTTTAGAAGAGGGATACAAACAGCAGAGTTTGAAAAGATGGGAGGAAAAGTTTTCAGCATTCAGGGATGAAAAATACTGAGAAACGACTCAAACGTTTGAAAAGTTTAGAAAACAAAAGGCAGCAAGCGATCTCCATTTCAATTACAATTCAAGTGTAAACTGTTAAAACGTCTTCTAACATCTTCCTGCCACAGTTACACCAACAAAACATCATGTATTTCCCCTTTTTATCTCGTTTAAACACCAAAAAACCTCTTTTTTTACTGACAGGATGCAGAAAGCAGGAGGAAGATTCGGTGATTAAATATTAGAAACGGTGGCGTAAAAAGGTTAAAACGACAGGAACTGACCAATGGAGACGCCGCAGTGGGAGCCACACAGGTTGATGTTGCTCTCAGAGATGGCCGCCATGCGGAGCTGGTCGTACGCTCGGGTGAAGAACGTGGCGAAGGTGCTGGCAAACACGACGTTACGGTCTCGAACGGCACAGCCGATCGCCACGCTGACCTTCATGAAGGAGACGGGGTTCATGTCACTCACACGCTTCCTTCTACTTATTATAACATTCTCAGACTTCTCACCATGTTCTGCTCGGCGATGTAACACTCCAGGTATCGGTTCGGATGCTCATTTTTAAAGAGCTCAGAGAAGGTGGAGTTCTTGGTATCTCCATCCAGAACCACCACATGCTCATTGTAACGACCCAGTTTGGCCAGCGCCACGCCGTACGCCTTCCGTGTAGCGATCTGATCATGAGTGAAACACACAATGTTTCCAATAGGTTTATTTATCTCAGTGTTAAGTAAAAGTTCTGTCCCCAGTCATCCCACCTTGTCCCCGGGTTTGTAGTTGGGTGCGCTCGGCATGCGGATGTTGCGGAGGCTGACGGGTGACGTGTCCTCGTTGGGCGGAGCAGGATACAGGCGCTTGTTGCAGCTGATGATGCGGCTCTGCAGCTCCCTGATCACGCTCTCTGACACGTCTTTGGGCAGAGGTTTTCCGTGCCAGCCCATCTTATCCTCAGCAGCTGACAGACACACAAACAGATGTTAAAAAACCAAAGAACAATGCAGAGACAGAAAGGATCTCCTGCTGTCCTGACGGATGCGCCACTTCATTCATGCACACTAAACACGCCAAATTCCTTCTAACATCCTACATAATCTTATATTTTTTGCATTTGTGCAAGTGGATTTAAACATAATCTGGTCCAGCTGTCAGAATCATAATAATCTTCCGCTTCAGGAGGAACAGTCTGTTTTGCAGGTCAAAGGTCAGAATCACGGGGCTCAAGGTTTTATTATACAGCGCTAACAAACGCACCTTGCTGTTACATCAAGCGTCTTGCCTTTTCTTTTCACGCACATGTGGTCACGCTTGGATTTATACCTCTCACAACACGGGAATAATGGGAGTGTATCCTCCACATTCTGAGGGATTATCCAGCTAAAACACTACAGAATCTCCTGGATTATGGATCATTAGGGGCCCAAATTTGTGACGGTGGGTCTTTAGAAAGGAGTGAGTTCTGAGGAGATGTTTGATCCTAACCACAGTCAGACTGTTACCTGGGATGCCTTTGCCCTTAATGGTCTTGGCAATGACAGCGAGTGGCTGGTGGCAGGGCTGACTCAGCACTTTACACAGCTCCTCCACACTGTGGCCATCAACGATGATGGAATGCCAGCTGGAAAAGCAAAGAAGGAGCACCCTGAATACAGTTTTTATTATCTTCTGATTCGCTAAAAGAAAAAAATGTCAAATAAATAAACTAGAAAGATGAAACTGGTCATTTAATTTTGCTCTGACTCCCTCTGCTTACCCGAAGGCCTCGCAGCGTCGCTGGTACTTCTCCACGTGGTGCTGCAGGGGAGCCGGGTCACTCTGACCCAGCCGATTGATGTCCAAGATGGCCACCAGGTTGTCCAGCTGATAGTATGAGGCGAAGGCCATGGCCTCCCACACCGAACCCTCTGACATCTCCCCGTCACCCAACAGGCAGAACACCCGATAGCTGCATACAGAGACATGGACTGATTAGAAGATGTAGCGCTCACAACAAATCAAATCTCAGAAGTAAACACAGCTACAGATCCCTGATCCACCCCTCCGCCATGATCTGCTCATCCCCAGTCGTTGCTCCGGCGGCGTAATGTCTTCTGACAGCTTTCCAGTCAGATAAACACATTGTCATTAAAACTGGAAGATAGGCAGAGACATGCCACATTAAGCCTCGCATTCCAACCTCAAAGAAAAAAAAAGAAAACATGCGGCACCAACAGAGAAGAACAGAAAGATACGAGAGAGAAGGGAGAGAAAATCCATCGCAGAAACTCAAAGATTCTGAAATCTGTTTCTTCTCATGTAAAATAGATCAAACCAACAAGCACGATGAGCTGTGAGGATTCAACCACTGACAGGAAAACATGGTTCATGGTTATGGTTCATTTTCAGGGTCTTTGTTACACATTAAAAGCTTGTATTTATTTATTTATTTATTTATTTAATCAGAAATCCTGTCTGGAGCATGTTTTTAATGACAATTAATTTAGAAATATTTTGTTATAGAATTATTTAATACACAACAGCATCATGGGAGTTTGATTTAGGCGGTTTCGACATTTACAAGTTGTTTTTTTCTTTGGCGATGAAGCTTTTTCAGATGAATCTCCTCCAGAGGTAACAGCTGCAGGTCGGGATCAGCTGATATACATTTTGGGAACATTCATATTCTACAATCTGAGATGCAGCTTGACTGTGCTTTGCTGCAGGAATGAATTCAGAGGATCTGCGAGACCAGGTGACACATTTTCTTACAAACAGCACCAACTCGGCTGGATTTACTGTGTTAAACGAACACATCCCGCCAAAATAAAATAACACATTTTCATATTTGTGCATAAGTCAGCCCCATCAGTCACTTTTCACATCTGTCTTTGGTTTTATGGATGATGATGATGATGATTTGTGACCTCATAGAGTTTATTTACCGTAAAAGAAAAAATAAATCTAAAATGTTCTGTTTTAAAAGATGTTTCTGCTCGACAGTGCTAATATGTAATTAGATGTTTAATTAAATGTTGCTGTTTTTTTATGAGAGATGAGGCAAATGGGTGAGGCAGAAGGATGAGAGAGCAACTGTGTGATTATTAGAGCAGAAACAATTGAGTGCAAACCGATTGCAGACAGCTCGAGCTGCAAGTGCGACATTTTTTTCTTTACCGCCTGTTTTACTGTCTGCTGCGTGCAACGATTTTACCTTTGAGTCGCTCCACAGTCAGATTTAAAACTTTAGCACAAAAGCACTTTTAATCTTATTCAATAAAAATGTGAATGAAATGTGTTTTTGCATCACAGGCTGCAAATCTGTTTATTGTGAGTGAAATCCACAGAGTTCTTTCTGGATCGCAAGGAAACAAAAGAAACGCCTGCGGACTGATTCAAATCAGTAAAAGACTGATAAACTGCATCATGCATGGGCATTTTAGAATATGGAGATAAATATCAACAAATGAATACAATGATTATTGAAACATTGCACCATCTACACTTACTTTTCTTTAATCTGTTTATTCTGCAGATTTATTTGCCTTCTTGATCCACCGGTTTGGATTAAAGATTCTGTTCTCATCTGTGATCCAAAGGAAAAACACTAAAGCTAAATGTTGCCACAGACCTGACGTCTTGAATGTCACATCGGCACAGTCAACATGTCCTTCAGAGATTCGTGTGTTCTGTCTGAACATGTGCAGCTCAGCTGCTCCTACATAACTCTGATTGCTGTGAGTCTGAGTACGAGCCTCATCTGTGAGCAGGACTGTGGTTTCCTGAACATTACCTGGATTTGTCAAAGTATTTTCCAGTGTAGGCCATCCCACACGCAGCTCCCAGGCCCTGACCCAAAGATCCAGTGGCCACATCCACAAACTGCTGCTTCTGTTAGCAAAAACACACACGGTTAAACAAACATTTCAGACGTTGTTGTTAGTGTTTCTCTGATTCTCAACAGTCAGCAGAAAATTTAAACAAGCTAAAGAATCAAAGGTAAATGTTACACTGTGTGTTCAGATGTAAAAAAAAATATTTAAAAACCTGCAAAAGTGAAATGAGAAAATATTTTAGAGGATAAATGCAAAGATCAAGAAAAGGTTGACATATATATTTCAGAATTTCTCTGTTTGAAGTTTGTTGCTTCTGTTTTACGGCTGTTTGAAGACAGTTCAGCACAAATTGGTGTTTGAAGTCTTTAGAAGCTGTTTCTGATTTATCTGAGCAGAAAATGTTTCATTTGGATTTTAACATCATGCAAGTGGAAGTATCTGAATGTATGAAGCTCGTTTCCAGCTGTTTACTGGAACAGATGAGTGTTTACGGCTTCCTGCAGGTCTGAATGTCACCTCACCGGAACAGGGTGACCCTCCAGGATGGAGTCGACCTTTCGGAGGTTCAGGAGCTCGTTCTCCTTCAGGTAACCGATTTCTGCCCAAACAGCATACAACACAGGAGCTGCATGACCCTGAGAACACACAGATAAAAGGTTAAAATTAAAATTGGCATTTTTTTCATGCAGACAGCGCGGATCAATATGTTGCTATGCAATAAGACGAGTTTTAACTTGCCTGTTAAACGTGTGTGTGGTTGTGCGTGTTACCTTGGAGAGGATGAATCGGTCATTGTTGGGGTTGCGTGGATCTTCAGGTCGGTACTTCATGGAATGAAAGAAGAGAACGGACATGATCTCTGCTGCGCTGCAACATGACGTGGGATGACTGCAAGAAAATGAGAATGACTGAGAACATCAGACACACCAGGGTGAATTTAGAATGAGATTATCTGAAGCGTCATCCGGGTTGATGTCGACATGAAGACAGAAAAAGAGTCGAGTTAGAGAGAATCAGGAATCACGTGATCAGAAAGGTTAATTCAGTGTCACAGTTAGAGACATGCAGGTTAAAAATAAACACGCAGAAATTCTTCTTAAAACTCAAATATGAATATGAACTCAAATATATTTACAAAATGTTTTTCTCTTTCAATCCTTCACTTCACACACTTTATAAAGTCACAGGTCAGTCAGTGTACTGCTTTTTTCTGTCCTAAAAAATATAAATAAAATATTCAAAGGACAGAAGAAAAAATACAGAAATAAATATAAAGAGCACATGAATGACGGGATGAAGGTTTTGGAAAGTTTCGTTTTAAAGAAAATTATTTTATTGATATTTCTAATAATCTGGAGACATAAATGTTTAGTAAAACGATGCATTTCACACGTCACAGAGAAAATGTGTGTAGACATTCACACTGTTTCATGTTTTGGGGTTTTATCTTGTATTTTTCTCCTTACTGGGAAGTTTGGGTTTTATTTTGATATCTCACACCGGACGTGCTCTTTATATTTATTTCTATAAACTTTATACCAACATTGGGCAGCAGCCACCACAACACGTTGACCAAGAATATATACATGGAAGTAGTTTGAGCTTGTCTGTTATATAACTTTCACTAAGGTGCGCCGGCGCACCTGCGGAGCGTCATGACCGAACAAGACCGTTTAAAACATCTGTGTGGAAATAAAACATGTTTCAGTTTATCTATTTATCATAGTAACGTGACATAGGTGTTTATAGCTACATGGAATTAAACGGCTTCTCTTCACAGCTGCAGGTGCGTAAATTGCGCACAAATACCGACAGAACACCGTTTACGCGCAGATGAAAGGTGCACAAATCCTGACGTGTTTACGGTTTGAGTGATATTTACACCAGACAGTCTGTAGAAATAAATGTTTATCTATGTTGTCTGATATGAGTGTTTTTTCTCACTTTGACGACTTATACAAATCTCACTTCAATAAGTAAATATCTGATGTATAATAATCATTCTGTAACATGTTTATTACGCATCTGCAGCTCGTCTCCTCATCTTACCCGCTGCCCGCTGCAGTGGTCGCCTTGATGGAGTTGATCCGGAGTCTGGTGGCGACGTTCCTGAGCGCCTGCACCGTCTGCTGGTCCGGTTTGTGGTAGTCCTCCATCTGACCGAGTAACACACGTACACACACACGCAAAAGCAGTTAAAACTGAATAAAGAGTTAAAGGTTCCCGATCTGCTGCCCCGAGAATGAAAAGGACGAGCGTGCAGAGGATGACAGGGGTTAAAAGGAGGCAGCAGGAGACGGAGTGGGCGTGTTTGTACATAAAGTCCATAAATATGGCTAATCTGGAAAAGAGCCAGATAGTCTCGTTTGAGCCAAGCAGCCAATAGGATTTGGACTGAGATCAAAGACACGAGCACGCGGACTGTGGACGTGCACGTTCAGGTCCAATGGAATAAAGAGGCTTTTCAAAATGTCAGATGTGAAACAAACAGCTTGTCCAATAAGGATTTCTCTTTTTGTTTATTCATCATAATAAACACCGACATCTGAGACATCTCAGAACCCAGTGGGTCAAAGCAGAACCCCGGTCGATTCTGGTTTTACTGAAAGTTTCTAAAAGGAATCATTCAGTCTGTGCGGTTCAGGATGGAGGAATGATTCAACCCCGGATGGCATTTCAAAACTTACCAAATCTGAAATGATTAAAAGAAAAAAACTAACCGTGAATCTGAAGGATTAATGTGAACTGGACCTGATGTTTCTGTAAAATGCTTTGAAATGACTTAAAAACTAAACAGGTGCTATATAAATAAAACTGAATTGAACTGAACTTAATCTCGCTGCTGATCACCTTTTCCCGCCTTTCTGGACTTTAAATTGCATTTTCAGACAGTTGTTTAATTTAATAGATTTAGGATTATATTTGGCAGCATGTGGAATTTTCCAACACTGTTAACAAACTCCCTGATTTACCAATATGAACTATGAAACCCTTTACATTACGTAAACAACCTTCCTGTGACATGAACCTAGTAGAGCTGCAGGTTTTTGGTTTGTCAAGTCCTTCAGAGTCGTGTGATCTTTAGTCACGATTATAAAAGTATGTAGTTGAGTTCAATATAAACACATTTATAAAAGATAGGCTCCATGTTGGGACTGCAGGGACTTTTTCGGCTCCGTTCGTTTGCTTGAATGTTTTTTTTAATCATGACCACAAACCTCAGCTGGTGTGATGTTTATATTGATGAAGGAAAAGCCCTTTCAGTTTTAGTTCTCTCCACCAATCAGTCAACACAACAGTGTTAATATTTACACCGACTTGTCTTATCTCCTTAATCATGGATGATGTGCTGCTGTCCTTCACCCAACAGATAAAAACCACTAGGTATATAAACAAACAAATAAATAAATAAATAAAATCTCAACTGTAAAAAGAGAGTGACCCCTTGTGGTCAACTCAACAAACTGCATCACTGCATTATTTGTGCGTTTGTATCATATTTTACTATAAACAGACAGAAATATAAATGATAAACAGTGTGTTACCGGCCGCCCCACTCAAGGTTAATTTAATACAAAGATGAAAATGACCAAATTAATGTTTCAGCTTTGAACTTATTTCACAACTAAGAATTACGCAAACAACCACTTTACTTTTAAATCTTTAATATCACAAAATATGAATAAATCAGCCAAATTAAACACTCTGAAAAACGGAAAATATAGAAATCTGCACGGACTCATCGAAAAATCTGAATTCTGCTCAAAATAATTTAAAAAAAGCAACATGAAATATTAAAATCTTGGAATCTTTGCTTCACATGCCTGATATTCTGCACTGAAACTGTCAGATGAAGCAGATCAGAAATCATGCAGACCGGATGTTCCAGTCAGCAGAAGGTTTTTTTTACTGAAAAAAAAAAGGAAAGATTTTCTTTTTGTTTCACCAAAAACAAGCTGTTTTTATGTTATGTAAATAAATCAGCCAACTATCTGTCAACAGATTCATGATAAGATCAATAATCTGTTAGAAGAAACAAAGAATTCAGGAAATGTAAAACTATAAGTTTTTCTAATTTTTTTAATGAGTTGTTATGAAAACTGACGTGTTTTTTCCTGCTTTCACTGAAGAATTTACTGGTATGAGCTACAGTAACATTTTACTGCAAAAACAACCCCAAAAAAACAACAACAACAACAACAACAACAACAACAACAACAACAACAACAAAACATTGACCTGAGACTTAAACGTGACCTGAAAACTAACAGCAACAGGAAGGAAGGTGGTTTTTATAGTTTAATTTGTTAACGAGCAGCTTGACCAATCAGACTCAATCAAAAACATCAGCTACATTTTTTTCCTTAAACATCTTCGTGATTTAAAAAAAACCTGCAATGACCTTTTCATCCATATGTGTTTAAATAAACTCAGATCTGTTGTACCGCGTTCAAACATCCCAGGATGTCGGTCGTAAACCTAACGGGTTTTCATTTATTGCACGAGCCCCTACGAGAACATCAAGTACTAAGAGCTCAGCTGGTAGAGGAGACAGAATAAACAAAAAAATATTTTTATTGATAATGACGATGATAATGTGAGAAGGGAAAATGTTAAAGGATAACAGAAAATGCTGCTTTGTGCATTTGAGAGGCAGAAATATGTTGTAATAACATTAAAAAAGGAAAACAAACATCATCTCCTACAGATGGATTTATAATTTAGGTTTTTAGCTGCAAGTGCCTCGACAGGAAGTAAAGGAAATGTTTCAATGCCAAAAAAAAAAACTGAAACAGATGTTCAGCATCTAAACGTTTCAGCTTCTGGTTCAGTGAGGAAACAGAAAACACGGTTGGTTTTAAACCTCCTTGTATCCAAGTTTTGTTTTTATATTGAGCCGCAGTGTGAGCGTAACATCAGAGTTCTCATCGACTCATTCTGTGAGAACCCCACAGCAATGCATGATGGATAAAAGGAGGATCTTATAGTGTTCCAGCAGATTAAACAGGATTCATTGAGGTCCAGTCCAGAATGTTACACTCTAACAAGTGGCCGGCAGTTAAAGATTCACTGAGTATTTAAAAAAAAAAATCAGCTCAGTGACGTCCAGAGAAATTTGATCAGATCTTTGTTCAGACATCGACAAGAATCGTGACATCATCAGGATCCATGTTGTTATAATCCAAATACTGAAGAGCTGCGGTGCATCACAAACCTGCGTGTGTGTGTGTCATCTCCCAGAATCCTTTAGCCTCTTCTGACCAGTGAACTCTGAAATCAGACTATAACTTCATGTTGCTCAAGTCTTTGGAAACAGTCTGCAGGTACGCTTCATGAATGGAACTGAGGAAGTCCGAGTCGTTCTGAAACCAGAAGAATCAACAAACGAGTCATTTATCAGCATTTACACGTCACTAACATCTCAGTTCATCTCTGGAAACATCAAAAGTGGAACCATCATCCTGACGACATGTTCACGCTCCCTCCTTGTTACCGCATGACGCAGCAGCACCAACATTAAAGAACTTTTCCTTTCACTTCTAACAGCATGTCTTTCTCTATTCGTACCTTAATCAGGTGTATCAGAGTCTCCTGTAGATGTGTCTTACTGCAGTGGCCCGGTAGAGACTCTACTGTCCTTCTAGAGGTGGAGGAAGCCTCAGGTGGAGCACAAGGGACCACCGGTGCTGCGGTGGTTTTACTGACGGTCTGCTGAAAGGCGCTGGGGGAAAGAAGCACAGAAATGTCTGATGCAGAAACAGCTAAACCTGGACTCATGGGGGTCGCCTGAGGATGAAAAGAGACAGAGAGACATCCAACATGAGAAACTCGAGTCTAGAATCACTGAAAGAGAAGATGTTGCTGAAGGTACCGACGGAGCTGAACTCACAGGGATGGGGTTGATCAGGGTGGGAGGTTGGGAGAAAAGGTCCTTTTTGGGTTCTTGGAAACTATGAGGTGGAACCAGCGTGCTCGGCAAGAAACTGGGTGCGAGGACCGGTTTATGGATGCCTGATGCTGGTTTGAGTGCACTGACTAGATCCTGTCCCAGAAAGACTGGAGGAGCACTTGGAGGTGCTGTGGACCCAGATGAAGCAGCAAGATGCTCTGATCCAGCTGGAGGCATCATCCGGGAGGAAACCTGGGGGTCTGACCCAGACACCACCGACTGGAAAACAGGGCTGGGATTTAGCACGAAAGGAGCTGGAATTAATCCAGGATCTTGGGCTGAGAACTGGGAACCAATGAGTGGACTTTGCTGGACAGGAGCAGAATATGATTGTTTATGAATGTAAGTGGTGGAAAGGTCAGCTGCGTTGTGTGCAGGTTTAGTCAGTAGAGCAGTTTCCTTAGGAAGAGACGAACCAAAGAGCTCCTCAACCGTAATCTGCTTCACCATCGTATGAGAAGTCTGTATGAGAAAAACACAAACCTGATCAAACACCTTATAAAAACCATCAGGACCAAACCTGGAGGCTTTGGCAGCTGATGTGGTGAGATTTAAAATAAAAACTAAAATGATCGTCATTTGAAAAACAATATAAATAAACAGAACTTGGATGTACCTTTTCAGGTGGTTGTGTGTTGTGTGCATGTTCTTTAGCGTCACTGATGTTTGTTTTAATGCTCATCTCTGTGGACACGTCTGGTTCCCCAGTCTGGGCCTATAAAACACACACACACATTTATAACACATCAAAAGGCAGATTAATCTACCAAAAACAGGTATGGAAGCTGAAAAAACAGCTCAGGGAGTCAGCTGATGCATAAACACAGACGCACCCAGACCTGAAATAATCCCAGATTTCATACAATCTCCAACAGACACATATATGATTGTGTAAACTAAGACCAGCAAACATGTTTTATTTTGTATTAATAAATGAAAAAAAAAAAAAAAAATTCCTCTAAATTTGTGTTTGTCACTGAGAAAAAAAATCTTAATAAAGTCTGTCTGTAATTGAAATTTTAGTTTTCAAACAGTTTACAGTAAAATTAGAATGTTTAAGATCAGAGGAAGAAATAAAACACTGTGTCGTGTCTTCTTACTCGGTGGTATTCCTCCTTTGCTTTGCTGAGCAGCTCCAGGATGTCGATGGGTCGTGGTTCTGCCACTCCGTTGGTTCTACCTGGCTCGGCCCGCTCCGGGGATTTCCTCTGAGCATGCTCCACTTCCTGTTTCACAATTCTGGAAGGGAGTTAAAGAACGTCACATATTTATAGTTTATAAACAACTCAGATGCAGTACGAGTGTGTTGAACTACTTACTTGACCATCAGCTGAGCGATACGTTGACAGTCCCTCTTGTCATAAAACCAGATACTGTAAATACCCACTAGTAGAACAGACAAACACATTTAGCTGCTTGAAGGAACAGAAGAACAGCAGAATGACACAAACCTCTACAACAATCACAAAAAACTTCATCAGCTTCAGAGTAGTTTGGAAAATTTTAGCAATTTGCTGTTAAAACACTTATTTATTGGAGAAACAATAAAATATAAATTTTGTCCCAATAATTAAAGGTGTTTAATTCTGAACATTCAGACAAAGCTGTAAAAAAACAAACTGTAATTTGTCAGTTTTCACTCTGTGATATTTGTGTGCCACTAAACACTGGTGGATTTAACATCCCGCGGGAGGCTGCGGTTACCTAGCAACCACAGAGTTTGCTTTCCTGCAGCATCCGCTGTTACCAAAGGGAATATGAAGTGATGTAAACAAGTGCACCACAGTCTGTGTTTCTGCCCAACAGGATTCTCTAAATCTGAGTTCAAACTGCAGCCTCGAGCAGAAAGTTTATCAGAACGACCTGAAGATCCTAAATAATTAACAACATCGCTGTAAAGAATCAACATCCTTGTGTTTGACTTGTTGCTTCTTATTTAAAGCTTCTCTTCGGCTCATTCTTCAACAATTCTTTCTCAGTGGGAGGAGTTTAAGAACCTTAAACCACACCTTTACAGCAGGTAACTGACAGACAACAGACTCTACATGCTGATAAACCTGTTTCCTGAGGATCATCATACTGAGTGTGCAGAATTAATGATGGAAACAAAACCAGGACTGGACATTATCAGAAACTGATCCGGTTTTAAGAAGAGACCGTCTGCTGGTGGATATCAGGAGCCTGGAGAGCGACCGGAGGAACCCAGTAGCTTCTGAAGCTCGTGCACTTCATCATGTCATCGATACCGGCCAGGCTGATGTGCAAACCGAGTCCGAAGGGAGAGCAGTCAACTCTGACTCTGACCCTGGCCATGCTTTTCTTCCTCATAAGCAAACAAATGGGAAAACAGTCTAACTCCTTGTTCACGGCCTTGATGAGGCTTCTGTTCAGACTTCTAATAGACTATCTCGGCGGCAGCGCTGTCAGCTACTTTTTGAAAATTTGAGAAATTTTGTGACTTTTTGTCTCATTAATCTGTCACGAGGTCAGAGAACATCACCGGATTAATTTAGTGCTTCAATTCAACCAATCAGAACAAGAGCTCCGTGACTCTCCTAATGCACAGCGAAGCCAAACGGGGGTTGTTGTTTGGCCACTTTGTGCTATGAGCACCAAAATGTTCCTACTTGATGCTGCAAGATGTGGAAATAACTTCAAACAACATGGAACAGAGATATTCCACCGAGCACTGAGGAGGTGTTTGTCTGTGATTTTCAGAGGTATGATCATAAACAGGCGTGTAAATGTGAGTGAGATTTAGGAACCCCATATATTGTTGATTTAAATATAACAAAGTAAGAAAATCATAAAAACATAGAAAGGCTAAAAAAAGTATGAGACATATTTTCATTTTGTCTCCACATTAATAAAAGCATCTCCTGGTATCATCACTCAGAAGCTTAAATTAAAAGGACAAAAAAGGTGTGAGTGACTTTGCATAATTTTAATATTGCCTTAATTATCAGTCACTTTAAAAAAACAAAACAAAAACAAAAGCAGATACAAAAACTGTTGATATCTGTTTGCACTCTGTTCCATCTGACACAGAGTCAGACGTCTGATGCTTTCGTTTCCTTAAAACACTCACAGTTGCCATTTCTGTAGAGTAAAAAGGGATCCTGCAGCTGGAACTCCAGATCCTTATTTATCGGTTCCACCAGGTTCTCTGTACTCAGTCGATTCATAATGGTGAAGCCGTGGTGGGGGGAGGCAGACCTTCAGACAAGACAGCATGAATCAAACGTCATGTTACTATGGAGATGATATTTTACAAATTGTTTGATTGTTCAAAGCATTCAGTTTATTAACTCATCATTAGTTTACCAACTCCCCTTGAACGCATCACTTGCATGTGACAGAAGTTGTTTTTCTTGATGTGACCAAACAGGAAGTTGTTTCTTGTTTCTTTTATGATCATTTACCTGAACTTCATTTGATTTATTACCCTGCCACTCTAAACCAAATACACCCTGGAGACGTCTGCTCTCCTTTTACCAACCTGTTAAACTTTTCATTCCATCAGGAAAATAACAGGTTTAAATATAATTTCATACACACTGCCAACCAAAGACAAAATAAAATCATAAATAAACTGCATGAATGTTCTGTTGGACCACCTTTGTGTATTTTATGACACACATTCACCACAGAACTATTTTAGTGAGCATATATGGTTTAATATTGTTTTTTTATGTTGAGCTGATAACAGGAGCATCAGACTGTAAAGTTCTCCAGGTGACTTTAAGGCCCTTCTGTTACATGTTTTCTTCTTGGCAGAAGCTTGTTGGAGTAACTCTGTGATTTTACTAGCATATTTATTTTATTTCTTGCTTGTTTGTTTTCTTTTTGAAATGGTTACTCTTTTTGAACTATTATCATTCTGTTTTGGATGCTGTGCAGGTTGAAGGATTTTTCCTTAATGTGCTACTTTTTCCCACTTATTATAATGTGTCATCATAGCAAAGAGACTTGTTTACAAGAAACAGCAGAGAATAGCCATTTCCTTGACTCAACTAATACTAAATACGAGACCCTAAATCCCTGATGAAAACCCTGAGTGACGGCAAAAGGAGCAGATCCCAGACTCCAGTGTCTCTGCCAGACTTCCAAACGATATGAGCAGACAGAGATGAGCAAACTGATGAAGTGTGATTCTGTTCTTGGGACTGATCCTCTTGAGTTGATGGACCAAAGGAGGATGAAGAACATGATGGAAAACCATCATCCTCTTCACAGCACAGTAACTCAACAACAGGGCGTCTTCAGTGCACGCCATTTCAGTCAGAATCTTCTTCAGATCCAACACAGACCACTACAGGAGATCTTTTCCTACAACATCTAATTTCTCTTCGGGGATTACTAAAGTGTGTTTGAGTTTGAAATTCAGACCTGATTTAAATTCCAGGTTAACCAGTTTATAAGTTTAACAGTTTCCAGATTCATTGTGTTAAACTGAAAAGAAACCAACATGTGCTGCATTCATGCAGTTTACGAATTCTCCCCTTCTGTTTTCATCCCGTGTTATTTGTTTTAAACGTTTGTTTGTTTACAACGCTTGAGCCTGCGCACGTGACCAGGATACACTGAACATGTCAACAACCTTCATGATCCCCGTTTAAACCAGTTTCAGCGTCCTCTGTGCTCACCTTGCATAAACAAAGAGAGTTCCCTCGATTTCGGTCTTCTCCTGAAAAAAAAAAAAGACACCGAGTAAAAAACAACGATCGTTGATCCAAATATTAGCTGTTAGCTTCAACATGACAACCATTCGCTGTTTTCTAAAGTCACGAAAATATCCGAATAAATTGAAAAAATATATGAGCTCAAATACTCAGAAACTTTTTATTTAGCAAAATGTTCATAATGTTTTTATTGTGGTTTAGCAGAGGAGCTAAAATGCTAACTTTGCTGACCCTCCACCGATTGTTTTTGACTCTGGACTTACCCACTCATTGGATTTGGAGTTAAAGTTGTAGAGAGCGACCTGACCAGTAACATCAAGCAGTGTGTTTATATACGGGTCTTGTCTCTGCAAAGCAGCTAAACTCATCAGATGTCCCGCATTTAGCGTCTCCATTGTTAAATATGATTGTTGCTCCCGCACGGACGGATTTCTGTAAACACTTATAGCTTCCGCTGCCCCCGGAAGTCACAGCACCCCCTAAAAACGTTCCCCAGAGAAAATTTTAATTCCGCTGGGAGAAATTAAATTTGTAGGCTACAGGTGATTTAAAAAAAAAAAACAACTTCTTAGGTATTGTTGTAAGACAGCACATCTCCTGTTGTGGTGATTTAACGGTAAAACAAAACGACAGAATGTAAATAGTTTACAGATTTTTGTTTCATTTATGAACTATGTGATTATGTTTGTTGTGGGTAAATTCAACGATGCTGAAGAAATACTTGCCGTTTTATGATGTAACAAGAAACATAAAAACCCCAGATTGCAACAGTTTTAAAAAACAAAAACATAAAGACAAATCAACAAAATAAACAAATGTTTTAGATATGTAATTACTCAGCAAAAAAAATATTAATTAAAGTGAGTCTTTTAAATTTTAGTAAGTTTTCCTTATCCATAAACTGAATAAAACAACAGGAGATCATTCGTATTGTTTTTACTTATTTATAAAAGTAGCTAATATGCATGTGCTATTGAATTAATTTGAACATTTTTCAACCGCAGTCTGATGAAGAAAAGTTTGAAAACTATTATACAATACCAGAGTTTAAACATATTAAACGTTAAATTTGCAAAGCTTTTATCCTTTTATCTATGCTCATCTGTCAAATCGAAACTATTAAATGTGTTTGATCAAATTGTTGATCATATTTTTGACAGCTCAATGAAAAGAAACTGCAAGTCAACACGAAGGCTCAAAGATTTATTTTTTCTCATAGATTTTTCTTGCTTTTTGGAAATTATACCATTGTTAAATTCTGACATTTTTGGTTTACAGACCCACTTTAAATTGTGTCGCTTATTATTTGGCCCCGCTGAGATGCAGCTACCTGCTTCTGCTCGGGGAACGAGGATTATAATCGGGGGATTACGCGCTACTGTGAATCTGTTTTATCCTGAATGCAGCCACAGGTAATCCAATCACTGGTAACCTTCCATCGGAGCTCTAAACAACTCATTTCCTCTTGAGTCGCTGCAGAATGAACTCAGAAAACGGCGCTATGAGGCCCCAGAGAAGAGCCAGGTGACAGAATGCCGTTTATTATAAGGGGAAGACCCCTGAAGGGTAAGTCCAAAGACCTGAACCACAGTGTTTCTGCGTGCGTCAGTGATTCGTGCAATTTTCAACTGAAACTCTGTAAATATAATAATGCAACAAGTAGAGCAGCAGTTCACTTTATCTTCTAGGTGGTTTGACATACTGTAAACTCGTTATATGACTGTACTGCGTCGTTACGCATAAACTGTTTGCTCTTAAACAACGTTGTGTTAAAAATGAGCAACTTTTGATGGGTGACAGCGTTGACAGCAGCGGATTGACCGCCGACAGCTCGTCCTCTCGGATGCGCCGTGGATCTGCAGCCAGGCACCCGGATGTGCTGAAAATGCTCGGCGCTCCTCTCCTCGTCTGCGCTCGGCAAATATTTTATAATTCAGGTTAGCGGCTCTGCTCAGGTTCGCGCTGTCGTCATTTTCAGGTGTTTTTCTTCCAACGATGAGTTGGATTTGAAACGAATCTTTTCAATGTGGATTCGAGGATGCAAGAAGCAGATGAACAGATTGAAGGTAAAATCCGTGCGCGGAGAGCTGAAGGAGAGTTGGAGCGCTGAGTGGGCGAGAGCGCTCATTTGGATTATTCTTTAAATGTCCATCTAACCCGTCAGATTATTCTCTGAGTCGTTTATCTTGATGATATGTTTTGATAATAAATACCGGTGACATTGAAACATTTAGGTGTGTTTCCTCCCCCGTGTTAGTGATGATAACAGTTTTACTGGGAATAGTTCTCAGGAAAAATGGTTGACTGTTAGTTGTAATATCCGGATCAAATGGTTGTTTTAGAAACAGGTTCTGGAGGACGGGTTGGATCGCAAATCAACTTTACAAACACATTTAGTTTGTTAGTGTAATTTTTGCTCTGTAAAAGTGGTGCGAACACTGAGCAATGATAAAGAAAAGTTAGATATTGATGCTTTTAGACCAGTGTGTAACAGATAATCATACTATTTGAGAAATTGATGAACTGATGAAGGCATGTGTTATAATATTGTAACTTTATGCTTCAGCCTTAACTAAATAAGATAAACTGAAGTAATATATGCATAATTCTACATTGAAGAGTTTAAAATATACTATAAACTTAATTGAATGCAAAGCAGCCATCATGAAGAGATGAACTGTTGATCAGTTTGGACAGTAAATCCTAATTTGGATTCTGAGTTGCTGTGTAACAAAGGGACTGTGTCAAGGACACTGTCTTTTTTACACGTGGTCTGCATTGATTTTAATGACTGTGTCCCTCAGTCATGAAGACCGTCCTGATGACCGTCTCTCCCAGAGACCTTTTAACTATTCTTCTTCTTTTACTTATTACTGTAGCATAACTTGATTATTTTTACATCAATAATTATATGTTTTATTCCCATTTTTGATCTTCCTTTTTAAAGTCAGAATGTAAAATTCTGGCATTTTTTTAATACAGGAACTGAAATGACAGATAATCCTTTAAGCCACACAAAGTGTGTGCTCTAAATCAAAAACATCAGAGCAACCAACATTTGTTTTGATTTCATCTTACATCTCCTATAAACATGATAAATCTCTATTATTTCTCTGAGTGCTCATGTTCATCTGTTGACAGTTAATTTCTCATACCGTGTTTACTGTCTCCATATCAAGTTTCACATTTATTGTTTATATGGATTCTGATTCAGCAGTGCAGGAAGTTTTCCCCAAAACAACTGAAACTTGTAAAATATGCCGATACAAATCAGAGTTTAATGAGGCTGCAACCAGAATTATATTTCAGCCATTTCAGTTCTTCTTTAAAGAAAGTTATCAAGTCATTATCAAATGTTTTTGTGCATCGTCAATGAGATTTTCTTGTGATCAAGTGACCGTTATATGTCATGTTCTTCAGTTTTTTGGGGTTATAACCTATATAAACACAAATTGCTAATCTTAAAGTAATATTTTAGATTTTTTGAAGAAGGTTACTGTGAAGTTATAATGAATAGTCAGTATCTTAACTGCACCAGTATGACACATCAAGAATCTATTACACACTGGTGCAAATGCTCAAAAACATACAATACAAATAGGTGTAAAATATATTCCCTGACATGTCAGTCTCAAAGTATTTCTCTGTTTTTGTTTGTTTGTTTGTCTCTCCAGGGGCTCAGTATGCCAGCAACAGAAGGACCACTCCCTCCAGTGACGCCCCGGTGGCGCTCTGGTCAGAAAGCCACACCAGTCTGCACCAGCTCCCCTCACCAGAACCTGTTCAGGCTCCAGCCAGCACCGGAAAGCCTGTCGGCTCCTCTTATGGACTCCTCGGGACCAAGAGTGGTACTCAGGGCCAGGGTGGCATTGGTCCTGGTGTCAGTCCGGTCTTTGCTTGGCATGCCGCCATTACTGCAGCTCGACAAGCACAGGATGATTCTGAAATACCTGACATAAGTTCACGACCCTCACTTAGCAATGCTGGACCAGCTCCTGTTGGCTCACTGGCACAGAGGAAGAGGCAGCAGTACGCTAAAAGCAAAAAGCAAGGAGGATCCACCAGCAGCCGGCCGCCCAGAGCTCTGTTCTGCCTCACCCTCAACAACCCAATCCGTAGGGCCTGCATTAGCCTGGTGGAATGGAAGTATCCTGTACACAAGAAAAAATACAATAAATGTGGTAAAGAATCAGCTGAGATAATGATCTGATGCGTTGGATTGAAACGTGCATGTAGACAGCAGATGTTTAACTTCCAACACAAGCTCAGTTTGGTCTAATAGGTTGTATGAAATATCAAACATATCTATACTGCTAATTTACTGCCTCAGATATCAAAATATTTTCTAATCAAACTAAAAAAAATGAATAAAAGAAGTTCAGAAAAAGAATAAATATGTTTAGATTAAGAGTACTTTTAGTTAGAATAATGGGCATTACACTTTCAAGTTGACATTACTCATATCAAATTATTGTGTCTAATGAGGAGTTTATTGGTGGGACGCTGAAAAAATATAATTGTAAGTTTTCTTGCATCTTTGTGACATAATTGAATTTAGTTCACAAATGACCCCTCTTTGTTTTTTATTGAATCTTACCCCTAACTCTGAGCTGTGGTGTGATTCTGCAGCATGAAAACAGCAGCAGTGAATGACATTAAATGGACCATCAGCTTCCACAAACATGGATTGCAGCGTTAGATCCTGCATGGCTGAACAAACCACTGAGAGAAGTGGGGCAAGGATCGAATTAAAAAATTGTTATGAGACTTTTTTTTGCTTCTGTACTTAGCAAAAATACTCAAATTGAAAAAGAGTTCTTGAACCACTATATTTAATTCTATTCAATTAAACTCAGATTATTTATGTAGTGCCATCTTAAGTCATCTTAAAGCGCTACACCATTATAATTATACTAATTACTAAAAAGTTTGTTATCTAAAAAACCCACAGATTGTATGAAGTTTTCTTTTAGACACACCCCCATCCCGCGCAGCATTAATTGACAGTGGAAAAGAGCAACTTCCATTTAACAGGAAGAAACCTCCAGCAGAACTGGGCTCAAGATGAGCTGCCGACTGGGTTCTGAAGGACAGGAAAGAGTCACAAACACAGCGAGTTGGATCAGTCATCATTTATGTGAGAGAGACTTAAAGTTAACTGCAGTGATGATAATAAATACAGACATGAAGAGTAAAGAGAGACAGCAGAGTGAAGAAATGTGGTCAGTATGTCCTCCAACAGTCTAAACCGATAGTAGCATAACTAAAGGGATGGATCAGGAGAACCTAAGCTAACCCTAACTATATGATTGATCAAAATTGAACATTTTAAGTATTAAACACAGTGTGTCTGCTTCAGTCTTTAAAAGTGGAAGCTGGTTCCACAGGAGAGGAGCCTGATAACTGAAAGCTCCGCCTCCTGTTTAACTTTTAGAAACTCTAGGAACCACAAGAAGACCTGCGGTCTGAGAGCGAAGTGCTCTGTTAGGAACATATAGAACAATAACATTTGTAATATAGGATGAAGCGTACTTGTTTTTTATGTGAGAAGTAAAATTCAAAATTGTAATCTGGATTTTACAGGAAGCCAATGAAGTGATGCTAAAACTGGAGAAATGTGACTCTCCTTCTAACTCCCATCAGAACTCTGGCAGCAGCATTTTGGATCAGCTGGAGGTCTTTTACAGAACTGTTACACAAGTGAAAAAAATTGTGCTCTGACAATGTTTTTTATTTGAGGATTAAAGGAGGCATCCTGGTCAGAATGACACCAAAGTTCTGGAGGCTGAAATAATGCAAAGAGAGAGACTGATCCTCAGGTCCAAAACCACAAACACGTGTTCCAGTAACAACATAAACGTGTCTCTAACAAATATTTAAATCTTTTGAAATTTGTTACTGTGAACTTTATGTATTTTGAATAATTATTTCTAAATTAAACCCTAACACCCCCCCCCCCCCAACCCTTCTGTTTTTAAAACGCTGACACAGCAGTTTGCATGTTTTCCTTTACCGTCTTCTTTCAGACCCTTTGATATCTTTATACTTCTGTCTATTTTTGCCAACTGTGTGGCCTTAGCCATCTACATCCCTTTTCCTGGAGATGACTCTAACTCTACCAACCAAGAACTGGTGAGTACTGATGCAACAGATACAGTAGATCTGCTGGAATAGACTTTACTCATGACAAGATACTTGTGTGTATATCAATTATTAGCCGATTCATTGTAACAACACACAGAATAACTGTACTAACTGGCATATTTTGGGATTTTAATAACAAGTGTTTTCTTTTATTAATATGTGAGAGACACTTTGCAGTGTTGTTGGAGACTTGGAGTCACTGACATGTTTATTTGTTTGATGTTCCTCACTTTCTCACTTTAGCTGCTGTTTGAATTTGTTTTCTAAAACACATTGACATTATGAGGATATTAACATTTTAATGCATGTCATAATATTGACTTGACTTGTTTCCAATAGTTTTTCATCTAAACTGTCAAGTAACATGATTTCTTACTCAGTTTTCATGCAGATTTGATGTTTATTATATTTAATAGTAAATAGCTGAGCGGAAATATTTGTTTAAAGGCTCACAGAATAAAAACTTCCATAATTTTTGTTTGTAAATATTTGATAAATCAGCTTTTTATTTTATAATGGACTTTATTATTCTGTCTTTTAAAGATTTTTTCCCTTTTCTTTTTTTATTTAACACACACATATTGTGCTTCTTATTGTGAGTGCCACCATGTGTCATCAGCTGGATCACACACAAAGGCTTTACAATTTTTCTGTGAGTGATTGGCTGGATGTGCGAGCTTTGTCTGGGGGCTTTCCCGGCAATATTTGGATAAATGTGTCGGGTTTCATTCTTCTATTGACACACACACATATCGGTGTGTGTCTCACTGCTGAGTGGGTTATTTCTCTGTACGTCACAGCAGTTCATTGAGGTGGTTATACAAACAGTTACAGATGGAAAGGCGTTTGTTTTGGTTAATTAGTGATTGCAGAGTCATTTCACAACATTAAAATACAAATATATAATTGTAGTATGAAAAACTATGATTTTTAGCTCAGATCTTACTTTCTAAAATTCCAAATGCTATACTTAAAAAAATCTGTTTCAAGATTTCATTGTGTTTATCCTGAAATCATTTTTGCTTCTAAAGATCAAGATTCTCTTTTAATCTTCAAAAATATTTCTAAAGATTTCATTGAAATTTTCATTAAATTCATCATATTGTCTTCAGATATAAAATGCTATGATGGTATATAACAAATTTAAAATTGGACCTTTAGAGTGTTGTTACTAGCAGCTTGTCAAAAAGGCATTCATTTCCCCATTTCCTTATAAAGATTTAAAAAAAATTCAAAATAAAACCTTTTGTCAAAAGTCAAATGGTTTTTAGCAACAATGCAATGATTCTGAAAGTGCTAATAACTGAATATGGAATGATGATGAATCTCTTTAGTCTTGTTTCAGGTGTTTGTTGGATTATTATAGTTTCTTAGAGATATGACTGTTGTGTTCAGGTATAAGAACTGGATTGAAAACCAGTGAAAAATCACCAAAAATCCAAAGAAATACTGAAAACTCTTCAGAAAATTAAAAAAACTGAAAGTAAAACAATGAGAGCTTAAGGCTGGTTTAAAACTTTTGCACAGTTCTGACGCAAGTTGCTGGATCTCTTTGTTGATTAGAATTGTACATGATCAAGACAACAATCTGTGAAACTGAAACTGTGTCATTATAGGAAAAGCACCAGTGATACTAATGCCATTAACAGAGGCTCTGCTGGATTAGTGTCTCAGTAATGACTGATACTGACGCGGGTTTCTAACCCTCGTCCATGAAACTGGGACATCTGAATGAGATTCATCCATGTTATAATTTATAAATAAGCACTTCCTGCTTTGACTTTTGTTGCATGATAAAAGCTGTCTAAGCCTAATGAAATTTCTGTCTCAAATTAGTTGGTCATAAAGATGATGATGTTTTAAAAAAGAAGATGGTGCCGGAAAATGACCAATACTTTGTTTTTGAGCTGAAGATTGTTCGAAGGCTGATGGTTCAACATGCAAAGTGTTTCTTAAACCCTCTGAACAGCCACAAAGCATCAGCTTTATTATCTTATTGTAGGTCTAATAAAGATTGACATAAATAGATTGTGATTAATTAGCAGGTTAGAACATCCTGGTTTTCCTGCAGAAAGATTCTTTTATATTTTACGTTTTGACTTGGACATGTTTATAAGTTAGGGTTAGGGTTATTATGACAATTTAACACTAGCTTTGAATTTTTGTTATCTTATTTAGGTTCACTTCTACATCTAATCCCAGTAACTCTTACTGAGGGAGAATGAAATGTTCACCAGAAACAGATTAAATAAACCTTTAAATGTAACATGATTTTGATTCAACACAGACGTGCAACATGAGATCTGTCTTTTGCAATTTCAGGTGTAAAATAGCACAATATCAAAGTTTCACAACCTGTAATATTTGTAAGAAAAACAACAATTTTAAATGAGCATAGTTTAGTTGATCATTTGCGGCACCTTAAAATCAGAAAACTTTGAGTCTTCTCAGTGTAAAGATCCATCTTTAATCACCAGTCATGTTTCCTAAAAACTCTGCTAGTTTTATCTGGGACTACAAATGGATTTTAGCACTTAAACCCCATGAGGAGGGAAAAAAGAGGAAATGTCACATTTAATCAATTTTTTTTATCAACAGAAAGCTTGTCAGTGAGTTTTTCTTCTCACTCTGATTTGTTCTGATGTGTTTGACCTCGGGCTTCTGGATGTCCTGTGAAGTCTGAAATGTGCTCAGCCGCCATTTCTGATGAAGAGGGTTCAGAAGATTTGTTTCTGTATTTGTGTGTTTCGGATGAGTAGACAGAAAAGCAAAGGGTTGAAAATGAATCAAACCCTGAAGGAGGGACAGAAATTTAAACACATCCTCTAAAACACGTGTAAACATTTAAAAGTAAGTGTGTTTGTTTTTAGTTGCACAAAATCTAATTTTGTTTCTGACTGGGTTGCAAATTGTTGATAGTAGCTTAAGGCTACAAGCGTAGCACAATTCTCAGGAGACATCGTGCTTTTTTCCTGATTCTGGCAGGAGACTTTCTTATCCTCACAGGGAATTGTGTGTGTGCGTGCGTGCGTGCGTGCGTGCGTGCGTGTGTGTGTGTGTGTGTGTGTGTGTGTGTGTGTGTGTGTGTGTGTGTGTGTGTGTGTGTGGTGTGTGTGTGTGTGTGTGTGTGTGTGTGTGTGTGTGTGTGTGTGTGTGTGTGTGTGTGTAAACCAGTGAGATGGACACAGTTTCATGTTCTATCAACAGATGGGGATTGTTCCTGCTGTCCAAGTCTCATCACTCACTTACACAATGTACAGTGTGTGTGAAAGTGAGAAAGAAAAAGTTTTTTTATTTTGTATCTGATAATTTAGATTTCTTGTAAAAGTCAACAATCTTTATTATTAAATGAAGCCAGTTATGATTTAATCCAGGGTTTTTTGTCACTAATGATTTCATGATAAGACTCAAAACTCACAGGTTGTTCCTGTTCTAATCTGACAAAGTTACTCAGATTTTTTCCATAATGATTAATTTGCCCGAATTTCAAACACCAAATATTTAATATGTTTCATTACATTTTGCATGATTACCGGGTGTGAGGTGTCAGGTTTCAGGGTGTTTAACCAGGAGAAATGTGCAGCTTTCAGCTGTGAGTTTATCAAATAAATTTAGCATTTTAATCTTAAATGTTATGAGTGAATCTAGTAAGTGCTCACATGAAGAACTGCTCCAGTTTGCTGTGTGGCTGCTTATTTTTGATGTGTGTTTTGTTTTTTGCATTAGATTGTATTTGAGTGTGTGGGAGGGGAGAAAAACAGTGTGTGTGAGCAGTTTGAGCTGGACATTGGATTAGTAGTTCCTAAAAGAGTAGATGTTGCAGAGGGATGGATGGATGGATGGATGGATGGATGGAAAGGTGTAAATCTGAATACAAATATTATCTTACAGTTTTTTCACATCATCTTGTGTCTATTGCTGATTAATGATTTCAATTCAAACTTATTGCATTTATAGATAATCTGAACGTGATTATGCTTCATGAATCAAACGCTGTTGGATTAGTGTGTAAACTGAATCCTGTGTAAATGTATGAATATATAAGAGGAAGAAAGATCTTCTGTTGTGCAGAATAACTCTGATCAGTGTAGAGTTTGCAGTTGTGTGGACCAATGTTGAACAAGACAAAAAACACACATTTCTCTCAAATGTTACACATAAAAGTAAAAAATTATTCTAACCAGACTAGACCAGAATAGTGTGTTTTACCAATCACCAGAAAAAAGATTCAGAATCTTATTTGCATCACTGTTATAGTTTTATTTTGCCTTTTACATTCGAAAACAATTTTTTTTTTAAGTAGAAATTCAACTTAAAGGACCTGTATCATTCAAAATCAACTTTTTGGAGCTTTTAACCATGTTGTGATGTTATTTCCTTATTAATCCAAACATTTCTCAGTAATCCTCCCGAATCCTGCGCTCTGAGCAGCTGCTCCACTCTCTCCTGGAAAACAGCTCAGTGTAACATAGTGATGTAACAATGTTACACCAGGACCTGCCCGGTGTGTCCGTGCTGCCCCTAAAAATTAAACACACACGTCTTGAGCTGCATGAGTTTGAAGAGTCTGAAGCCAGACATTAAGTACCTCCGTTTTGTAGTATTTTACTTTCTAAAAATGTCTCCATGAAAATGTGCATTTGGCTGTGAGAGTTTAGGAATTTATTCACCATTTTATTCAGGCAGCTCGAGGGGCAGCTCTAGAGGGAGCTGGGTGAAAGATGGGATTTTAGGTAAACTGAGTGTTTTACTTCCTGGTCGGAGAATAACTCATAAGTATAAGTTGTATTTAACACCAAATGGAAAATTTTATCGTATGTGCCCATCACAGATGGTGAAAGCTGTAAAATAGCAGGATACAGGACCTTTAAAGTATATTAAATCCCTAACATGATGCACTGAAACTATTCTAGTCACTCTTTTAGGTCATGACGTACAAATTTTACTTGCTTGGAGGAGATTCATCTTTTTGTGTAAATGGCCTTTACGTTATCTTCATCAGACAAGTTTCTTGGAAACTCTGATTTGGCAATTATTTATAATCAGTGTCATGATTTTTACTGTGTCTAAACAAAGTATGAATGTAAATAAATTATTAGAATACTTGTTGATTTGTCAGGTTTTCTGTGAATCAGATGAAGATGTAACTCGGTGTGTAATCTCAGGTTGACTGAGAGACCGTCCTGATTGTTAGAGTTCATTTAACTGCACGTGGGTGAGCCTTTTCATGAACAGCATGAGTCACAGATCAAAGGGTAAATCATCTTCTTAGCTAATGCTGGGTAGGATGTTAAAGTTAAAACCATGGCAACAAGCCACAAAATAGTTTTATTAAAACACTACAGCGACATTGCAGCAGGAGTGTTTCACTGTCAATCAGAACGTGGACTCCAGTGAGCTTTATTCACTTCTAATGTGACTGATATAACATCTTAAAACCTCACAGCTGATGTGATTCATCTTTTCAGTCCCTTCAGATATTTTCTAATATATTTGAGTTCCTGCAGGTTTAAGATTTCAGACGGTTTTGTCCCAGTCTGTTTGTAGATGACCTAATATTACAACTCTTACATAAACCTGGGTGTCTGTCAAACACAGAGTCTCTTATTTTTCCACAGAGTTTCTGTGTGTGGCTTCGAATGAGTCAGTTTAACAGATAAAAAGTAGAAAATGTCCTTCTGTAATTGTCTCATTTAATGCATGTACTGAGTGTGCACTTATTGTGTGTGCGGGAATATGTTTTAGACATCTGACTGGATTTTCTGACTGTTTTAACACAGCTTCTGCAGCTCATTCATAAAGAGGTTGTTGTTGTATGAAGTTCACAGCAGGGTTAAGATCTTTAAACACATGTAGGTTTGTTATCAGTGAGCAAAGTGATGTGACATTAGATAATTCTCTAGAGGTTGAAACATCTGCACACACTGTGTGTGTGTGTGAATATACATTTTTATTGTATGTTTGAGTGCTGGTGTGGATCTTTATATAAATACATCCTTGTTTATAGAGTCTGTATTTTGATTTTCTGATTTTTGAGTGTGTTAGTGCAAATCTGGAGGCAGAAAGTCAAGTTGCATCATTTTTTTTGCTCAGTCAGGGATTAAAGGTTTAGAGAGGAGGGGAAATGAGAGTCACATTAAGCAGCACACGCTATCGAACATATAATGTGTGTGTGCGTGAACGGGGAGGGATTTTTTTCTTTGCTTCCACAGTTGTGATGAAAGAGTTAAAGACATTTTTGTAGAGAGCAATAACAAATTATTACAGACTGTGGTAGTGACTAAGGGAATTGTACTGTGGCATCAATGTTTTACATATTTCTGTTACCAGATTGATAATTATTATATATATTATCAAATCCATTTAAATATTTTGGTAGTTTTCCTGCTGTTAGGTGGTTTCTATGATGTGGTGACCTGAAATCATCAAGTGATTGTAATTTTATTAAATAGTTACATGAAATATAAGCAAATAATTTTAAAAAGAAAATTATGTGAAGAAAAAGTACAAAAGGAGTTTAAGTTCTAATCATGGCAGACATCTCAACACTCTGCATGCGTGACAATCATATGCACGATGCGTACGACCAAGGCCGGTTCTGAGCATAGGCGGACTAGGCCATTGCCTAGGGCTCCCTCTGCTGGAGGGGACACCAAATTCACCTTTATTTATTTATTTAGTTTGGACAAACTGTTGGACACACCATTCATCTCATGTAAAGAGCAAAATAAGTAATCATTAAATAAATAAATAATATCTACTATTCATTTTAGTATAAATAAATATTTTTTGCAATGTAATCCAGTTATTGAGTTACGTTGTTTCTGTTCTGGGCAGTAGGGGGCGCCAAAATCCCTTTTCGTCTAGAGCACCATGCAGCTCAGGGCCGGCCCTGTGTACAATTGCACATGCACGACTTATTATGCGCACATGAGTCTGTAGTCATGTTTATTGTCCAGCTATGGAAACTTTTTATAGCCAAGCATAAGATGCTTTTGTCCAAACTTTGCCAACATATTAACCAATTTCTGCTGAACAACTAGAAAAATTATCAATTTTTAAAAGGATTGGTTGTTGTCAAAGTTTAAACATTTTAATAGAATTTATTTGGACTTGCAATCAGTGAGACGATGCGTGATAAAAATCACAACTCTGCTCAACAAGTACTTAGTTATTCAGTAGCCAACTCATATCTCAAAAAGTAAAAAATGAGAGCTGAAATGTTAAAAAAACAGGACTCACAATCTTTTCATTTGCTTTTTCGTTTTAACATAAGAAACATTGTAAATGATGCAATCCTTCTAAATTCAAAGCAATTTTTATTTTCATTGTGAAATAAACCTCATGAAAGAAAATATATATTTTCTTTTCAAAATGTTCATTTTGTTTTTTCTAAATAAACAAAACAGCACAAGAGGTTTTGACTAATATGATAAATATGTATAAAATATATTTTCTATCAATGTGTGAAATGTTGGTACTTCGTGTTCTGTTTGCTCTGTGCATTTATTTACCAGCCGTTTGTTCATCACAAACTCTAATTACAAGTTTTTCTCTCTGCAGTTTGATAATTTTATTTTAAGTATTTGAATCTATTCCAAAAACTTTCCAGTGATTTTAGATATTAGATTTTCCATGCAAGATTTGAACCCTCGGTTGTCAAACTCCGTCAGTGCTGAAGTGATTTACTGTATGTGACGTGATCAGTGAAGCAAATAAATTGGACTAGTTTCCAGGCATTACCTGAATCCCAGCTGCTTGTTGCTACGTTTTCCTGCTACAGTAGCTACATCGTAAGATAATATTTAGTTTGGTTTTATGGGACATGGAGGCAAAATTCAGGTCATAAAATAAAGTGTCTTTGTATCAGTACAAAACTGTAATGTTAATGCAACTTCACACAATCCAAAAAGTACCACACACACACTTTGTCACACTCGTCGTGTGTGTCCGTTGTTCTTTATTCTGTTTGCACACAAATAAACTGATTCCATCTTTACCATCATTAGGTGTGTGAATCTATTTAAGGCATCTGTGTAGGCGAGTGTAAGGAAGGATGTAGCAGCTCTTATGTTAGTGTGGTCTACTGTTTATTTAGGCCAAGCCATCTCATGAACATCCAGGCACAGAAAATCATGCATGGGTGTGTGCACATGTTGAACATCCCATGTGCAGGTAAGCCTCAGCTGGTTCTCGACTTATGGTTTGAGAGAATCTCCCCAGAGGCGGCAGCAGCAAATGTTCCTTTAAACTACAGTCATCTTCAATGTTGTTGACTGTAAGTAAAATGAGTGTGATATAATAATCCTGATGCTTGAAAGTTTTTAACAAATAAGCTTCATGAGCAGGATGAAGGAAAATCACATTAATGGCCAATTTACAGGCTAATTACATGAACTCATTAAAATAATTTTAAAACTTTCTCTTTAATTACAAAAACCTTGAAGTTTCTATTTTTCAAGGTTTCATCTAAAGTCATAATTACAATCAGCTGATTAAACAACAGCTATAGTTTTAAAATCATTATTAGCCGAGAACTGGAGGGAATGTTTGTTCAAAAAAGGCAGATTAAAGTTGACAAAGTAAAACATGATGTAATTATAATTGCCTCCTTGGAAAAAAAAAAAAAGAGAATTAGAATGATTTCTAGGTTATACAGTTAAAGAAATCACAGGTTGAAAGGCAACAAGACGGAACGTTCTCACAGATATTAAACCATCTGTGTGTGAATGTGTGTAGTGACTGTTAAAACAGCCTCGGGACATTTATGATCACACAGCTTTATTAGAGTGCAGTCCCATCATTGTGAGTCATTTCCTTCCTTCTCCGAGCCGTCTCCTCTTCATCGTTATCACACATTAAATATAGACTCACAGCAAACAAACAACTCCACGTCTTAGAAATGTGAAAACTTTTACAGAAGTTTAATCTTAAATATTAATTGGAACACGTTTTCCATGAAAGCAGCTGGGGCTCAATATGTCATATTTTAACTCCGTTAATGGCCATAAAATGATTAGTTTGATGTTTTTTGTATTAAACAATATGGATGATGTTGACACACATATGCAGCAGGGCTTGTGAGTATGTTTTAGTGTTACACAAGTGTATTTTTAAATGGAGCCCAGGAGCTTTGCAGGTTTTAAGGCCAAGGGGCGGTGACAGATGCCCAGATGTCAGGAGGCCTGTTGGATTCACTGCTTAGCACCCAAATGCCAAGAGTCCACTGACACTGGAGGGGCTCTGGGACGCAAACACACAACTACACACTCTGAGTGTCATTCTGTTTCACACAAACACACAGACTCACAAACACATTGAGTAGTTTTAACGCTTAGTATCTCAAAGCTACACTTTTTTCTAGAAATCAGCCACAATCAGATCACACTTGGCGAGTGTGTTCAGCCTTTTGTACCAAGCAGAGTGACTAAAACACTGAGTTCTGCTAGATATGATCCATTTTAGTAGAACACAAGCTTTTTATACCGACTTTTAATGAAATATTAGAGGCAAAAGCTGAATGTTAGTAATCTATGAGCATGAAGCACATGTCATGCACGTGCAGCAGTTTTTTAAATTAAAATTAAGCTTCTGTGTTAATGCAGATATATATTTTTTTGTTGCACAAATAAACAAAAAATTGATGAAAGATTAAGGGTTTTGTTTTGTTTTCAAAATGTGTCATGGCTGACATGATCTGCAAGCTGTAAAATGAATAAACTGCTGTATTAGTTTTCATTGACTTGACATTTTGGTCATTTAACCGTCTTTCAAAAGTCTCGTTTTTACACATTTTTCTGCAGGTCATCAAAGGTACCATAGTACAAACCAAACAGTGAAAAATTTCATAATAAGAGTGGCAGTGGATTGAACGACCAGGAAATGTGATGAGGAGATTATCTGTTACAGCTAAGCAGGTTTATAGCTCGTGGGATAAATGAGAACTTAAATCTCCGGCGTAACCAGTCTCCTCCTTTTTTTATGGAGCTGCTGTGCAACTTTAACCTGCAGCACAGCGGTTTTACTGGACATAGTGATCAGTACAACCCGAGCAGCCTGTCACAGGTTTATGATGCTCATCACTCTGCAGCTTTTAACAATATTTGACAACATAAATTTTAAGTTGCAAGTCAGATATTGCACTTTTGTTAAACTCCCACCAGTTTCTCAGCTTCAAAATGAAACACCTGAAGTTTGTTTTCATAAAGGAAAATAAATCCCTTTGATTTCCCCTCAGAAGGTTGTAACACTGTTAGTAAAATCCACCTTTTTAATGGGATGGATGTGTTTGCATGTTGCTGTGTGTACACTGGCCTTAATGCATGTATGTGATCTATTGTTGTTCCCCATGCAGAATATTTGTTTACTAACTGGATGTTTATATTAATTATGTTCATCCGTCACCTAGTTTTACATACAGCACAGCCTGCTGCCGTGACAACTGTGGCCATGGAGACTTGTGGAGTATCTGTTGAGAAGGCTCTCAACAGGGGAGATAAAGGTGCAGAGAGGCATGCTGAGCGTTACAGGAAATTAAGGAAAGAGCATAAAGAACAAGAGGGTGGTTAGGAGAGGGCAGAGTGCAGGTGGAACAGGGCAAAAGGAGCATGAGGACAACAAGGTGATAATAACAGGAAGTAGAAAGGGAAGGAAAATGTTGTGATTTAAGTTGAGACTGCTGGTGCTGAAGGAAGACAAATGAAAGAATATGCTGTTTTAAGCATTATCTACAGCAGGAAACTGATGTTACTGTACCGAATTCACGTCTGTGTATGTGTTACAGAGAAGCATAACTCTGATGCTGCTGCAGATCTGGATTAGGACACAGGTTTTGGTGGTCAGCCAGTTCCAGAGCTGGCTGTTTTCATTGCATTCATAGCCACGCTCACTCTCTTAACATGTGGATTATGAATATCCAAAACTAAAAATAGACCTTAGCTACAACTGCATAGGTTTAAACAGAGAACATGGAGACAGAAAAAAACAGAGTTTATCTGCCAAGCTGTCGATAAACAGTGATGTAGCCTCAGATCTACTAAGGATGCTGGAAACTTAGTAAGCTAAAGAAAAATGAGATTATAAGTAAGTAGAAACTGCAAGACGTCACAATTTTAGTTTAAACTTTTATAATCTGCAAACTATAGGTCATTAATTTTACCTCTCTTAAGTTAATAGTTCATCATTTGGCCAATTTAGTTTTGACTGTTCTTTTCAATTACAGATAAGAGTTTAGATTTGATTCAGTAAAATATAAATGTAATATGAAATGACTTCCCTAATTACAGAGAATATACTGTGCTGCATAATAATGTCCTTTTTCCTGTTATGCTCATTAAAGATTTTCACAACTGGTAAGTTTGATAATTAGCAAGAAACGATTTCACTCTGCCTTCCGATCTTATGTGATTAACATCGAACATTACAGAACATTACAGGATAAACCTATTTCTGGAGATGAGAGATCAGGGAGAGATAAGAAGAAATGAAAACGAGCACAGATATGAAAAGAAAGATGAACAGACAGAAGGATGACAAACATGAGGTAAAAGATCCATCCATCCATCCATCCATCCATCCATCCATCCATCCATCCATCCATCCATCCATCCATCCATCCATCCATCCATCCATCCATCCATCCATCCATCCATCCATCCATCCATCCATCTATCCATCCGTACCAGATTACTTAGTAATTTACTTAGTAATTTAACTGTACTTTTCTTTCAACAATATACATGTTTTTACTCTTTTAAAGTAAGTAAAGTAAGTTAGTCAGCTTTGTTTACATATTATACTAATGACTGGGTTAAATTGTCCATGTTGCTTGAACAGCTCAGATCACACACCACACATCACACATCACACCAATAAGAATGTTCTTATGTCGCACTTTGGTTCATTTGCAGTTTTGTCTCCAAGAAAAGAAACTAAACGACAGGAAAAAGTTTACAAACTCATCAACTGACGTCAAACTGTGAAAATTAGGTAGAAGGTGTCTTCTTTAATAATGATATTAGTGAAGGTTTCTGTATTGTTCTGAAGCAATGAGCAGTCCAGTCTCAGCCTTTCTTGACCTTGTTAATCTCATTAAGACCAAAGGGAATGAAGGCTAATACGAGCTGATTATCCTGCTCCTGGCTGTCTGGCTGATTCACCTTCATGTGTATGACACACAATCACACTCTTACACTAACACACTAAAGCACACTCACTTTTTGCACAAAAAAATCCACACAATCTTCTTCCTTCATAAACACCTCCGTTGAGTCATATCTAACAGTGACTGTATTTTTCTTTTTAGGCTTCTTATAACTAGAATAACTAAAGCATTTTTAAATTAGAAGTCTTGAAACACAACTTAGTCTATTTTATGCTAATATCACAGTTTAATCAGGTGCAATATGACATAACACAATTCACTCATTTAACTACCTCTTTTGCTCATTGTTTATTTTGCTCGTTGGACCTTTTATCATATTAAGTTCTAAGAACTTCCTGTTTACATCATGTGATCCAGGAGTACGTCATCACAACCATCAGTCACTATCAGAGTATTATGGGATGTTATGGTACTGCTTGAGTGGGGGTGAGAATGAAGAGGGTTCGACTGAACTCATACAGACTAGATACACCGACTGGCTGGAGCCACACAGTATTGAATGTTTTGTCAGCTCATGTTATCATCAGTGAGGGAGGTGACATCAACCGAGCATGTGACTGCTGTGTGTGTGCGTGTGTGTGTGTGTGTGCGTGTGCGTGTAATGCTCCCAGCTGATTTGTTTGGAAGGTCAGGCATGATGATGGGACTGGAACAGCACTTCTGGATCAATTGTAAACCCCCTCATAGACACCAGGACTGTTACAGAGTAAAACAGAAAGTCTACAGTTTTAAATTCTACAAATAAAAAGTATTTTCTTGTTGTCATTAGATGTTTTATTAGCTTGTTTTTACCTGTGGTGGGTCGGTGCTTGAATGACCTTTGTTTGCATAAACAGAGGTTAGTTCTGACTGGATTGACAGCTAGTCTGAATGGGGCCTAAACCGAAGCGGATTACTTACATCTTAAACTACTCTAATCTCAGAGATGCTGTAGCATACAATAGAGATTCACAAACCTTAACTCTGATTTTAATGCTTTCTGATTTGACTCACCTTTTATGGAAACCTTTGGTTTTTATAAAACCCAGTTTTATGTTGATATCATAAAAAATATTGCCCCAAACATGGAAGTCATCATGTTTCTCCCCATTTTTGGATTCTAATATCTCAACATCCATCAGACTCTGTTGCCTGATATCATGCAGTGTGAAAGACGTGGTTCATGTCAGACCATCTACCAAGTTTGAAGCTTTTACATTGAAAACTGGGGTTTTTATCGACATTTGAAAGAATTCATAAGGTAAAAATTTAGAAGAAAAGTAGAGGGCCATCATTATGGTGTAAATTAAGTAAAAATGCTGTAAATTGAAATACTTGGTGTTTAGGACGAGGACTCCTAGCCTGCAAGATTTCATGGACCTGGCACAGAGAATTCTGGAGATATTTCAGTTTGAACATGGTCACTTAGACAGTGACATCCAAAATGGCATAACAAACTGCCTCATTTTGCTCCATACAGAGATTTTTTTGTGTAAAAAGTATACAGAATACAGATCTGAAATGTTGTATATGGCCTATTGGGAATATTACCTATATTAAAATTTTTTCAGACAAATCTGAGGGAGTCAGGTGGGAGCCATTTGTTGAATCTGCATGGAATGACTCTTCTATGAGTCCACAAAACACATGGACTGAAGGGGAAAACCCCCACGACCCCCTCAGCAACTCCATAAGGATAAAGATCTGGGTCCGGTCTTCCATGACCAGGGTAATTGCCTCCTGAATCTAACGCTCAACAATCAGTCAAATCCTCCTTTCCAACACCTTGGAGTAAACTTTCCCTGTGGGGGGTGGGCTGAGAAGTGTGATCCCCCTATAGTTGGAACACACTCTCCAGTCCCCCTTTTTGAAAATAGAGACCACCCCCCAGTCTGCCACTCCAGAGGTGTTGTCCCAGTCCTCCATGCGACATTGAAAAGTGGGGGAGAATAAATAGAGTCTGCACAAAAATACAAGACTGTGTCATCAGCATGAACATTTGTACAATGAAGATGTGATATACAGTAAGTGATCAAGACCAGAACAGAATTTGTCCAAGAATTGAACCCTGGGGAACTCCCTGAGAGATAGTAAGACTTAAAATGTTCTATTCTCTGCTTCCTTCACTGAAATCTGTCAAAAAATATAGGTTTTAAACCACAGAAAGCTATTTTTGTCCAAGCCTACAACTTAACAGCTGCGTGGATTAGGACAAGGATCAATGATATCAAAATGTTATTTTTTTAATCTATAAAGAGAACAGCACAATGTTGTTTGATATCTAAAGATGAAGCAGAAACATGTGAAGGTCTAAAACCAAAATGGAATTAAAGTCAAATTACTATGTAAAAAAGTTTTTATTTTTTTATTCACAAGTGATTTAAACATTTTAGCTATGCAGGACAATTTTGAGATCCTATGGTAATTATTTATATCAGACTTACTGTCAGGCAGAACACGCACTGTCTTCCAAACTATTGGAACAACACCAGAAGAAATGCTTATAAAATGTGTGTGAAGAGGCTGTGATAACTGAAGTTGATATGGTAGAAAAGAACTTCTTTAGAATAATCAATTATTGTCTTATGTGTGTCCAGAGAGTACAAGAATGTGTTGGTTAGTATAACTGCAAAGATTCACAGCACATAATGTGACACTTGCAACTACAAGTACAAATAACTCAATGCCATCATTTTGATTTCAAATGGAGAATATGAAGAGTTTATTATGTTAGACTAATGACTGGATGCTGCATGTATGCAGAATAATTATATTTAATAATCTGATTCAGTGTGTCACTCAGTATGTCTTTTTAGGTGATGTTAAATAGATTTATTTATTATCTCATTATCTTTTCTGAATATTAACAGAAAACAGTTTTATGTGCAATTTAACATAAAATCTAAACTTGAATAAATCAAAGGAGAATAATTATTCCCTGATGAAAATCACTCATGCAGCACAGTGATGTACTGAGTCATCATATGGTGACACACTCACAGAAATAGATGTTGTGTTCTAGGACATCAGATGATTAATGTTGGGGAAAAGCCTTGAAAAGCATGATCACATTCTGCAACCTCCCTTCGGTGTGAGATCGGTCATAAGGGTCGGTCAGATAAACATCCATCAACTGGTAGATCTGAGAAATCATCTTTGTGGTGTCCTTAACTGAACTGTTTTAAAATCCATGCCAGTCAAATCCGAAGTGACAAGAAATGTACTCGTCCGGCACAGTAACGCCTCCAGAATGTTTCCATAGGGGTGACCAGATGGAATCACTGAAAATGTTGGGGTGGCACAACAAAAGAGGCGGCCGTGGTCGAAAGGGGAAGGAGGTTGTCCTCAGATCAAGAGGTTGGTGGTTGGATCCCCGACCCAAACAAGCCATGTGTCGATGCATCCTTGGGCAAGATGCTGAACCCCTAACTGCCTCCCGGGCGCCATGACACGGACAGCCCTCTGCTCCCTCGGGATGGGTTAAATGCAGAAGTGAATTTCTCCATTGTGAGATGAATAAAGTTGAAATTATTATTATTAATTATTAAAACTAAAGTAAAAGCTATAACTGAATTTGAGGAATTCTATTATGCTGTTGAACATAGACTAGTTTAAAACTATGGAAAAGGGAAGGTTGAGGAATATCCTATTGATATACTGTTGGTTAATTTCTGGACTATAAGCAGCTACTTTTTACAAAAGTTTAAACACTGTGTCTTAAACAATGATGCAACTAATTTATGGATTTTCTAATGAGCTTCATAATGCCAAAACATTTAACCTCATCACAGATGAATGACATTACTGAACATCAAATGAAATCAAACACACTAAATTCTACAATCATTTGTGCTGGATGCACACGCCCTTATCATGGAAAACGCATGAAAAAATGCACGTGATGTAAGTTTCAGGTGACAGACGATCTATCTGACTATTGTAGAAGGAACTGGAGCTGCTGCATGTGAGCTTAGTGCACTGGAGGGAGATGAAGATAGCAATCGGTGCCTTTTCCTGGTTGGTCTTTTATTGTTTTAACCAGCCATGTTACAGGCTAGCTTTGTGCTGCAAGACGGATTCTCACGAGATTCGGAGTTTTCCAAACCCATGAAAATCTGTACTTTTCTTGTACTGCTCCATTGACAACCGTCTATTTCAGTAGAATAAACGTTCGGCTCAATCATTGAGCTTTGGGGCGGGTTTTCAGGTATGATTGGCACCATTTCCCCTTGCAGGCAAAGCAAAAAAAACATGGCTGCGCCGGTGGATGTACACATAAAAGCTGCTATTGAATCTGTTTTAGGACTAGAGATGATTTCTTCATTGAAAAATGAGCAAAGGTATGCACTTTGTGCATTTCTTGATGGTAAAGATGTGTTTTGCTTTTCTTAGGGGTAACGATGTGTGTGTTTTTCTCCAGAATGGCGTTGCAAGAGCTTGATTTGCTGTGATTGGCTAAAGACAAATCATCAAAGGCAGACACTTGCTGGCTCGTCCTCCAATCAGATTAAAACATTATATCACATGTCCATCCCTTTTATAAACGGTTTCAAACGGAGCAGATCCAGATGTATGTGTGTCCCCGAATTGAGAAGAGGCGGGGCTACACATAAATCTGCCAGAGCCCAGTTTGTTACAGGCACTATCAGGAAAAAAAACCTTTACATTACATATGTGTGTATGTTACTGGTACACATTTAATTTAAATTAAAAAAAAAAGTCTCTGAGATTCAAAAGTATTTAAAGTGTTTTTCTTCTGTGCAGTATCATGGCGGTTGTCAACGTTTCCTGAGTGAAAATATGGTGTAAGAGTCTCTGTGAAGACATAAAACACCAGCTGGGAGTTTAGTCCATCTCCTGCACAGAAACTTTCAGCTCCTTTTTGGCTTCAGTTCAGTCAACCCAGATTTCAACCCTGTCCTGCTTCCAAAATGGAGGATTTTAAAGCTTACGGGATACACCGCTCCTCTTTAAATTAATTAAGCTGCTTCAAGTTCAGTGTCTAACCATCTTTCTGTTTCCAGCGACCACTGCTATTAACATTTCTGTAACAATTTGGATGTGATGAATTGGAAATTGACAGATTCTTTTTTTCTTCCAACAAGGAATATCATTGCGTTGTGGATTTGTCATTTTTACAAAAATTCCAAATAATACATGTCTTAGCTTTTTTTCTCTTTTGGACAAATTTTTTAATTTTTTCATTTTATTTCACCTGACTGACGTTCTGTGAGATAAAGATTCAGTGCAAAGTCCACATGTGTGAACCAGAAGCAGTCCTCGTGTGAGAACAGGATTCAGTGAAACCTTTTCCTGGAATCTTGAATTTAAACATCATGTTATTGTCTTGAGTTTCCCTGACATGATTACTTTCTGCCCACACATGAGACAAGCATGATTTCCATGGCAACATTATTCTTTACTACAAGCACAGAGGAAGTGCTCTTTACTGTTCAAAGACACATGACACAAAAACTGAGAGTTTACATGAATACAGAACTCAAATAAACACAATTAATCTCACTAGTATTTAATATGTTGAATATTTCTCCATCCTGGTTTTAGAAGAATCCCTGCTGGTTTGTGTTTTTACTCACTGCCATTCAGGACTTCCCTGGGAGTTGGGATGAATAAAGGAATTAATAATATTATATAACAATATGTCACATGTATGATTCTCCTCAGTATGTAACAGGGCAGAGGTAAAAATTCATTTTTTCTCTGCCCACATCTTCTAAATCTATTCCTTCCTGCTTTAAAAAGAAAAAGGATTTATAGATCCCTAATGCTGCACAGTTTAAATGTTTTATGTTGCTAAATAAGACAAACAAAAAGAATAAAACTATTGTGGGTAAAAAAAAAAAAATTTCCTCATTGCTGCTTTTTAATGTATCCCATTAGTTTTAACAGGTGCAGGAAGCATTTAGTTTTAAAGAACACAGCATGCCTGTTCTTGTCCCATTTTGTCATCATAATTAGATGTTTTATTGGTTTTCTTAGCCACACTGGGTTTGGTTTATTCATCCTGTCTTTTTTAAGAAAAAAAATCCCCAGTTTCACGTGAGCCAGGCGTTATAAAAACATCATGTATGTTAAAGTGCTGCAAAGGTTGAGAATAAACATAACTTTACTGTTTAGGAGACATGAATGTATCTTTATATGCAACAGCTGACTGGTGTTCACCTGAAAACTGTTTCAAGGGAATAAAAATTACACTAGAAAATAAAACAGATGATTATAAGAACAAATACTTTTATAAAAAATGTTTTGGCTTTGTTTACGTGAGTTTATCCACTCTGAGATTCATGAAGTTTGGTTTTAAACCAGTTTATGCAACAATTATCCACATAGGCAGCACTTCTCGTGATGTGTTGCACTTGGTAAGGTGCAAGAAATACTTCAGTGACCTGGGCAGCAGATCCTAGGAGTTCTGCTTGGGCTTAGAACAAGCTTTGAAATGCTACGAGACATTGATTCCTTGATTCTGCGCACATTGGTGTTTGCTGGTTTATGTCTTGCCCACAGTCTGTGAGTTTGCCAAGTTTGTTTTTAACTAAAATACTTTTTAATAGGAATTATATCTGCCTGTGTCCTACTTTACATGCATGTCAGACATGACATTTTATCAATCTTTTATCACAAACACTATTATTTGTGTCCTAATTAACACAATTTAATATTTAATGCTTTTAATCTGCTTCAATATCCAAATGTTTTATTTTGAAATCAGAAACTTCTTTATGTCCTTACGTCCAAAATATAAACCCTGGGTTTACTTTTGGGTTGTGTAATTACCTCCACCAGGAGCGAATGTTTTCACCAGAGTTTTTTGTTTTTTATGTTTCTTGAAAAGATAATGAAAACATTTCTTGATAGATTTTGATAACATTTTTCAGGAAAGGTCAGAAATGGTCAAATAAGGAAGGCGTGACTAGAATTTGGAGATGATCTGGATTCAAGATTTTTTTTAAAAGGATTCTTTATTATTATGAGTTAGAGTGTTTTTTTTTAATTTTTTTTAACATATTTGCATGTAACTCCTCAATAAAAAATCCAGATGCTTTAAAAAAAGTACAGGTTCATTTTTGAGTAAACACCTGTATGGGGGAACTGAGGTGTTTAGTGGTCTTTATAGTTTGAGAAGAGACATGAAGAAAAGTTTTCTGTTCTGCTGAAAAGTGAAAACCGCCTTAGAGAATCCACATTTTTCAGCTGTAATCAACAAACTTTCACTAAAAAGTATAACAAAAAGCAAAATACAGTGTTGTAGGTTCCTCAAAAATAACCATATAAAGAACAAATCATAGTGGACTGCAGTAGATGGTCATACAGCTTTACATTTTAGATACACATTTGTAAAGAGTGAAAAACTCATATTTTCTTTGAATCAGCAGAACCAGAAGTTTCCTGTCTGCTTTCAGCCTTCCAACTTTGAGTTTGTGTTTCATTGTGAGTCTCTGTGAGTGGGTGTGAAGTCAGAGTGTCCACATTACTAATGTCTTTGTCTTTCTGCTCGGTGTCCATTTGTGTTTCTCTCCTTTAAATTAATGATACACAAGTTCATCTTGATTGTTCCTAAATTCTACCTTCTGCTAGATGAGGTGAGACAGACAGTTTGTGTGTGGGAGACACAAAATGAGACATACAGAGAAAAAAGGATGCGCTAAAGTGGGAAACATGTCTGTGAAAAGATGGAAAAAAAGTGGAAGTGAGAAAAAAATATAATCACAGTTATTAAATGTGAGAGAAATTATACACATTTAGTAAAATAAATGTACATGTAACCAATTAAAACATGACGATGACGCAAGATATTGTTTGATGTATAAATGAAGAGTTTTATTTTTTGTTGTGACATTTTGCCTAAAAACCACCTGTAAATGAAAAAAAACATCAATATGAAATTATCTGTGTAATTTTAAGCTGTTGCATTGTGAATTTCTTTCATATGATATTTATTTTTTAAGTCCAAAATAATAGTGATAATGTTAAAATCTGAATGAAAACCTGTCGCTTTCTAAAGAGTTATTACAGTAAAAAGTTTCTGAAAGATCTTGAGGCCTTTTATTATTGAGAACAATCACAACAAAAAGACTTCAGAGAGGGAAAAATATGCTTTACACTCACTGTCACACAAATATCCTTCTTAAACCAGATAAAATATGATTTATATCTTTTTTACAACATGTTTACATATAATCATCATAAACCTCATCCTAATTCTAGATTTTACCTGTTTCTCGAAACTTTTCTCATCCAGATTAGAATTTTTATGCTGTTGTCGTGTTTCTGCATCAGCAAACTGTGAAGACAATTTGTAAAGATTTATTACTGAATTCTGGGTTTTACTGTTGTTTTAAAGTTAGCATGATCATCTTGTTTTGTAGAAAGTTGTTGTGCTGCGGGAACACCCATATTTCCAGATGTTTAACCCAGGTGTGTCGAACTCCAGCCAACGAGGGCCACTAAGCTGCTTGTTGTAGATTATTTCAGCTCCAGCTCACCTGATTGAAATAATTTAATTACCTCTTCATCATGTCGCGACACCTGTACGTCAGGTGATGGGTTTAGGTCTTGTTGAAGAATTTTAAAGCTCTAGAACATGAACCTAGTTCTAGAACCGGAATACAAACAACTCTGATGTTTCCTTTTTTTAACTTTCCTCTACAAAGGTTTGACTTTGTTTATGATTTGAGGTCTGACTTTCTTTCTTTAAAGCCTTTTTTTCAGTTTTTGAGCAAACCCCCCCCCCAAAAAACAAACGTTCAACTCTGCATCATGTGCACCTTTGTACATAAAACCCAAAGTAACAGCAGCAGTAAGATCCTAACGTGTGTTAGCAGTTAATATCAGAGCACGAGTGGGTTTCTTAAGGAGGAAAACCTGAATTAAACCAAAAGGTACACTCCAAATACACAAAGTATACTCCTAAATATACTGAGGACATGCACAGAGACAGTTGTCATGGCAACCAAAAGCAGTCAAACAGTGTGCATAACATTGAATCCAAAATATGTCCAAAAATCACTCCCTGACTTTGCTGTTTTCTTGCATTCTGTCTCTCCTTGTAGGAAACAGTAGAATATGCCTTCCTGATCATTTTTACAATAGAGACATTTCTGAAGATTATTGCCTACGGCTTGGTCATGCACCAAAACTCCTATGTGAGAAATGGATGGAACATGTTGGACTTCGTTATCGTCATAGTTGGGTAAGTTCATAGCTGAGAACTGTGACTTACATGAATCCGTTGTAAAATCTCAGAACAGAGACGTGCAAAGTTTGAGTCAATCTCACCATCAGAGACTGATTGTTGCACAACATCCGGGACAGATGGTTGTAATGTTTGTGCACATGTAGACACACATTGCTTTGTACAGAGTGATGTTCAGCAGTAGACCACCTTCCCCTCGTAGGACTTAAATGTATAGAAGGAAGACAGAGGAAGTACAATGAGGATTTGTTGCTTTAATCTTTCTAGATGTTTTTCTGATGCAGCTCTGCCTTGAATTTCTTTTTTTTTCTAAGGTTGTTCAGTGTGGTTTTGGAGATGATAACCAAAGATGCTGACTCTGGGGGGCAGTCTGGAGGCAAACCAGGTGGATTTGACGTAAAGGCCCTCAGAGCGTTTCGCGTGCTGCGACCTCTTCGCCTCGTCTCTGGAGTTCCCAGTGAGTTTATACAGAAACTTCTGTAAAGTCTTGAAATCCTGATGGTGTTCAATATAAATTAGCAGCTGTACTTAGAGTTCCTTAGTGAGTCATATAAAAATATTAAAATGTTGCCTAGTTATCAGTGAGTTGAGAAACAAGAACACTAAGAAACACTGAATGTCCTAAAGTTCTACGAGTCTTTGTTATTATTATTAATAACATTTGTAGTTTAGCTTTGAGTTAATCAAAGATGATTTCAGCTAGACAATAGTTTATCTGCATGTTTCCTCCAACGAGAAATAACAGCAAAGCTTTGTAACAGACATGAAACATACATATTCTCAATATTCATCTGTAATATAGTAAATTATAAATAAACAGAGCAGGAAAAGTATTTGTGTCTGGTCAATAAATTGTTTGTTACAACAAATTAATTATAGACCAGACACAAAGGTTTATGCTAAAAAGATAATAAATATACTGAAAGAAAAGTTTTTACACAGAATGCATCTGTTCACCGAGATGCTGCTTTCTTCTCTGCTGCTGTTTTCTCTGCACATTTGACCTTCCAGCTACACATGGCCTAACGTGTTTGCATTGTTTGAGTTTCCATGGCAACGTATCATTTGGCAGCCTCAGTCAGTGAAGACGGTGAAACTCAAGTTCTACTGAAAATGTCTTACCGGCTCTGTTCTAGTATGACATTTGTTTTTGTGGATTGGTTTGTGCAGTTCAATTAAACTGCACAGAAAAAAGACAGTTTCTGGATTTTGAGACCAAATCAGTGAAAATTCGAGGTGTCTGTACACATAATGTTATTATAACAACTAATAGAACTGTTTTCCTGTAAATATGGCTGCTGAATAAACACTGAGGGTTTTCTAAATATTAACTAATAAGTTGAAAATAATCAGGTCACCCAACAGCAGACAGGAAATATTTCAGTATGTGATTTTCATCATACTTGATGAAAATTTTAAGATAACTTTTAACTTGAAAGGGGCAAAAATCTGCCTGTCCTTTTAAATCTTTATTCATAAATTTTTTGTGACTTTGCTTTAACATCAAGAATTATTACAATGTACATAAATACATAATGTTAGAAATAAAACAAATACATAAAATACATAAATACTATTATTTACCATGTTGATTTTATAGTTATAAATAATTAATTCTTTTCATTCCAGGACAGATTACAAAAAAGTCTTATGGGTTCAATTAAATATTAATTTATTTCAGGACCAACCAAATTATGAACAATTATTCTAAAGTTAAAACACACATAATTATTGTTTTAGATTTATTTAGATTATTATTTTTAACTGTTATTTGTATAAAAAGACATTAACAGAAAAACCTATTTTAATATCTTGTTATACTTGAGGTCAGAATTAGCATAACTTTTAGCAACAAACAAACAAAATAATTAATAAAGTTCCAGGTTAATTTTATATTTTGTTTATTACTTATTCAGCAGCATATTACTGTTTTAACTGAGTGGTCTTTGCATTCAGACTGTCTCTGACTTGTTTTGTATGTTTGCAGGTTTACAGGTGGTTTTAAATTCTATTATAAAAGCCATGGTTCCTCTGCTCCACATCGCTCTGTTGGTCCTCTTTGTCATTATTATCTACGCCGTTATCGGCCTCGAGCTCTTCATTGGAAAGATGCACGCCACTTGTTACGTGATAAAAACAGGTAAAATAGTTTCATTTTATTTCTGTTTACATTATTTAATAATTTTACCCTTTTTTGCATGACTTTTCTCCACAGTTTTAGATACAAGTTTTTTTAAACTGAGTGTTATACATCCAGTCTACGGTTTAAATTAACATCTGAGATTAGGGCAGAAACATGTTTTAATCCCTGGGAATGAATGGAAAAATCCACCTTGTATGTGAATGGTGACGAGCTGGAGAAAACAAGACAGAACAACAGATGGTGGATTAAATCTGCTGATTAAATGACTAATATCTGGCTGTTATGTAATCCTGCTTGCCCTTTACACTTGCATTGCATTGAAAATAGAAGAATACAAGAAAAAAAGAACAAGATGATGGACATATGCACACACACACACACACACACAAGTGTGTTTTGGTATCCTTATGGGGACCGTCCATTGACTTCCATTGATTTTAGTAACTAGATTTATACCTAACCCAAACCCTTTTCCTAACCTTAACCATTACTGATCTATAACTAACCCTAAGACTAACTAAAACTCTATTCACACCATACCTATAAACCTAACCCCTAACCCTAAAAAGGGGATTCCCCCCCATGGGGACCAGGCTTCGGTCCCCACAAGAACCCTCGGACCCCAGAAAGATAGTAAAAGTCAGGAAACGGGTCCCCAGGAGGTCAGAAATACAAACCCACACACACACACACACACACACACACACACACACACACACACACACACACACACAAGTGTGTTTTGGTATCCTTATGGGGACCGTCCATTGACTTCCATTGATTTTAGTAACTAGATTTATACCTAACCCAAACCCTTTTCCTAACCTTAACCATTACTGATCTATAACTAACCCTAAGACTAACTAAAACTCTATTCACACCATACCTATAAACCTAACCCCTAACCCTAAAAAGGGGATTCCCCCCCATGGGGACCAGGCTTCGGTCCCCACAAGAACCCTCGGACCCCAGAAAGATAGTAAAAGTCAGGAAACGGGTCCCCAGGAGGTCAGAAATACAAACCCACACACACACACACACACACACACACACACACACACAAAACTGTCACTTTTTAAACTGACTGAATAACTTAAGAAGGATTTTAAAGTCAGTTTCCTGATTTCATTTGTTTCAGTGGTTATCTCTCTTGTTGTGTTTGAGTGATAAATAATTACAGATTCAGGAGTAAGATTGACATTTTTTTGTTGAAATGAGGAAATAAAAAAAGATCCGAGAACATTGGTTGATGTTTAAATTTATTGATGTTTAACTGCACTGTAAAGGCTTAAAACAGGCTAATTAAGTTTCACACCATGTAATCAACTATCACAAAACATTTATCTTGAATAATTAAATATGTTTCAGTCTGTAGGTCTTTTGTTATAAGATGTGGGGTTTTCTTCTTATAACTCATACTAATTGTGGTTTTTTGAAAAAAAAAAAAAAAAAAAAAGAAATGTGTGATTTATGTCAGCATGTTGTCAGTTCAGTGTTGAACAATCACAAAAAAATCTAATTATAAAATGCTTTTAAAACCAGCAGCAGTCAGTTTTCTGGGTTAAAGAACTGCAGCTGTTTCTATTATTTTTAAGCAGCACTGAACTGAACTGCAGTTTTGTGTTTCTTTGGGGGAAACTAAGTCCGTTTGACATTTTGCCCCTGACGGTTTGGATCAAATCAAACAATATAAATTCAGACTACATGAGTTAGGTGTGAATAGGCTCCAAATGTCGCGTTGATTACACCATCACAAAGCAAACATTGTTGCATAAAGTTAATATCAAACTATGACAGTGAGTATGAAAAGGTTTTGATAAAAGTGTTAATGTTGATAACATTTTTCATTTATTTGAATATGTTATTGGTTTTTGGTGTTAATATTAAAGATTTTTATGGGTTTGTCTCCACATTTCCAGGTGTCGTTGCAGAAGACGAACCAGCACCATGTGCGGTATCGGGACACGGCCGCCGCTGTCTCTTCAATGGGACAGTGTGTCGAGAGGGCTGGCAGGGTCCCAACAACGGCATCACCAACTTTGATAACTTTTTGTTTGCTATGCTCACCGTGTTCCAGTGTATCACCATGGAAGGTTGGACCGACGTTCTCTACTGGGTAATCCATCAACCCCAAACTAGATCAAGCTTAAAAAAAACATATTTAATTTTTACTGAGTTGTATATTAAATTCAAACACATTTTAAGAAAACTGGATTTGAAATGATACATTAGAAGGAAATTTCACTTTTTCCATCTTCAATACGAGACACAAATTTTACTAAGTTCCCATTAAGTTTTATCACCTGAACTGTTGCTTGTTTTTAGGTAAAAACTCTCTTAAATCTACAAAAAGAGTCTCACTTAAAAACCTTCAGCTTCTCATTAGCAGAAAACCCACAACATTTAATTAGTAGAAACACTCAGCGCTGACGATGAGTTTCATCAAAGTCCTCCCACTGACTTTTATTGATGAAGACCCTCGTCTGTTAAATAATGAACCTCTTTCACTCCTTCTCTTCTGTTCTCAGTTAGAGTTTTATTCATTTTTCATCACACACTTCCATCACATGCATTTGTTGCCATGGTAAATCCATGCTAATGTTGTTGTTGGAGCAAAAAAAAGGAGGTCAGACAAATGAAAAACAATAGATTAATTAATGATTGGTAATTAAATCTGATGATCAATCTTTGCAAATGAAATCAGTGAGATTTAACTGTTGAATGTTGTGATTTAGCTGCAGACACGGTCGATTGTGAACTGGACCGTGTAAACATTGATCTTTTTTTTTTTGCTATTAACACGTTTCTAACAGTAAATATTCCTTTTTATTCATTATTCACATCACTGTCTCACTGTGTTCCCTCATTTTTGTCTCTTTTTCTTAACATTTGACCCCATATTTGACAGATTAACTCTCAAGTTACTTTTAAGGTGAAGAATCATTTATTTATTCAGATCCATTTATCTGAAAATCCATTTATTTTCCATTTCACAACTTTAAAAGTATCAGCTCCATAGAAAACAACAGCAACACACTCTCAGGATGGAGCTAATAACTCAGCAGCATATCTGTATATCTGTAGTTTTATTGGTTTTGAAGTTTTTTTTGTTGTTGTTGGATTAATACATTTACTTGTTTTCTTCTTCTCTGCTTTTTTTGGTTTGTAGATGAATGACGCGATGGGCTTTGAGCTGCCGTGGGTTTATTTTGTCAGTCTGGTCATCTTTGGCTCCTTCTTTGTTCTTAACTTAGTTTTGGGTGTGTTGAGTGGGTAAGTTCTGTTTTCAATTGGACTTTAAATAAAATGTTCAGAACATTAAAAAGTGGATTCAGGAACAAATGAATGTTATAACACACAGCACGCATTAGCTAATGTTTATTACAAATTTAATAAACTCAAACTGTCTCATTTTAATATAAGAAGAAATCATTCATTTTAGCTGCAATCAGAAATAGATTCAGTTTTAAAATAATCTGAACCACACAGTCTCATGCTGCTCAGTGATGACCTGAAGACATTTCAACAACTGTTAAACTAAAACTGCTGCTGGGATCCTGAATGTTTTCCTCTTTTAGAGAGTTTTCCAAAGAGCGAGAGAAAGCCAAGGCTCGAGGTGATTTTCAGAAGCTGCGTGAGAAGCAGCAGTTAGAAGAAGACCTGAAAGGATACCTGGACTGGATCACACAAGCTGAGGACATCGACCCCGAGAATGAAGAGGAGGGAGACGAGGAAGGCAAGCGTAACCGTGAGTTTCTGGATCTTATTGATTTTCTTTTTTTATTCTTGTTCATACCAGTCAAATGAAGAAGAACCCGAAAGAACTGGGATTTACTGGGATTTATTTCTTACATGTTGTTTGATATTGATCAAAGTTGATGCTGATTCAACTTTTACCAGCAACAAATCAAACAAATTAACCAATTTTTTTCCAAATAAACTGGTTATTCTGGTCCTAATCTGACAGACTCAATCAGACAGACATATATAATTATGTAATTTTCCACCTGTTTCAGATATTAGCTCTAACATTGTTTTGTGTATTTGTTGTTTTTTTAAACCACTTCCATGTGAGACATGCAGATTTTTCACTTTAGATCTATTATACAACTCAAATCAGTTTGTATGACTACAGATGATGAGGGCATAGTGGTACACAAACCTTTTATTTCTCGACCCACAAAATGCCAGTGGTGGAGAATATAAGCTGAAATGAGACTACTCTCTGAATCTTTAAGCCGATTTGACTTTATTGGAAAATAATCTGATGTTTGATTGTCTTCTAGTTTGTCTTCTCTGTTTTGTACAGCGTGTTTTGAAGTGACAAATGTTACTCCAAACATGCTGCATGTACAAAGTTTACAAACTCATTGCAAATCCTACATTTGAACTGGTAGATTGCAAAAAAAACAAAAAAAACAATAATATTTGTTGAAATGAATTTATAAATAATGTTTTCATTATGTCTGAATGGGAGGTAGGGTGTGGTTAATAATCGTACAGTATCTTAAAGTGTGTGAATGTGTGTGTAAATCCTATAAATCATCTCTGTCATTCTAATAACTGCTACAGTCAGCTCACATGCACTCATGAGTTTTGTTGTTCGAGATGAAAACACTCTTTCTTTGATTCCTGCAGTGTATGTGCGTCCTGTAAAAACTCTGTAAATCACTGCTAACATTTAATTTCTCCTCTTCTCCCCTTTGTATCCACATATCTTCTGCTAAAAGTTTTTGTCTTCCCTTATCTTGTCACTGAAGTCTTTTTCACTGCCATTGTCTTATATTGTATTATATAGCTATTGTGTCCAGAATTCACTGAATGAACTCAGGTACAATCACGTTTCAGAGAAAATAATTTATTGATGCTAAATCATAAGCAGTGAAACACCCTTATTACTTTTTGCTTGTTATTTGTTACATTCTGTCAGTGTTTTGGTTTGTTTCTTCTCCAGGAGCTTCAGGAAAAATTGGGCTGTAATTTAGTAATTTTAGTTTATTCTGCTGTTTATTTACTGGCTATTCATATTACTAACAGGGATATGTTTGTAATAATCTTAAGCATGTCAACCAAATCGGTATAATTATTGAACTGGTTTTACATGTTTGTGTGTATGTTTTCGTTAAACTTGCATGTTATTTGGGCGCAAGCTACAGTTGAATTTGAATGTAATCAAAGAAAACAGGGAGATGAAACTTATGCAATGATTTAACCGTGAATCTGTGCTGTTTGTTCTGGACATGGTAGCTGTGTTAGTAGTTTGTTATGTAGCTTGCCATACGTTCCTCTCTTTCTTGTTCTGCTGCGTACTGACTCACTGCTTCCTCTGCTGTCTGGCTGTATGAACTGCATGTTGATAACACCCAGGGGTCACGCTGGCTGACCTCACTGAGAAGAAGAAAGGAAAGTTTGGCTGGTTCTCTCAGTCCACAGAGACACAGGGTAAATGTGTTTGTGTGTGGGCGAAATTGTTCAGAAGTGTCAGTTTTTCTCCTTTTGCATCTTCATGAGGACATTTCATCTTAAGCTTTATCTCCATCGATGTGCTGTTCGCTTTGGCGTGTGCTTTGATATTTGCATTTCATTTTGTTGGTGTTCCTACGGTGTTTGGTCCATATCATCTTTATCATATGTACATTTATGTCATGCAACAGATGCAACTTTGTGTAGTTGCATGAATATCAGCCAGCTTACAAAGACTAAATGCAGGTGAAATCAATTAAAAACATGCAAACACACCTCTAGAGACTTACTTTGTAAAAAAACTTATTAAGAAACATTTCTTTGAAGTGAAAATATTCTAGAACTGACAGTGAGAGCCTTGCATACATGAAGACAACACCAGTTTACAGAGTTATGAATATGCACCTGAAGGCACCACAGATTTAACCTGTAAATCTGTGTGATACAGGCTTAAGGAAATCTTGGACTTCAGGATTTCTCTGCTCTGCGTTGAGTTTTCCGTTACTGTCAGGACTGCATAAAGTTTTTTTGGATCAGAAGCAAACAATAATGTTTGTCTTCAGATCCCTCTCTGTATGATCATCATCATCATCACCATCATCATCATATTTTACCCCTTTATCATTTATAAAGATGGTATTTTCTGCATGATGATATACACATGATTTCCTATTTACTTCGTGTTGTAACCATGTACTCTGAAAACAAAACTTTTTGCAGGACACAGACCTGGATGTAGTTCAAATATTTTAATAAATAGTTGTTTAATCAGGATGCAGCTTTTAGTTGTACTAATTCAAATAAAATGCACATTTCTGAGTTACAATATTTATTTACAGAGTTTCAAAATAATAATAATAATCTTTAATATGAGAATGTGTTGATTTAAGTCAAACATCGTCCACTTACAGATTTTAATCCATTTAGATAAATACAAATGTATTCATTCTTTAATAAAGAATATTGTTTGTGCAATGAAATGGTCTGTAAGTCTTATACTGATTTAATATTGACATAGAGAAGTTTCTCTTTTAATAGTGTTAATGATGCCAGACTCTGTAAAGAAGTAATGTCAGAGTCTCAGTCTCAGTCTATGAGGTATGATTACTGTCTAAATGTTACATTTCTTGGACCTTTTTTCTCATTTAATCAACTCTTTAGCCACAAAAGAAGATAATGCAACAGAAATTTCTAAATTATAAATGCTGACTTTAAAAATATGTGTTCTTCTGTATATTTTATGTCAAACTTTTCATTTTACAAAGATAAATGTTAAGAAAATTTGCAAACAGTTTAAAAAAATAGACACTTTTGTAACACAGATATTAAACATAAAATTAGATAAAAACTTCTGGGCTTAATGTTCTTTCAGGATTCAAAGAAGTTCTAAATGTTTTATTAACTTATTTCTGCACTTGTGTCTGTGTATGGATCTGCAGCAAGCATGCCGACGAGTGAGACAGAGTCAGTAAACACAGACAATCACAACGGAGAGGATGATAAATCACTGTGCTGCGGACCGCTGTGGTGAGTTTGACATCAGTTCTTCAGCTGCACTTTAACCAAAAAACCAACAACCTTTAAACACAAAAGTTGCAGATTAACGAAATACACGTTTCCACTTTAGTCAAAAAGCTGCTTTGTCTTTTATTTCCACCAGTCAGAAAATAACTAAGTCAAAATGCAGGTCAGTGATGTTAAACTGCATGAGAGAATGTTCATCATTTGTTCAATTTAACTCATCTTGCATGACAGATTTATGCCTGTATTTGAATCATTTGTGCCCCTGGTTTTATCTGTGACATGTTTTTCCCCTAATGACCTCAGAGATTCAGAGATGTGTCGGATTCCAGCCGCCTACCCTGATCATTTTCACTCATTTGTACTCACTGGAATGTTATTCTATCAACACATGTTCTGTTGCATGAGTAAAATGTAAAACATTGTCTTAAAATGCACCTAAATGCTTAGAAAGGTTTAAATTTAATTCCAAAACTGTTTGTCAGTCGTCAGTGGCGACGGTGGAACCGTTTCTGCCGCAGGAAGTGCCGCGCAGCTGTGAAATCGGTGACGTTTTACTGGCTTGTCATCATCTTGGTGTTCCTCAACACTCTCACCATTGCGTCCGAGCACTACAACCAGCCGGAGTGGCTGACGGAAGTACAGGGTATCTGTTTAGCTTCTTTTTGTTCAGCTGACTGTAAATAAGATACTTTTACAATGTGAAATCTGACAGTATCATTTCCTCTTTATTCCTATTGAAAGATTTTTCTTCTTCTGTCTTTTCCAGATGTAGCTAATAAAGTTCTTCTGGCCTTGTTCACTCTGGAGATGCTTGTAAAGATGTACAGTTTGGGATTACAGGCATACTTTGTGTCCCTGTTTAACCGCTTTGATTGTTTTGTGGTGTGCGGAGGCATCGTGGAGACCATCCTGGTGGAGCTGGCCATCATGTCTCCTTTAGGAATCTCAGTTTTACGCTGCGTACGCCTCCTCAGAATCTTCAAAGTTACACGGTGGGTAAATTCATTATTATCTTTAATATAGTCTTTGTGCTGTCTGTTTGCTATGTTGAATAAGTACAAAAATAAAAGCTAAAGTCACTTGACATCAATAAAAAGTATCAAATAAGTCGAAAGAATTCAAATAGAAGTGGTAATAATGCATTATTAAACATAATAACAATGTTCTGTTCAGTTCTCCAGAGTCTCATTACTGTTGTACATCACAGTTTGTTCGTCCCTCTGTTAAACATATTAAATCTTCTTCCTCTCCAGACATTGGGCATCTCTCAGTAACCTGGTGGCCTCTCTGCTCAACTCCATGAAGTCCATTGCCTCCCTGTTGCTGCTCCTCTTCCTCTTCATCATTATTTTCTCCCTGCTCGGCATGCAACTGTTTGGGGGCAAATTCAACTTTGATGAAACGGTGACTAAAAGGAGCACGTTTGATAACTTCCCACAGGCGCTGCTCACCGTGTTTCAGGTTTGGTTCATTTTGTTGTGTTGCTGCCATCAAATTCTAAAAATTTTCTTTAAAATGGTAAAAAAAAAATCAGAATCTGATACATTGTTTATGTTCTATTAGATATAAAACAAAGGTTTATTAGATTTTCAGATCTTTGCCTTCTGTTATGAACATTTTACACATTTTTTTTTTTAGAATTGAGGTTTTAGTAATCGCTGCTCACATTGTGTTACCAGATCCTAACAGGAGAGGACTGGAACACGGTGATGTATGATGGCATCATGGCATATGGTGGACCAGCTTCATCTGGAATGGTGGTCTGCATCTACTTCATCATCCTCTTCATCTGTGGAAACTGTATCCTCCTCACAACAGATGTCTTCATTCCAGATGTGTTTTTAGTCTTAGCTGAGTCAGATTCTTAAAGACCAGGAAGTGTTTTATTTATATGATTTCATCATTCTGTGGTTTTCTCTTTAACTCACATGATCAGACATCCTGCTAAACGTCTTCTTGGCCATCGCAGTCGATAACCTGGCAGATGCAGAGAGCCTCAACACGGCACAGAAAGAGGAAGAAGAGGCGAAGAAGAGGAGGAATAGTGCCAAGTACAGCTCAGAAAAACAATTTTTACATTTTATTTCCTTGATTGGTATTTTCTTGTATAAAACAGAAGGAAGTTATTTTCCTTGAAAGTTATTTTGCGTATGTTTTATTCCTGACAGGGACATAAATGCAGATAAGAAAGTTGAAGTGACAGAAGCTAAAGATGGCGACACCAAGGTAACGGGACAGAGAAGATAATTCTGAACAAATCATTCCGATCATGTGACATGACGTTTAAATATCTTGATCTTGTTTAGGTGCCGACTGAAGCCTTGCTAGAAGGAGACAAAGAGTCAAACCCCACGACTGACTCTCCGGGTAAAACGAGAACACAAACAAGATCACACTGAATCTAAATACAGTGGGGCAAAAAAGTATTTAGTCAGCCACCAATTGTGTAAGTTCTCCCACTTAAAAAGATCAGAGAGGCCTGTAATTTTCATCATAGGTATACCTCAACTATGAGAGACAAAATGAGGAAAAAAAATCCAGAAAATCACATTGTCTGATTTTTAAAGAATTTGTTTGCAAATTATGGTGGAAAATAAGTATTTGGTCAATAACAAAAGTTAATCTCAATACTTTGTTATATAGCCTTTGTTGGCAATGACAGAGGTCAAACGTTTTCTGTAAGTCTTCACAAGGTTTTCACACACTGTTGCTGGTATTTTGGCCCATTCCTCCATGCAGATCTCCTCTAGAGCAGTGATGTTTTGGGGCTGACGCTGGGCAACACGGACTTTCAACTCCCTCCAGAGATTTTCTATGGGGTTGAGATCTGGAGACTGGCTAGGCCACTCCAGGACCTTGAAATGCTTCTTACGAAGCCACTCCTTCGTTGCCCGGGCGGTGTGTTTGGGATCATTGTCATGCTGAAAGACCCAGCCACGTCTCATTTTCAATGCCCTTGCTGATGGAAGGAGGTTTTCACTCAAAATCTTACGATACATGGCCCCATTCATTCTTTCCTTTACACGGATCAGTCGTCCTGGTCCCCTTGCAGAAAAACAGCCCCAAAGCATGATGTTTCCACCCCCATGCTTTACAGTAGGTATGGTGTTCTTTGGATCCAACTCAGCATTCTTTCCCCTCCAAACACGACAAGTTGAGTTTCTACCAAAAAGTTCTATTTTGGTTTCATCTGACCATATGATGTTCTCCCAATCCTCTTCTGGATCATCCAAATGCTCTCTAGCAAACCGCAGACGGGCCTGGACNTGTCCTGGCTTCAGCAGGGGGACACGTCTGGCACTGCAGGATTTGAGTCCCTGGCGGCGTAGTGTGTTACTGATGGTAGCCTTTGTTACTTTGGTCCCAGCTCTCTGCAGGTCATTCACTAGGACCCTCCGTGTGGTTCTGGGATTTTTGCTCACCGTTCTTGTGATCATTTTGACCCCACGGGGTGAGCTCTTGCGTGGAGCTCCAGATCGAGGGAGATTATCAGTGGTCTTGTATGTCTTCCATTTTCTAATAATTGCTCCCACAGTTGATTTCTTCACACCAAGCTGCTTATCTATTGCAGATTCAGTCTTCCCAGCCTGGTGAAGGTCTACAATTTTGTTTCTGGTGTCCTTTGACAGCTCTTTGGTCTTGGCCATAGTGGAGTTTGGAGCGTGACTGTTTGAGGTTGTGGACAGGTGTCTTTTATACTGATAACGAGTTCACACAGGTGCCATTAATACAGGTAACGAGTGGAGGACCGAGGAGCCTCTTAAAGAAGTTACAGGTCTGTGAAAGCCAGAAATCTTACTTGTTTGTAGGTGACCAAATACTTATTTTCCACCATAATTTGCAAACAAATTCTTTAAAAATCAGACAATGTGATTTTCTGGATTTTTTTTCCTCATTTTGTCTCTCATAGTTGAGGTATACCTATGATGAAAATTACAGGCCTCTCTGATCTTTTTAAGTGGGAGAACTTACACAATTGGTGGCTGACTAAATACTTTTTTGCCCCACTGTATGTTGTTTTCAAAAGCCTTGGTGGAATAAAAATTGTTATAAATACAATATTTTTACAGGTGATAATGGTGGTGATGAAGATGATGGTAATGATAACCTCCCGGATGTCCCCTCAGGGCCTCGGCCCCAGAGGCTCTCTGAACTCACCCTCAAAGAAAAGACCCAGCCCATCCCAGAAGGCAGCGCCTTCTTCATCTTTAGCAGCACCAACCCGTGAGTCTTTCTATCAACAGGATCCGGTTTCACCTGTTAAGTGGGATGAAAATACAGAACTTAAAAGAATCACATCAGAAGCAGCAAGATCTTAGTCTTTCTGTGTGTTTTCTTGTTCTTTTATCTGCAGGTTTCGTGTCTTCTGCCATAAGCTCATCAACCACCAGATCTTCACTAACCTCATCCTGGTCTTCATCATGCTCAGCTCTGTTTCTCTGGCTGCTGAAGACCCAATACGCAACTTCTCAGCTCGAAACATTGTAAGTGAACAGCTTGAGGCCCCTCAGAGAGCTGGTTTGAATTACAGTAACTTAAATTCTTCCACAGAGAATATTTTCATACATCATGTAGTAAAAAACGACTCCATTTAGGGGGTTTTATTATGTGACAGACAGACACAGGAGTTAAATGTCATGCTGTCAGAAATAACTGACACGCTTCACTTGCAGAGAGCTGTCATTAATTTGTATGATGTCTGCTTTTACAGGCTCAAAGAAAGAAGGATTTGAAAACTGATCCTCAATACGACTCCTTAAACAGAAAAGCAGATATTACCACACATGTTCTCTGAATGTTATATAACATCTGGGACTTAGCTGCACTATGTAATTTTCAATGAAAAAAAAAAACCCAAACAATAATGAAAATGTCCAAGAGTTAATAAAGTGAAACAGTCAAATAAAGCATTTAAGAATATAAATGACTTTATTTTACTTTTATACATTAAGTTTCTCCAGATAGCTCAAAACTGAGTTTCCCCTTATTATAATTACATTTAATGTCAATATTCATCAATTAAAAAAGATGAATGTTGTTTATTATAAACTTAAAAATTACATTTTGAAAAACAAGTTAAAACCTTTTAAACTTCTTTTATGTTTTTATGTTTCATTGTGCAGCAGCTTTTATTCTTTTCTTTTCTTTTTTTAACTATTTTTAACAGCCAGTAATATTCATTAGATGACACAGTGCTGTTACTCTGGAATGACTTGAACTTGTGCTTTTTACAGATACTTGGTTATTTTGACTATGCTTTCACGGCAATCTTTACTGTTGAGATCCTGTTGAAGGTAAATGTTCTGTGCGTGCTGTGTTGTGCTGTTGGGTAGAGCTGCAGTAACCCCTGCGTGCATATCTCACTCTGATTGCCTCCTCAGATCCTAAGCTATGCAGACTATGTCTTCACTAGTATGTTTACATTTGAGATCCTTATTAAGGTAAACAATAAGAACTGTTGTGTTGCGTCAACAACAAAGCACCACTTCTGAGCTTCACATCCATCATCCTCCTGTCGTTTTTTGTATTTAAAATCTTAGGTCGAAATGGCTGCCTGCTCGTCTTGTCTTAACACCAAGCTGTCAGCATGAAGATCATCTTGTCAGTTTTATTTGTATGTCGTTCATGATTTCTGTACAGGCCCACTTTCCTTTTTAATGCTCAACTGGATGATGAAGCGGAGCTTCTCAGAATAAAAATACTCATCCCAGGTTTTCTAAAATCCCTTAACAAGATCAACATTTGCAAAACACACAATCTCACTGCCTGACTTACATACGTGTAGAAGTGAGAGGGCTTTATTGGCTCGTCGTGATCCAACACTGCATAGTTTCTATGAAATCCCAAAAATGTTAGCACTCTTCTTGTTGTTATTTAACTATTCAGTCCTTGCTTTTATCCCACTGCTCACTGCATGTCTGTAGCAGGTAAATCTCGTATATTAAATCAGAAGATTAAAAGTCAGTCTGAGGATTTTGGGGCCTGTTTGTGGTACAGTTTAATGCTTAATTTCCACTGTCCTTGTTATGTGTTTAATGTTTAGCCTTTTTTAAACTGTACATGTATGTATGTGTGCAGCTCTGTGCATGGATGCATAACTTTTAGAGATATTTGCTTTTGAATGTGAGCTACAGCTTATTCAGATATACTCAGTCATTGTAGATATAAAATGTTCATTATTGTCAATATCTGAGATCAAATGTCTGTTAACCAGAATGTTTTTTGGAGACATGAAGATAATCCATGAGATAACTGCTGTTTAAAAGTTCAATGATATTGTGATTTTATTTAAACCTCATTTTATTTCATCTAAATTTATCTTGACTGAAAGTTGTGCCTCTCTGCTGTGACTCCGTGTTTAATGGCAGATTTTTGTGTAACAGTCATTTCCTGTTTGCTCAGATGACGGCGTTCGGCGCGTTCCTTCATAAAGGAGCGTTCTGTAGGAACTACTTCAACCTATTAGACCTGCTGGTTGTCGGTGTGTCTCTGGTATCCTTTGGCATTCAGTAGGTATCATTACATCCCTTCAAAGTAAAAGTACATATAATTAAGTTATGAATCTGGTTTTGTACAAAGTGAAGCCATAAGCTCTATTTAAGTGTGCAGCCATGTTGTATTTTTGGAATCTGTGCACTAAAGACTTTGGCTGGAGTCACAACCTGCTCACTTTGTCACACTGTCATGGTGTTTTCTTGTAAATAACTAGTTATAGTAAAATATAATGGTAAACTTTAATATTTAAACATAAATCAATCTGGTAAAAACTTGAATCAACATGAGTGAAATAATTATCTTAAATTTTGTTTTTATTATTTAGTTAGAAAATGTTCCTTTTATTTTCATGAAGGGGGCGGGGCTTTGGTTTAAACTAATTCTCTCGTGTTACAAACACAATCATGACTTGATTGAGAGAAAGACACTTTTATTTCGTTCAGACCCAAATAATAAAAACTGATGTTTGAGATATCTTACTTGATTGACCAAACAGTTTGTCCAAAGAAGCTATAAAATAAAAATTATGACAGTAACAAACTTAATTTACTTTTTATATCTGAGGTACAGTATCAAGCAAGCAAATTAGTAAAATAGTGTTTAGTATGCAAATACTTAAATGTGTAAAACAAATCATTCGACAAAAGCTGATTTTTTTGTCTAACAGATCTACTGACATGTTTCATTTTTCTCCGCAGGTCGTCTGCAATCTCAGTAGTAAAGATTCTCCGTGTTTTACGAGTTCTTCGTCCACTCAGAGCCATCAACAGAGCCAAAGGACTCAAGGTGAAAATAATATAATAATTCAACATGTCTTGTTTAAATTTGACTTGATGTGCATGAATGTGGCTTTGTTCCTGATTTGTACTGACAGTCTATCGATATATTTCTTCTTTGCAGCATGTGGTGCAGTGTGTGTTTGTGGCCATCAGGACCATCGGCAACATCATGATTGTCACAACGCTGCTGCAGTTCATGTTTGCTTGTATCGGAGTGCAACTCTTCAAGGTATAAGAGCAAAATCCAGTAGAGTAAAGGAACAAAATGTTATAATATAGATGTTACCTAAATGATGAGTTTTTAACTGAATCCACATTTTCAGGGTAAATTCTATCGATGTACAGATGATGCTAAATCCAGCCCAGAAGAATGCAAGTGAGTCTCGAATTTCATTGAGAATTTGTGGGAATTTGTTTTGATCATATGTGACTAAAGACAATGTTAAATCCTAGGGGAACATATATTCTTTACAACAATGGGGACACAGCTCTGCCCATGGTGAAGGAGAGGATCTGGCACAACAGTGACTTTAACTTTGATAATGTCCTGATGGCCATGATGGCTCTTTTTACCGTCTCCACCTTTGAAGGATGGCCCACGTAAGTGCTGACAGAGATTCATTCAACTCTTTGAATCTGAAAGTAAAGAAATACTTTCAAAATAAAATTCTCATATTAGAAGGTTTTATCATGTGAAACAAAAGGAAACATTGCATTTGATTCATGCTTGACTTTTTGGTTTTGTGTCTCTTCAGTCTGTTGTACAAAGCCATAGACTCTAACAGAGAGAACATGGGCCCAATCTACAACTACCGCATCGAGATCTCCATCTTCTTCATCATCTATATCATCATCATCGCCTTCTTCATGATGAACATCTTCGTTGGTTTCGTCATTGTCACCTTTCAGGAGCAGGGAGAAAAGGAGTACAAGAACTGTGAGCTGGACAAGAATCAGGTTAAACACCTCATATTAAAACGGATTTTATTAGAACATAAATCTTAGCGATTGATCATAAAATAATCAGCATCTTTTCTTTTTTCTGCAGCGACAGTGTGTGGAGTACGCACTAAAAGCCCGCCCTCTGCGGCGCTATATTCCTAAAAATCCCTACCAGTACAGGTTCTGGTATGTGGTCAACTCCACGGGTTTTGAGTATGTCATGTTTGTTCTGATCATCCTCAACACGTTGTGTCTGGCCATTCAGGTTGGTTTCTTAAAAAAAAAAAAAAAAAAAAAAAAAAGAGAAAAACAAAGGGTGACAACAGATATTGCTTTAAATGCATTTATTTTAAGAACATATATCTGTCTGTTTTCAGCACCACGGTCAGTCTCATCTGTTTAATTATGCCATGGACATCCTTAACATGGTGTTCACTGGAGTTTTCACTGTGGAGATGATCCTCAAGCTCATTGCCTTCAAACCCAGAGTGAGTCTCATTGTCTTTAATCATCTGAGTTTCCTCAGCAATGTTTATGTGTTACTTCACATGAATGTTGTGTTCGGATCAAAAATACATCACTGTCAACTGGTGGCGACAAGTAAAAACACCAGTTATACATTTAAAGGTCTGCTTGTTTGTATTCAGAGGATGGAGCTGCTGTAATTCTGCTACGTTGGTAGTTAAAGGTTCAGTATGTAAGAATTTTACAGTGAAATACTCACACAACAGTCTAATGTCCCACCGATGTTGAAGATAAAGTCACATTGTAACAGATCTCGATCTCAGCCGGCTGGGTGGTCGCTAGTTTCTGTCATTTTAAAAACGCTGGTCCGGACCAGAATCATTATTTACACATCCAGACTTCCTGGTTCCATAATGAATCACATGTGAGTCTGCAAGGCTGCCAAGTCTTCAACACAAGCAGCAAAAAGTAAGAAACCACCACATCCTTCCAACTGATCAGCCGAGCTGCATGTGATGGGGTGTTCAAACGCACTTAGAAAAACTCAGCGCTGAACAAATAGATCATTCCCCAAAATTGAACAAATACAAGAGAAACTAAATGAGGATCAACATTGGAACTGGCAACCCCACTGAAAAATCAGGAAGAGGAGCGGGTGAGCGGCTTAGAACAGACAATTTGTTTTTCTACATGAACTGCGGGACTGGGACTTGATGACAAGGTCTAATTCTTACATACTGTAACTTTAAGGGTTATGATCCCTTTTATATTTTCACCCCACCCTCAGAAGTCTGATATTCAGTCCTCCCCCTGCCTTTCCCTCTCACCTCCCCTCGTTCTCGCTGGCTGACTCCTCCTCTATCTAACCTCTACCTTTTATAATTTCCAACATCCCCTTCAATTTATTCCCTCCCCTTTTCCTCCCACTGGTTGTGTATATCACCATCTTCAGGGTTATGTCGGGGACGCCTGGAATGTCTTCGATGCTCTGGTGGTGATTGGCAGTGTAGTCGACATCATACTCAGCCAGGTAGACTGACGTCCAAGTGTACAGCTCTGTCCCTTCCTCCTCTTGGTGATGCCATTCTCCTTTCCTTCACATCTTGCCTTCATCTCCTTTCCTTCCTGTCCTCACTTTGTGTCAGCCAGTCTCTGCTCATGAATTTAGTCTGATGGAGCAGAATCTTTATGAGCAGATAACTCCACATGCAGATATTTGTAATAACAAGAATTTGACAGCTGCAGCTTTTAAAGTTGAAACTATTTCCCACAATCAGCTCTGTTGAATTTAGCTGAACGTCATTAAAGATAAAAAAAAAAACAAAGTGCCAAATTGGCCAAAAATATAATCTTGTAATACTCTTTAGCTTTTCATTTGTACCTAAACTCTCACCATCTTCGTCGCTGTTTATCAAAGCTTGATGTTCTTTGTGTCTTTCACACTTCCTTCCACCTTTTCTTCCTCTTTGCTTTCTCTTTCTCTGTCTTTCTTCTTGTCTCTGTGTTTTTGTTGCCTGTGCTTGCAGAACTATTTTGCTGATGCATGGAACACATTTGATGCCTTAATTGTTGTGGGTAGCGTGGTTGATATTGCCATCACTGAGATCAATGTAAGTAATTGTTTATCATTCATCTTTAACTGTTTCGTTTCCAGCAGGAGGACCTTGTTTTAGCATATAGTTGCATTCAAATTCACATTTAGCAGCTATTTGTTACACTTGCTTTTATAGCAGCTAGAAATTTCCTTCCTAAATATTGACAGAGTTAAGGAAGAAAAACCCTTTAAGTCCTTTCAGTGGAAGAAATCTTAGAGAATTTTAACTTAGACTTGATGTTTATTTGACAACTTTTTCTAAAAAATCTTATAACTATGTTTCAAGAAGCCAAATATTAAATATTTCCAATGTTTTTAGTTCTTCTGGAAAATGTTTACTGTTCAAAAACATACTTTTTTTCATGTACGATTTAGACATTATGTTGTTACTAAGAAGGAACATGAAAAATGTTTTGTCCTTTTAGCAGATAGTATTTAACATTCTCTGGCTTTGATTGATGCTTTAATTCTATAAATTATAAATTTTATAAATTACAGAGTTAATTATTAAAAGAACCACACCCATCAAATGTGTTTTAAGCAAATCTAATTTGATTTGAGACTGAAAAACTTTAAAATAAACTCAAAATTTAGAATATTTTATTATCTTTAATGGATCAGTGTTGCATGTGATATGTGTGAGTCCTTCTATTTAAAATCTCATGTACTACGTCTGCAAGGTTACTCAACTCGTGTCAACATTGGTTTCACGCTTTCTGCCAGCTTGTACTGTCAAAGTGTTGATGTCTCCTGAGTGAATGTTTGAATTGAACCTTTATTATTCAGACTTTAGTCAAAAACCTGGATAGTTTGAGCTGATCTGAACTTCTAAATATTTCCTGAGAGAAAGTCTGCACTTCCTGATAGAAACATTGAAAGAAAAACCATCTAGTTCTTTTTTCTTGTGCATGTATTTGATATTGTCTTTGGTGTTACTGAGAAACATGGTGAAGCTTGTGCATGAGAGACTTACAGGTCATTTGTTTTTTGTGGAGACGCTCCTGTGTGTGATTTCTGTAAACAGATGTTGAATAAAGCAAAGAGGTTGTAATAAAATGTGACTCAGCTGTAACTCAAATTAATTGTAGATTTTTGGTTTCAAGTCAGCAGCCATTCCCGTTGTCAAGGTGATAGTGGATCCAGGGGTAAGAATATGCCCCTCCCCTTTTATTTAAGACCCTCCCCCTTCTGTTGCCATTAAAAAGTCAAAGCATCTACATTGTTTTGTGACACTGTTGTTCAGTTTTTGGTAAAAACATTGAGATGCTTTTCTGTATTTGAGTAATTAAGGGTTTATTTTATAAAACTGTCAGTGTTCGTCTGTCTTTTATCTTTCTGGTTTGGTGCATTTTTGTGCAAGTTTAAATTTTTGACAGTGTTTATTATTGTCTTGGTGCATGGCATGGCACAAGAAACACTGACGTGACCTTTTACTTCATTCCACCACGTTCCTAATGGGACTGACGGAAGTGTTTGCAGTCAGACACTTGGTTGCTTTTACATTTCTTGTTGAAGTTTCATTTGTTTGTGATGTTTTAAGATCCAGCTTTTGTTGTTATTTTGTTGTTATTGAGGTTAAACATTGATTATAGTTTTTAAGTTTTTCTTAAGGTGATCATTTTGAGCATTATTCCTCTTTTATCAGCTGTTAAATGTTTGTATAATTCATCTGAGGTTTCAGGCACTTGCATGTAAGTTGGTTTCTGTGAAGATGCAGGAAAATCAGAAATCTAGTAGGATTTAAATCCACCTTTTATGTTGCTTATTGAATTCATTTGTGTTTATTAAAGGGAAGCATGAAGGACCGACTGCATGAAAGAATGAGTGCTTCAGATATTTATTACAGTGCTGGGTTTTTAAACTTTTGTTTGTTTCATAATTACGTTTCACCTCCTCCACTTCAGAATACAGAAGACAGCGCTCGCATCTCCATCACCTTCTTCCGCCTGTTTAGGGTGATGCGACTGGTCAAACTGTTAAGCAGGGGCGAGGGAATCAGGACTCTGCTGTGGACCTTCATTAAGTCCTTCCAGGTGAGCTTTTAATACAAACACTAAAATAATAAAGTATGAAAACACATTATTCAAACATAAATGTACATTTTGTTTATCATTCCCGCCTGTAGGCTCTTCCTTATGTTGCCCTTCTGATAGCTATGCTGTTCTTCATCTATGCTGTTATTGGAATGCAGGTAATAAAATTTGACATGTTACAGTTATTAGATGAAAATTTCTGATTCTATATGTTGTTTATCTTGTTTTTTAATCCTCTTTTGGACACATTGTATGATAATATTTCATGTCTTCTTTTAGGTGTTTGGGAAGATTGCGATGGTGGATGGAACACAAATCAACCGCAACAACAACTTTCAAACCTTCCCCCAAGCCGTCCTGATGCTCTTTAGGTCTTCACTGTTTACTATAAGACATAATCAGAGTCATCATACTCAAAAATATGCAGAAGTCTTTTAGCGGGTTTGTTTTTATATCTGATATCAGGTGTGCAACAGGTGAGGCGTGGCAGGAAATCATGTTAGCCTGTCTACCAGGTAAACTTTGTGACTCAGAGTCAGACTACAACCCCGGAGAGGAGCGAACGTGTGGCAGCGGCTTTGCCATCATCTACTTCATCAGCTTCTACATGCTCTGTGCTTTCCTGGTACTCCTCAGACACGTCACGGTTCTCACCATCAATAAGGTTTTGATGGCAAATTAATGAATTAACTGTTTCTGTTTCAGATCATTAACCTCTTTGTAGCAGTCATCATGGATAACTTTGATTACCTGACTCGTGATTGGTCCATTCTTGGGCCACATCACCTGGATGAGTTTAAAAGGATTTGGTCAGAATATGATCCGGAGGCCAAGTGAGCACAAAACACCCATTTTTAATTTTGTCTGATTTATTCTGTTTGCTGTGTAGAACCATAAAAAACCTTTTTACAACGTCTTGTTCATTTGAATGTACCTTGATGCAGGGGCAGGATAAAACATCTGGATGTGGTCACCCTGCTGAGGAGGATCCAGCCTCCGTTGGGCTTTGGGAAGCTCTGTCCTCACCGAGTGGCCTGTAAGGTGAGTTTTCACGACTTGTTGAGACACACATAATCAATTCCACCTACAAACTTCCACATTAAGCTAAAGTTTGAATTCTGTTGCAGCGACTGGTGGCGATGAACATGCCTCTCAACAGTGATGGGACTGTGATGTTTAACGCCACTTTGTTCGCTCTGGTCCGAACTGCTCTCAAGATCAAGACTGAGGGTGAGTTTGCTCAATTACAGGTTATTTAGGATCATTTCAGCTTGTTCGAAGAGTAGATTTCATCTCTCTGCACATGCGAAATCAGCTTTATTAGAAAGTCATGACCAGTGAGGTTAGAAGAAGAGGAAAAAGGAGACTGATGTAGCCAGAAGAACCTGCTGCGGCTTGCAGAAAATTATTATATTTAAGAGCACACCTCAGAGAAATAACTTCAACTATGTTCTCCACAGTAATTTTAGAAGTCACAAAGTGGATTTATTGCACAGACAAATTGGTTGTAAGCAGTACAGCAAACAGGAGATTTTAGCTTCACTTCTAAACATTGGAAATAGAAGGAGAGATTTTGTATTTAAGTCTGTTTTTATTTGTTTCCCTAAACATATACATGTCCACATAATTTAGTATTTAAACTAAAATACCAACTATTTAATAATCAGTCATTTGTACTCTGTCTGACTGGATCTCAGGCAACTTGGAACAAGCCAACGAGGAGCTCAGAGCCGTGATCAAGAAGATCTGGAAGAGAACGAGCATGAAACTGTTGGATCAAGTGGTTCCTCCTGCAGGCGGTTAGTGATCGTATCACACAGGAAACACTGATTATCATCCTCACTCACACTTCTAGCATCCATCACTTCTTCTCTTTACACTGCTGTTTCTAATCTCATGAGTGAGATAAAAACACTGTACTGATAGGAACTGAGAATTCTTTATGGGTTGGTCAAACATGGGTGGAAACGCATTTGATTGGATGCAACTTTTAACAGTAAAAGACTCAGATCATGCTGAGATTCTTATTATTTTTATATATCAGCAGTAGCAGACAAAAAAATGCAAAACAATTTTTATTAATGTCAGAAATTTGATCAAGGCCTGAAGGTTGGTTACAAAAAATAAATAATTGGGCTGTTTAAATCACTAAGACTCACGTAACTGATTTAATATCAAGTTTTCAACATAAAAATCAGGATTTGGAAAAGGTCAAAATTTTTAATTTTCTGATGATTTACTACATTTGTACTGAAGAAGGTAATTATCAAATGGTAGCTGTGATAAAAGGATCTTGGATCTCTGCTGCCACCTTGTGTCAGAAAATATTAAATACAAACCTTGTTTTGAAGCAGTAAAACTCCAGTTTTAGGTTTGTTGCTTTACGTGTTTGCAAGTCAACAAAAATGCAACTTCCTCCAGTTGTGTGTGTGTTTGTAGCTTTTGCAGAATGCCTTCATGCTTTCTTTGTTTCAGTTTTTCAGATTAATTCTGCTGCATGCCTCTGTGTGCTTTAGTTTCACCCATTACTCTCTCTTTTTACTTCTTTTTCTGCCAAGCTTCTCTCTTCCACAGCTTTCTCTGTGTTTAGTCACTCGCCTTTCTTTTACTTGTCTTTCTGCCGTCCTGAGCTCTCTGGCGCAGTTCTGTTTTAGTCTGGTGGCATGAAACAGCTGATACCTCTCTTGAAAACTTCAATATGCTCTGTCCAGAAAGAGAACTGATCATTACCTGTTAGTACAACTCGTAGCAGACTTAGTTAAAGGGTTTTAACTGTAAAATTATACTGTAAAAGATACATCATACAAAAGTCTATCATTAATTTTTGATAATCTTGTGAAAAATTCATTCTTTAATGGTAATTTATGGTTTTACTAATATTTTCTCTTTATGTGCAGAGCTTTTTGAAGTGTCTCTCTGGCTGTGTCTGGTGATGTGGAGAAAAGTTTTGGGCGCTATAAGATGGATCAAATAAACTTATAAAAACTGTCCCAGTGACTTTAAAGTTCCATCTTACAGCATCCGTAACACTGATACGTGTCACCTTTACTTTATTTACCTAAAATAAATCAAAAGGAAAAAGTGGTGACAAAGAAAAATTTCTTCCACACCAGGATTCAGCTGCGGTTTATTCTTTGCTCCCCAGTTTGCTTCAGCAGAACCTTATCTGATGAAATCAGACTTGATTAGCCTCCCTGCATGGCAGATAGTGTGTAGTCACAGTTTCCTTCCTGCTCATCCTCTTAATAGAATTTGTATTTTAGAATTTGTAGCTTTTTTGCATGAGCTTTCTGCATCAGAGCTTTTAAAATGTAAATTTAAAATGTTGCTTGTTTGTTTCTGAGTTAGTGGATTACACATTACTCAGTTTATACTGAAGCAGCTAATTACCTGGTTTCCTGTTTTGTTTGGATTCTATTAACATAAGCTGTTTTCCTGAGAAAAGGGTTTGCTGCGGTCGGATGACGCAACCTGAGCGCTCCAGACACATGCTGCCTGTTGTCAGGTGGAATTCTGCCGTTAACATTTTCGTTTCTGGGAAAATAAATCACTTTTCAGAAAAGTGCCAAGAACAAGATTGACCTGCTTTCTGGTTTAATGGAAGGAGACTTTCTTTATAGTGTCAGATTCATTTACAACATGTCAGAAAACGTTGTGATGATATAGAAAATGCAAAGTGAAATAAAAAATAAACACCAACAATGTTACAGAAATAAAACATGGATCATTTTGTTTTTAGTGAAGCTGGTATAAATCTGGACTTTCACATGTTTTTGCTTGTCTACTTTATTTGTTGATGAAATATACATTACATTTACTCACTAATGGATGATCGCAAATTTGAAATTAAGTTTAAAAAATCCTTGTTCCTCAAAGAAAAAGATGATTTTAGTCAGATAAAACATAAAATGTGTAATAAATATCCACAAATTCAGCATGAAAAACAATAAAATAAGCATTAGATCTTGTGAGCATCAGTGCTGCAGACTGAAGCAACACATTTCTGATGAAGCGCTATTTAAAAACACCCGTGTAGAACAACATGCTGCAGACTTTCAGTTAGACGTCAGTCAATAAACTGCCTTGAATTCATAAAACTTATTATGACTTTATAGAGTGTGTTGGATGTTTTTAAAATTGTTTTTCATTTTCAAATGATCACAACTTTTTCTGATTTTATAATTATTGCAAAATAATTGAGGGACTGTCACTTTTTAATGGTTTATCAGTGGGATATTTATTTGTCTCTGAATTTAATCTTTTTATTATAAGAGTACTTGTATTGATGGAGAGACAGTGGGTGAATTAATCAGTGGGATATTTGTGTGAACGGCTCCAACACGGTTAGGAACAGAGTTTCAGTGCAGAGGGATTCTGGTGCTGATGCGGGAGGCTTTGGTGTGTCTGGTCTGTTCACTCAGATGACGAGGTAACAGTGGGGAAGTTCTATGCCACCTTCCTGATACAGGACTACTTCAGAAAGTTCAAGAGGCGCAAAGAACAAGGTCTTGTGGGAAGGCGGTCATGGGAGAAGTTGAACACCACCTTGGCTCTTCAGGTCAGTAAACAAACTGAAAATCTGTGATAAATTAATGGTTGTAAACAAATTTCTTCTGTCCCTGACTTCGCTCGACTTTGGCTTCCCTACATTGAGATATTTGACTCTTTTAGACTTTGACCTGTTTAAAATCAGACTTACTATTAACTTTTACCTGAAATCCCATCTCAGGTGAGTTTTATATTGTCTAGATTTATAAAAGCCTCATTGTTGATGGAGAACAAGATTAAAACAATTAGAATCTTTTTACAATCTTTGTGACGTCCTGCCATTAATATCAGGTCTTTTAAATCCAGTGTCCAAACCCTAATCAACAAAACTGATCAACCCACCATGTATTCAAGGTCAGGTTGCAGAGGGAACAGAGGAGATCCAGTATTTTAGTTGTGACCAGTGAAGAAGACTTCACATACACAAACATGACACTTCCTGCTGTCTTTGCAGGCCGGTCTGCGCACGCTGCATGACATCGGACCAGAAATCCGTAGAGCCATATCGTGTGACTTACAGGAAGAGGGGCTGGTGGATAGAACTGGAGATGAAGAAGAAGAAATTTACAGGGTAAAAACTCCCACAACAACCTCATTACTCAGATCTTTTCTATTTAAAGTAATTTGTTCTTCTTATCTGTGAGGTGGTGAAACCTGAATGAAATGCTCATGATTAAAAAAAATCACACACATATTTTTATTGGTCTTTGATTTTCCTGAAGCGTAATGGCGGCCTCTTTGGGAATCACATTAACCATGTGGATCAACAAGGCTCCTCCCATCCCACCACAGTCACGCAGCGCCCCCTACAGATCCTTCCTTTCTATTGCACTCCATCAATCGCACCCACCCAGACCAGCAGGAGAACCAGCAGCAGTGACAAAGAAGGGGAGACAGAGATAAACTCCTCTCCCGTCCAGTATAATCACCACCACAGTCCTCATCTGTATGATTACTCTCACTGTAACTCCACTTGTCGTAAGTCACCAATACCCTCCAATGCCAACCTCAACAACGCCAACGTGCCCTCGCTTCTCTCCATGACCTCTGGAAGGCAGCAGAAGTGTTTGTTACAGCGGAGTCGGCCTTCCTCCACCAGACATGGATCCTCGTCATCATACAGCAGAGGATTACACGACAAGCTGTGGAAGTCGCACTCCACAAGGTCAGCTGACCTGATCAAACATATCTGTTATTTTATCATTTCAGTCTAATTTAGTGTCAGATTCTAGTATTTCTGGCTCTTCTGTTTAAATGTTTTAGTTTTAATTCAGAAGCCAAACAGCTGATTTATTTATTTTTTGGGGTAAAAGGTTAAAATAAAAACAGCCCATTAACAATCCGTACAATTTTTATTTAAACTTGTTGATTTTGTGTTTGGTTTCTTTGTCTTGTCAATACATTCATCATCTCTTCCACTTGTGTTAAAAAAATCTCTCTGACTGAAACTCCTCGTCTTCGCTTCATGGAGCAGGACGCGCTACTATGAAACCTATATCAGGTACGTTGGGCTGCAAACACTAAATGAGGTTCACAGTTAATACGTAGTTTTACGTGGTTTTTGTCATTTTACTGATAGGTCAAAAAATGGAGGAGGACTGTACCCGACCGTTCGTCGAGAGGAGACTGGAGGCAGCGATGATGAACGAGGCTCGGGGGAGTATTTCAGTGGGGAGGAATTTCATGAGGATGACATCATGCTCACAAAGGAAAGGTATCTGTCAACAAAAACACATGCTGATGTGCCTTTAACTACTCTGTGTTTCCTGGATAAGTGCTGATTGTTACAGAAACAGAGGTAATAATACCGTTACAGTGATTTGTCAGTTGTTGTTCATTTCACATTTATCTTTTTACATCAAAGATTGTCCAGGACAGACTTCCATAATGATGCAGAAGGAGGTTTTGATCTTTGTAAAGATGACTGCCAGCCTGATGGTTATTACGATGATGACAAACAGCCTATATGTCAAGATGGCCAGCGGTCACCCAGGAGATGGTTTTTACCCTCACCTCAAGGTAAAATATGTCTTTGTTTAATATTCAGGTTTTGTTTTTAAGTGGGATTGAGAAGATTTACTCAGTATGGATAAACTGGGTTTATTATTATAAGTTTCTGTTAAAGGTTAGCTTAATTTCAATGAATGCAAATAAAGACCGTGAAAAGGTTTTGGTTGTTTTGCTTCTTTTCTCCTAAATCCCCTTTTGTTTTTACTCAGATGATCTTTTTCACTGATCTGAAACATCTAAGTGTGACAAAAAAGCAAAACAGAAGAAATCTGAAAAGGAGCAAATATTTTTTCACAACACAGTATATAGATGTTTAAAATATCTCGATGCATCCAGATTTTGCTCTTTCATAACAATCTTTGAAATTAAATATTGGAGAATTTGGAATTTTAATGTGACTCTTTATTCTGTTTCTCAGCCTCCAACACACCAACGTTTAGTTTTGAGTGTTTTCGTAGGAGAGGTAGTATCGATGATGCTCCTTCCTCTCCACCGTGCACAGCTCTTCCACTACACCTGATGCAGCAACAGGTACGCACACACAGACACACACACACAGACACACAAAGAGATGCTGTGAGAGGTTAGGTTCCAGAGTCAGAAACCTGCCTCTGCTCTCACTCAGGTGATGGCAGTAGCCGGTTTGGACGCCAGCAGAATTCACCGTCTGTCTCCTACAAGGTCGCTACGCTCATGGGCCACACCTCCTGCCTCCCCCATTAGCCTTGACTGCTCGCCCTCGTACACACCACTCATACAGGTCTGACTGTACCAGAAGACCACGTGTAAAATTACCTTAAATATAAAAGAAATGTTGAAATAACCTGCTCAAATAGAAGCTTCACAGATTAAAAATAGTCGAAAACCTTTTAGAACCTGATTTATATTTGTACCAAAGTTATGAAAAATTATTTTTGTGTATGTTTAGGTGGACTGGCGGAGTTCTGGTAGTGTGGGCAGCATCCCTGGAGCCATGAAGAGGAGTTCATGGTACACAGAAGGTCAAGATGGATCGCTGAGTCGCAGCCACTCTCCTTCACACCTGCAGTTACCTGCAGATAGCTGCTCACACTTCCAGCAGAAGAGAGGCAGCGCCAACAGTCTGGTGGAAGCTGTGAGTAAAAGAACGTGTCTCAGGTTGACTTGGCAGGATTACCATGTCCTGCATGACCCAGAATCTACATCAGAGTTTTCCCGAGCCCGTCTGTTAATATGTACAACAGTGATGTCCAGTCCTAGTATTCAAGCACCACAATCCTACATGCTTGGACTGTTCTCTGCTCTGACACAGACACAAATGATCATCAACAGACTGCTGCAGAACCTGAAAACCTGCAGAACAAGTAGTTCTACCACGGAATCAGGTGTTTTGAAGCAGGTAAACAGCTAAAACATGCAGGATTGTGACCCTCAGGGTCCAAGATTGGACAGTACTGAGGAAGAGACAACAGTCTCACTCCTTGAACCAGCAGGATTTTTATGTCTGAAAGGATTAATTGACTTACCATAAAAAAATAAAAAGAATTACTCTGAAAAAAATAAGTTCAAAAAGCCAAAAGCTTAAAAAAAGTAAACTGAAGAGATGCAGATTTTGATGTGCCAGTAGACTTATCTTTATAAACTAGAGCTGATTTGTATAATGAACAACTGTATAAAATGTCAAACATAGCTGCTATAACTTTTATTTTTCTAAGTTATTATATGTGTTCAATCATTAATGTATTAATGTTGTTAGCGAAGACGCAATGAGAATGTATCTAACTGTCCGGGTCATTTTCTATGTCCTGTGTCTTTTTTATAATCATAAACATCTGGAGTAACTGGACACAGGAACATGAGCCACTATTGAAGCGCCCCCTGGTGGCTGGATGCAGTCAAAGTCCCGCCCACTCATTAGTGACTGAATAAAAAATAATAAAACATTTCAGATAATTTTCTAACTCTCGACTTCTGTTGAGAAACTTTAGTTTTTATCTTGTTGCCAAATCAATAAACATTTAATTATACCTACATGTTCAGTTGTAATTAGTTATTTGATCCCTAAAAGAAACATTGCGTTCAGGTGAGTGGGCGGGACTCTTAAAATATCTAGTATTTAACCTCAGAAACACCTGTACTGTTTGAAGTACAAATGTTTCTGTCATATGACTGAATTATTTTTCTCTTCATCACAAGAACCTGACAGACTCTCACCATCGCTCTTATCCCTTACAGGTTCTGATCTCTGAGGGTTTGGGGAAATACGCCCGGGACCCCAAGTTTGTGTCAGCGACCAAACACGAGATCGCAGATGCCTGTGAGATGACAATAGATGAAATGGAGAGCGCAGCCAGTAACTTGCTGAATGGCAGCATGAGTAACGGCAACATGGAAGAAACTGGAAACATCAGCTCAGACTCACACGCTGCAGCACATCTGAGGGACCAGCGGGATTACAGCGATGAAGAGCCGTACGTGTCTGTGAAATGTGAGGAGGACCTGACAGATGAGATGATATGTATCACTTCTCTATAGCAGTGACTCACACGAGATTAGGTTTAGATTTTTTTTAAATGAACATTCCTCAGTGAGGGAACATCCCTGCAAAGGACAGAACCCTTAAAACAGGGTTGAAAATGAGAGCAAAGTGCCTTGTTTTCTTTCTGTCGAGTGGAATTCAGCAACAGAAAGTTCAACAAAAACTGAAAGTAGAAGGCGTTACATCTGCTGCCAGCTTTTCATTCAGCAGGAACAGAATTTCTTTTCTATTTTCTACATTTGTTTGATTTCAGCGTTCTCTGAGGACGAGCTAAGTCTGCTTTAATTTGAGGGTCTGTGTGCTGAGCTGGTTCTGCTGCACTCGTCTAAAACTACATGACTTCACACAAACAAAACATCTGTTTACTCCACAAAGAGCCAGTAAAACAAAACCATTTAAATCACCCACAAAGAGCAGAACCAGAAATCGCTTTTCTGTAAATAATTTCAAGAAACTTTGCCATATTTAAATCTTTAGACTTATTTCCTGTTTAAATGTCAGAAGCAAACACGCTAACGACAGTTTTATTTTGCTTCAGAATGCTTTCGGTAAATCGGATATTATTGAATTTCACATGTATATAAAGTTCAATTTTAACCTTTTCTTGGTGGTGGTAACAGCTGCTGGTTGATTTTCACTTGTCTGATACGAACGACTTGATGTAATCATATATTTTCATTGTATCTCAATCAGGCTGATCCAAAGCCATAAACAGCTGGTACATCCGAGTCAAGCTGCTGTGGGTTCACAGCTTCAGGGTTAAAACACGTATGACTTGAAAAAGAAATGACATATCATGGAAAAAAGACTTTGTCCTCAGGCATATCTTTTATATTTTATGCACTCGCTGAATTTTCTCCTTATTTACTCGGAATCTTTGATTATGCGAAACTCCCTGAAAACAGCCTGAGAGCAGATTCAGATTCACCTGAGCTGATACTCAGAGTCATTCAGAGACTTTATATTCTTCCACAGCTGCACGAGACTTCAACTACTAACAAGTTCAGATATATTCTAGTCACCCGTTTCAGAATTAAACAATCATCTGTGACTAATCGCTTCAAGGCTGCTTCTGTTTCAGTTTCATCAAACGTTCATCTGCTCCCAATTCTACAGATTAAGCTACAAAATTTCTGCTCATTATTTGAATATTTTGTATTTGAAATGCCACAAGACCAGATAAACACAAACTATATGTTGATAAAACCTCTTAAAAGCATTTCTTAATATTTGCTCCACAGCCAAATCAACGTTTCTCTGTCATCATGTCATCAAAGGTTTCCTAAAACCATCAGTCGAGATGCTGTTGTCAGGGCAACGTGTTTAATGTGTCAAAAGGGCTTCTTTAAATCTAAAACCAAAACAAGGAAATATTGTGCAAAATTACACACAAATAATGTTCCAGATAATTCAAAATTTTAGGTTTGTTAAATGCGCTCAATGTATTGTGGGCAGGTTTGTTTTATGTTGTGATTTTATGCAGATTTATAGATCATGTAGAGAAATTTAAGATACCGTGTGAAAAACCGTTTACATACACTGAACATGCAATCGCCTCTTCCCTCCAGCTGATGCAGATGAGTTATAATGACCAATAAAAGATTTGAAAACAAGTTTAACTGCATTCAGGTCTGAATCTATAACAGCTGTTTTATTACTGAGGGATGAAACATGTCAAAATTAACTTCCTATACACATTTAAATGTATCAGTGGATTAAAGGATAAAGAACACAAGGCTTATTTGTGCAACACAGCTTTATTTTTTCAACATGCTTTACAGATGTCTATAAACTGATGTATAAAATCTGTACAGCGTCTGTAAAAAGCTTGAAGATTTCTACCTGTTTGTTGTAGGAACATTTGAAGAACTGAGATCTCCTTCTACTTTGTAGCATAAGGACCTTCTAGATTTTGTACCAGTGAAAACAAAATCCTTGTTTTCTACAACTGAATTTTTGCCTGAAAGACAAACATGCTGATTTTTGTAATGAATTAAATCCTGAGGTCAAAGGTCACGATGGTGTGCTGACAATCAATACAGACAAAAATAAAATAAAACTTCACCGTGTTGAAAGAAATGTTCCCTTTTTCATTCATGTTTAGTGATTCACATTATAATTCCTTTATTAATTATACATATCATTGCATTAAAATGTAAACAACCATCACAATGTTGAATATTAGCTGATAAACATATATTCATGTACATAGAGACAAAACTTAATACACTGATTTTAATCCAACTTAAAGTTCATTTGTATCTTAATACGGCTGAAACCAACTTCAGTCACAACCATGATTAACACTGACATCAAAATGTCACATTTTACAGGCACCGCTGATTTAAACTTATAGGAAAAACGTATTTTTTTACATTAGTTGATCACAATTACTGACAAAATCATCTGTAAACATCCACAAAACATGTAAATAAATCTGATACTTAAGGTTCATTTGTTTAATAAGGTTATTTAAAGTTTTAGTGTTTAGAAAGAAGATGAATTATAATATAATCAGACAGGTTTTGTGTTTTTTAAGTATTAATACACAGATTTAACAAACTCAAAACTGTAAAAAGTAAAAAAAAAAAAAAAAAATCAACAAGAAAAGTGAACAAATGAAATGAGCTTGATCCGTTTGTGGAATGATAAAGAACTCGTGAACCGCTTATTTAACTGCTTGTACTTCTTTAAAAGTCATGAAAAACATGTAAACCGCTTGTAAAACACAGAAAATAAGCAGAAGTGTTGAAACGCTGGTTTTCAGGAAAGAAGATGAACATCACCTCCATCACAGCTGATGTAAACAGACCAACCAGCCGGTGCTGCAGAAGGTGTTCAGTTAGAAACTCTGCTGATTGTGAGACAAGAAGAACGATTGCACAGCACTTTGGTTTCTCACCGTCTGCAGCTGCACGACGTTTCCTCACACATTTCACTCTGACCATAATCTCCCCATCTGGCCAGGTTATAACAACGTGAGTCAAATTTTATCTGAATCCTGTCAGTTTTAACGCTGCAGACAGTTTTTAATCAGATTATTTATGGGTTTAAATTATCTGCTGTCTCATGCAGATGTAGTTTAAAGTCATAAACTTCAACAATAATATTATAAAGATGATTAACTATTTGTTAAAAACATTTTTGCTTTGGATTTTTCTGAGAAACAGTTTGTAATGATTGTACAACAGCATCAGAATAATTAATAACATTAATGGGACAATTAGAATATGTGTGTTCATCTACAGAGTCAGAATCTCTTCCTGACCAGCAGCAGGAAACTGATTATTAAATCCTCCATGTTGAATGTAAACATGCTACATACATGACTGTATGTATTAATTAACATTTTATATCTGAATTAGTTTTAACAATGTTACTCTTCACACATGAAATCAGCCCGTAACTGATTTACAGTAAACGATCCTCTCCATCGTTCGGTTACTGGGTCAGCTCCTCCTCTGATCCGCCTCGCCGTTCATCGCTGCGTTTCAAGTGTCGGAGGTTTGTACACGGGAACTTCCGAATCAACAAGAGCAGGACGCCCTCTGATCATATCAGCTGCCTTCTCTGCTATCATGATGGTGGGAGCGTTCAGGTTGCCGCTGACGATGCTGGGCATGATGGAGGCATCAATCACACGGAGCCGCTCCAGACCCAGAACTCGTGTGTTCGAGTCGACGACCGCCGTGGGATCTGAGGGCGAGCCCATCTTACAGGTGCAGGACGGGTGGTAAGCGCTGTCGGCCTTCTGGCGCACAAAGGCGTCGATCTCTGCATCAGAGTGGATCTGAGGACCAGGCTGGACTTCAGAACCACGGAACGGGTCGAAGGCCTTCTGGGCAAAAATCTCTCTAGACAGTTTGACACACTGTCTGAACTCCCACACGTCAATATCTGCAAGGAGAGACAAGAAACACGTGATTCTGTTGAAACACTGACGTTCCAATCAAACTCCTCCCATCAGAACCGGCTCGGCTCCAGTTCACAGGAAGTTTCCAAGTCGGATTTTACCTGTAGACAGATAGTTCGGCTGTAGAACTGGGTGATCCAGAGGGTTGGTGCTTTCTAATTTCATCCAGCCGATACTCGTACTCCTCACTGGTCCAACATGAACCTGCAACATCAGAACAACATTCATTCAACAAACTATCCTCCGTCACTGAAACCTGGTTTTTACTGGCACCACGTCGTCATTCAATTCTGGGAATTTTCAGAACTTAGTCTGAGTCTTATATCAGAGCTGCAATGAGTCTGTTTTCATTTCTTTTATCTACATTTCATTTGAGGTTTCGAGTATAATTTCAACAGGGAATAATTACAGCTGTACATTTGGATTTTCTGACTTTTTAACGACTTAATGACAAAAGAAGTCTGGAAACATGTCGAATCTAAGTCTTCATATATAAAAAAAAAAAAAAAACAGATTTGGACCAAATTCTTATTGATCCCATTCTAAAAGTGAGATAAACGAAGCAGAAAGTTCCCAGAGGATAAAAGTCGATCTGATTAGATGAAACTTCCGGCTCTCTCAGATGTCTGATGTCTTTGGAGAGATTCGCTATGTAAAACCTCAGTGTTTCACTACAACTAACAGACATGGACTGGTTCCTGTCACTCGTGTACAAAATAACATTCAGATTTAAAGGTGTGTCGGTTGTTTTCAAGACAAATGCAAAAAGTTTATCTTTAACATCAAAAGCAGCTTTAAAGAGAATAGATTTTTCAGACTTCTTACGAAACGACACCACGATCCTGAAAAAGGAAAGTGAAGCAGCGTCTGTGCTCTTCGTGATAAACCTTAATTACTGACTGGTTGTTGCACTTCTCTAGAAAAGGGCTGTTGAAGGTCTGATAATGAGGATTTCCATGGAATAGAGCTTACATGAATAATCCTTTGTGTAATAGACCAGATGTTAATCTCTAAACTTAAAAAAAGTTTATGACTGGGTTGATTTAGAGTGTAATAGGGTGTGATTATGTGCTCTGTACTCAGCGACTCACTGCTGAAGTCATAAAATCATACAGAAAAACAACAGATAGGAGACGATCACCTGATACGCCTCCATCTTTGATGGAACACGTCCGTGGTCAATAACTTGTGAGGGCAAGAAGTGAAACTGGATGTCTGGGTGTGTGACCTTTGGTCGACTTCGTATGAACCCCCCGCTCTCCAGGTGGGCCGTAGCTCCATAACCTGAAGGAAACATTGTACTGGTAACTTAACTGTGTCATCACACAAATAATCACATGTCAGATGAAGAAAACACTTGTTTTTCCCTGTAAATCTGCACATGAGGAGCTGCAGCTCTAATCAGTTTATTTTCCCTCCGTCATCAGCTTTAAATCTTCACCACAACATCAGATATTCTCAGAAACACAACACAAACATCGGCGCCGACTCTTTTTCCTCATGCAAACGCCTGCTTCTCACGTTCTGCAGAACAAAATAAAAGACTGCAGAGGGAAAAAAAAAAAAAAACATTTCTGCTGAATCTGAGCAAAACAGCAGCGAGTGAGAGACTTTCAGAACTCGGTTTCCTGTGTGTTTCTCATGTAGAGAATGAATAAAACAGACTGCTGAGCTTAACGTCTAAAGAATGAATGAACACTATAGTTAGTTTGGGCAAAAACCCTGAAAGATCATTATATATCCTTTAAATCTATATTTTAACACATGGATTTATAAGATAAGTGAAGAAGAGGTTGGAAAGACTTTACAATCAAATGAAAAGCATCAGTATTTCAATTAATAAATCATCTTTAACGTACCAGTAAACATAGTGAGCCACTCGAGGCCGATCTTAATCATGTGAAAATGTTTCTGCGCCTTGTACAAGGTGATGGGCTGAGTGCACTGCTGCTGGACGTAAAGCTCCAAGTGATCCTGCAGGTTGTTACCGACACCTGAGCAACAACCGAGAAGGAAAACATCATCATCCAACATGTTTCAACATATACAAACTCTTCTCACTTCACGCACCTGGCAAGTGCTGAACGACAGGAATTCCAAGTTCTTTCAGGTCATCTGCGTTTCCCACCCCCGAGAGCATGAGAAGCTGAGGGGAATTTATGGCTCCGCCACTTAATATGACTTCTTTATCTGCAAACACCTAAACGAACAACAGAAAGAATGTTGGTACGTTGATGAAAAGGGAAACATATTTTGGCCTAAATATATAAACCAATTTTGTAACGTTTGTGCTTCTCACTCTCTTCTTCTGTCCGTTCTGCGTGTACTCCACCCCCACGGCGCGCTCGCCATCAAACAGGATCTTGGTGGTCAAGCAGCGCACCTCCGTCTTGAGGTTCGGTCGATCCAGAGCGGGTCTCAGGTAGGCGCTGGCGGTGCTCCACCTCTTTCCTGCAAAGATTTTACTCAGATGTTTATAATATTAAAAAGATGGCGAGTCCATGATATAAACTGTATATGGTAAAATATTATTATGTTTATTTCTTTCTAACACTCAGAATTTGTTGTTATCTTACTGATATTCTATGTTCTGTTCACCTTTATAAACGGTCATGTCCATCCAGCCAACACCTTCCTGCTGGTATCCGTTCATGTCATCAGTGAAGGGGTATCCCGCCTGTTGCCCCGCCTCAATAAAAGCCCTGTGGAGAGGGTGGTTGGTCTTTCCTCTGGACACACGAAGAGGTCCGCTGCCTCCTCGGTACCTGCAAAACGAAGACGAAACACAAATACCGAAGGTTTAAAATCATGTACTTCAGATATTCAATTACTAGATACTAATTATACAATCAGATTACAGCTGGTCTGTTTTGGTTTAGTGCACATAGTGAAATATTTGCCACAAAAATTCAGAGAATTTAATTTTAATTTCTGCCTGTGAAGTTGAATTCACTGTAGATCTCTGTACAAACTTTGAGATGTTTTTATATAGGTACTTATATATAAGTACCTATTTTCTCCCAGTTCGTGACACTGAGCTTTCCTGAAGTACGGCAGACAGTGGTCGTAGTCCCAGCCCTCTGCACCCTCCCTCTGCCAGCGGTTATAGTCCTCAGCATGACCGCGGATGTAAACCATGGCATTAAGGGAGGAGGACCCTCCCCAAACACGACCCCTTGGCCAGTACAACACCCTGTTGTTCATGTGGGCCTGCGGTAACGTGTGGTAGAACCAGTTATATCTGACAAGGAATAAAAAGAAACATTAATACATCAGCTGTTTAAAAGTTGATGAAAACTTAGATCATGAATCATGAATTGTTGTACTTGTCATCACAGAGGTTGTAGGTCAGCGCAGCCGGCATGTGGATCTTCCATGAGAGTCTTGAGCTTCCCAGCCATTTGTCTTTAGGCCCCGCCTCCAGCAGCAACACAGACTCATGTGCATCTTCTGTGAGGCGGTTGGCCAGAACGCAGCCTGCTGACCCCGCCCCAATGACCACATAGCTGTAGGATGGTGTGTTCTGATTGGTTGACGGTGATGTAGTGAAGCATCTGTAACGGTCAGAGACGCAGGAGTAAAACAAACATTAAATGTGTCGGTCTTTGAGAAAAAGAAGGACAAACTCACCTTCCATCTTTCAGAAATCTGCTCCAGGTTCCCGTCACACCTCGCCAGGCTCCCGCTCGGCCATTTGTGGCCACAGACAGCATTCTGGGAAGGTTTTCTGTAATCGCTGTAAATCCCATCAACACGTTATTATGAATAGAACAGAGGGGAGAAGTTACACATAGAACATGTTGACGTGTATAAATCTTCAAGTTCTGCTCATTTTTGCAGATAATTTAAATATTCTGACGCCATTATTTGTGCCATTTCTTGTCCTTTTGAAAATCCTTGTTCAAAAATTATTATCATCAACATGAAATGAGTAACTAGTTGTGATTGTGGAGTTCATTTCATTTTTCTGTGATTAGACAAATATCTAAAGTTACTGCAGCAATCAGCAGAATTAGAATATACAAATCAGTAAAACTCAGTGGAGCCTGTATTTAAGAATCAGAAGATATTTTTTATTGATAGTTAAATTTTGTGAACGTGTTTGACATTCAGGTTCATTCTACACTCACCGGTCACTTTATTAGGTACACCATGCTAGTAACGGGTTGGACCCCCTTTTGCCTTCAGAACTGCCTCAATTCTTCGTGGCATAGATTCAACAAGGTGCTGGAAGCATTCCTCAGAGAGTTTGGTCCATATTGACATGATGGCATCACACAGTTGGCGCAGATTTGTCGGCTGCACATCCATGATGCGAATCTCCCGTTCCACCACATCCCAAAGATGCTCTATTGGATTGAGATCTGGTGACTGTGGAGGCCATTTGAGTACAGTGAACTCATTGTCATGTTCAAGAAACCAGTCCGAGATGATTCCAGCTTTATGACATGGTGCATTATCCTGCTGAAAGTAGCCATCAGAAGTTGGGTACATTGTGGTCATAAAGGGATGGACATGGTCAGCAACAATACTCAGGTAGGCTGTGGCGTTGTAACGATGCTCAATTGGTACCAAGGGGCCCAAAGAGTGCCAAGAAAATATTCCCCACACCATTACACCACCACCACCAGCCTGAACCGTTGATACAAGGCAGGATGGATCCATGCTTTCATGTTGTTGACGCCAAATTCTGACCCTACCATCCGAATGTCGCGGCAGAAATCGAGACTCATCAGACCAGGCAACGTTTTTCCAATCTTCTATTGTCCAATTTCGATGAGCTTGTGCAAATTGTAGCCTCAGTTTCCTGTTCTTAGCTGAAAGGAGTGGCACCCGGCGTGGTCTTCTGCTGCTGTAGACCATCTGCCTCAAAGTTCGACGTACTGTGCGTTCAGAGATGCTCTTCTGCCTACCTTGGTTGTAACGAGTGGTTATTTGAGTCACTGTTGCCTTTCTATCAGCTCGAACCAGTCTGGCCATTCTCCTCTGACCTCTGGCATCAACAAGGCATTTCCGCCCACAGAACTGCCGCTCACTGGATATTTTTTCTTTTTCGGACCATTCTCTGTAAACCCTGGAGATGGTTGTGCGTGAAAATCCCAGTAGATCAGCAGTTTCTGAAATACTCAGACCAGCCATTTCTGGCACCAACAACCATGCCACGTTCAAAGTCACTCAAATCACCTTTCTTCCCCATACTGATGCTCGGTTTGAACTGCAGGAGATTGTCTTGACCATGTGTACATGCCTAAATGCACTGAGTTGCCGCCATCTGATTGGCTGATTAGAAATTAAGTGTTAACGAGCAATTGGACAGGTGTACCTAATAAAGTGGCCGGTGAGTGTATGTTAAAGATTACTTTACCTATAATAATCCGGCTGGTCTTGTAAATATTTAATTTCTGGACAAAGGTCTGCTGATGATAAGCAGTGTTGCCTTATTCTTCTTCTGTAAAGTTTCCTGATTTATTGTTGGAGTGAAGTTGGTCATTTAAATATTAGTGTGCGCACACACAAACAGAAACAAAGCACTGTTCAATGAAAAAGACAATGACACTGGATTCATGGTCTCAAAACAAACAAACAACAAAGAAGGATGCAGAACACCAATGTAGATATTTTTTCATTACAAATACATTTTAAAGGTACTTTTAACATTACCAGTTACATTCAGTCAAATGTTTCTCATTAGTTTCTGTGTGAGATAAGATTTGGTTAAATGACGTCAAAACAAATTCATACGNAGTAAAACAAACATTAAATGTGTCGGTCTTTGAGAAAAAGAAGGACAAACTCACCTTCCATCTTTCAGAAATCTGCTCCAGGTTCCCGTCACACCTCGCCAAGCTCCCGCTCGGCCATGTGTGGCCACAGACAGCATTCTGGGAAGGTTTTCTGTAATCGTTGTAAATCCCATCAACACGTTATTATGAATAGAACAGAGGGGAGAAGTTACACATAGAACATGTTGACGTGTATAAATCTTCAAGTTCTGCTCATTTTGCAGATAATTTAAATATTCTGACGCCATTATTTGTGCCATTTCTTGTCCTTTTGAAAATCCTTGTTCAAAAATTATTATCATCAACATGAAATGAGTAACTAGTTGTGATTGTGGAGTTCATTTCATTTTTCTGTGATTAGACAAATATCTAAAGTTACTGCAGCAATCAGCAGAATTAGAATATACAAATCAGTAAAACTCAGTGGAGCCTGTATTTAAGAATCAGAAGATATTTTTTATTGAAGGTTAAATTTTGTGAACGTGTTTGACATTCAGGTTAATTCTATGTTAAAGATTACTTTACCTATAATAACCCGGCTGGTCTTGTAAATATTTAATTTCTGGACAAAGGTCTGCTGATGATAAGCAGTGTTGTCTTATTCTTCTTCTGTAAAGTTTCCTGATTTATTGTTGGAGTGAAGTTGGTCATTTAAATATTAGTGTGCGCACACACAAACAGAAACAAAGCACTGTTCAATGAAAAAGACAATGACACTGGATTCATGGTCTCAAAACAAACAAACAACAAAGAAGGATGCAGAACACCAATGTAGATATTTTTTCATTACAAATACATTTTAAAAGTACTTTTAACATTACCAGTTACATTCAGCCAAATGTTTCTCATTAGTTTCTGTGTGAGATAAGATTTGGTTAAATGACGTCAAAACAAATTCATACACATTTTTGTTTGTATGGAAACTGAGAAACAAACACTGTCAAAAAGAAACTTACACCAACCTGTATTGAAATCCAATAGAAGTGACTTTATTTACACATGGAAATTTAAAGTAAGCGAGCTGAAATATTTGAGTTGTGAAGTTCTGATCAATCTTTTTTCTCTTGCTGCCCTAAAACTTTTCCATAAGGTGATATAAAACATACTTTATGTACAATATCTGTCAAGACAATTAAATTAAACGTCAACTGTTGCATCAATGTATTAATCAACATTTATAATTTAAAAATTGAGTAATTAAAAAAAATGGACAGTCAAGACACTCGGTCAAGTGAGTTTACTTATTTGGCCTAATTATTATGAGAAGCTGTCTGTTTGTAAAGCATGCAGCTTGTTTTCTTACTAAATTGGGAAACATACTTTACAAAGAAGACTCAGGATTGTTTTTGGGAATAAAACAAAATGATTAACTGTTATATATTAGAAAATATATTTTACAAAAATAATTGTATATTGGAGTGTTTTGCATTAAGTCCACAGCAACAGAGCTGAAATCTTATCAGCTGTCTGTCATCAAGGTCAATAGTTCAAGACGTGTTTCTGCGTCTTTAAGAGTTTCCAAATGTTTAAAACCAAAATGTAGGATGTTTGAATCGTATCTGAAACATCAGGAGGGTTTAAGTTGATGGTGACGAAGTTACTGAGACGTATTTTTGAACTGATTCCACTGTTTTGTTAAACGAAAGTTTAGGAATCTAACGAACTCAGAAGTCTGAACTGCACGAGAGGGAAAACAATATACATGAACTTACAAACTACATTTAAATTCAGCCGAAATTATGAAAAGTAGTTTGTTGCCAACTCACAAAAGAACGCTTGCAAAACTATTTGACATAAAGTAACCAATCTTACCTTTTGACAGTAGAAATTGAAACCTGAGCCTTGCTGTTTAAGTGAAAACGGGCGGAGTGGGCGGGGCTTAGAGGCTACATGTTCTCAGCACCACTCTGAGGCCCCAACCTTTCTGAAGCCCCATTTCTATAAGGTTTACGCATGCGCAGAGTGAAAACAAAAGCTATTTGTGTTTTAAATTAAGCTTATGTTTTAACTGTATTTTTGTTTTGTTTAACAAACAAAAATAGTTTATAGTAGCGGTTAGGGTATAAGCTTAGGTTTTTAACGTTTTTACCTTTAGCTGCGGGTTAAAACCTGCGCATGCGTCAACCGGAAAAGGCCTGGAAGTGGTGGGGCGGGAGAACGTCCGTCACCCCATCTGGATACTTCATGAAGCAGCGGATCTTCGAGTGTTACAATCTGCTTCTGAACATGAATGAACATCTTCAGTGATGTGATATCTCGTTTTATGATTTTTATTTTTACGCAGAAGGTTTATGAAGATGTGGCAAATCATATTGCTTTTCCTCTATTTCGTCGGGTCACAAGTGACATCACATAATATTGTAAGTTTTTACTTTTTTAAAATTTAAGGTGAAAGTGATAGCTATTTATGATGCTACTTATTCTGTTGTCTCTTCACAGAAAGTGACATGTAAAGAATTTATCTATATGGGTATGTATCTTCTTTATTTATTCTTTTTAAATAAATTAAAAAATCGGTTTGTTTTCAGGTCCTGTAGAAACATAGACAAACTCACAGTAAAATCAGGTTTGCTAAATAAAGAACTAAACAGTCCTAGTTGTTTTTAAACATTTTTACATGACAAAATTTATAACACAAGCTGCAATCACTTTTTCTTAGTTTCCACTAAATACTAACAATAAAAACTGCTAATTTAATGTTTCAAATGATACATTACAAAATAAACATGAATAACACGAGCCCTGCTGTTCCAGGTTTCCCCCAAACAAACGTCACGGCCAGTCCCTCCAAGGTGGCAGCTTTAAAATTACAGCTGTTGACAGAGGGAGAAGAAGTCAAACTCAATATAAGCTGGGCAATAAACATAGATGGTAAGAAACTCTTTTTGATGATACTGGAGATGATTTTATTATTTACCTGATATAGTATATTTTTTGAATGCTTGAGATTTGCAAAAATATTATATTAATTTGATAAATATTCAAAATATTTACAAAATTTATAGAAACCTTTTTCCCAGAAACAGCAAGTTTTGATCCCTGATATTTTGCAGGTATATTCCAATAGCATTCCTTAACTTTAGAAACATGATGGCAAGTTATTCACAGCTGCAGATAATCACGTAGCATGTATTTAAATCAATACATAAAGTATGGGCAGACAGTTACTGCAGTTTATCTGGATTCCTGTAATTGATCTGTAATATTTAAGTATCAATGCTCAAATCCTACAAGTTTTCCTTTTTCTGTTTTGCAGCTAGTGTCACCTGCCTGACAGGAACTCATGTTGAAATTTCAGGAGAACCGACTCACCTCTGTAAATACGACCCTCCTTTTTCGCAAGCAAACCTGACTGGATTAGAACAGGTACCAAAACAACATCCCCTTCAGTAACAACTCAGCAAAATATTTAAAGGTCAAGAATTACTAAAATAATTTCATTTTATTTTCAAATCCAGGTTTGGTTTAACTTTATTCTGCCTGCAGATTTTGGATTCTACTTTATAGAAGTTTACAATGTCCCTCTCTCTCCTGTGGAGGGCGGCAACTTCAGGTTGATTGAGAGGATCGATGTCCGTCATCGACCAAAACGTAAGTAAAATATCTGTGACAAAATAATCATTCAAACCTGTGAATAAATGTGGTTTACTTCTTTGGCACAAAAATCAGATGATGATTGTTGTTGTTTCCATAATGCTGCAGTCAATCCATATTTTTTATTATAACAATAAAAAATGCAAATGTAATTAAAACCCAACACACTAATAATGTCTTAATCTTTCACTCTTTGTGTAGCTACAACAACAAAAACTACTGCATATGTAACAGGTGAGCTAATTATTTTAGGAATAATTTTAATTTACACCACAAAATCACATTGTATGTCTTTGGTGAAAGTTGACTGAGATTTTAAATAACAATTATTTTCCTGTTTATGTGACGACAATGTTAAATTGCTCCTCTCAAGATGAATACCACGCTGAGCCGACTCTTTCAGGTAAGACGGTTAATCAGATCTAGTGTTTTATGTAATTAGGCACAGAACTGTGCTGGAGTTGAACCAAAATAAAACACATGCCTCCAAGTGGCTGGTTGCTTTATACATTTTAAGTCCCGCCCTTCCATGTAAATAAATGTTTGTTTTTCCTGACCAAAATGAAAAATACAACTCAGATCATTTTTCGTCCTGTTAGTCAGTTTTAGTTGGTGTCTATCTCAAGCTGTCATTGGGCTGAAGGAGGATTTACACAAGGACAGGTCACCAGTCCATCACAGTGTTCCTTTCATTATTAATTATTTTCATTAAAGTGTTTATATTTTCATTGATGTAAGGTTTAGGGTTTATTTATTTGTCTGAGAATTTTCAGGTTCGATTGGAAAAGGCATGAAGACCAAAAAGTTTTGATATTGAAATATTGTTTCTAACTATTAAACTAATAATGATATCACAGTGATTTCAAACAGTAAGAGTATCTTCTCATAGTCAGGAGATCCAGCAATGTTGATAAAATGCACATAGGACTGTTTAGACATTTGATGCCTAAAAAACAACGTGATTATTTGTGTGTGATTAGCCGAGACTCTCTGCCCCAGATGTGTCATCTATTGTCATACAGATTAGGGTAAACATGGAAACAACAAGTGCCATTGTTTAAAATACATCTAATTAAAAAAGTCTCAGTACAAAACAAGAACAACATCTGGTCTTATTTTCTTCTAACATTTTATTTTAATTTCCTTTATAAGTTGAAACATCTGCTAAGCCAACTCTTCCAGGTAAGTCAGTTAATTAAATTTCTGTCAGTACATGCATCGAATCAGCAAATGTCATGACACGCCAAGTAAAACACTGCAAATATTTTGTGTTTTTTGTGTCTTTGTAGCACCAAGTGGTGATAATGTTGTGATAATCATCATTGGAGTGCTGGCTGCTTTGGTGCTCCTGGGTTCCTTCTGCATATTGTGTAATTAAAACATGCTTTTTTTTATTTTATATGCTTGTGTGCATGTAATGAGAGCTGAAAACACAAACACCCAAACTGTAGAGGATTTAACATTTATTTTTTACATGTACATTTTAGTTCATTTGATTTCTAAATCTGATTCAGCATCAAATTCCTTGTTTATTTTTGCAACATTCATCGTTTTCCAGCAAATTTACAGTAATCTTTCTCTAATAATAAAAAGTTTATTACTTTTATCTTTATTCTGGTTAATTGACCTACTTTCTGTAAAACAACTCGTGCATTTAAAATTCTAATAACTGAAGAATTTAGTCATAATTTCAGTTTGTTTTTTTTCTAGCTTACATAAAGTGAAACTGTTGATCTTGAGGTAGATAATTTCCTTTCCATTTACGTTTGTTTTCTCTCCCCAGATAAAAGTTGCAGACCTGTTCATGCCTCATATTTGGGTATCCAGAATATGCCTGCGCCTGCTGTGGTTGATGTTCCTGTACTTGTGGTGTACCCTGCTGTGAATTCAGCCTTCCAGCATGCCGTGGTGGCGCTGGCAGAGTTCCTGCAGTTGCATTGCAGCTGCAAAGTAGCAATTGACATGTGGCAGCAGGGAAAGGTTGCAGAACTCGGTCCTCTGCGTTGGCTTGCAGAGCAGGTGAATGCTGCAGACCATGTGCTGATTATCACCCCTCAGAGAGAGTCTGTAAGTTCACTTTATTTCATTATCTTAGGGTTAACTTTGGATTCTATTTTAGTTTTCTTACCAGCTTTGTTCCCATTCATGTTCAGAAGAAACATTTTATTTTTCTTATTTGCTGTTTATTTTGCTCACATTGTCAAATAGAATAAACTTTTTCTTTTGGTCTCAGCCTTCTTCACTGCTCCACTCCTCCCCCAACCTTCCAGAACATTCCATCCCTGCTGCGGCTCGTGACCTTTACCCTCTGATCCTCAACATGGTTGCAAGCAATGCAAAGAACACCTCTGAGCTGTCCAAGTTCTGCGTGGTGCACCTTAATAGAAAGTCTTGTGTATTTCTGCCAGAATTGAAATCATGCAAGTCATTTTATTTAATAAAAGATTTGAAGAGACTTTGCAAGACCCTTCACAGAGGGAGGAAGGTTGAGAAGATGATGTCGATCTCCTACAGTAAGAACAGTGTGGTAAAGTTAGAGGAAGCTATTAAAATGTTGGAGAGAGGGAGGCCAGGTGTTTCCAGCGAGATCCTGATTGATCATCTGCAATCAAAATGTTGAGGTTGATGATGGTCTGAAGAGTTTTGGTTACTTGGATTTTTTTAAATTATATTTGCCATTTTGTAAATAAGATTTGATACATTTTAAATAAAACTCAGCTTCATAATGAAATGTTTTGTGTTTGTTTTCTGAAGAGAAGATACAATCAGGTGAAAATAATTAGGAAATGAATAATCAAACATGAGATTTCATATTATATGATATTTCATATAATATTTTTCAAACTTAGTATTAACAATAAATTGCTAAAATGTTCTTATGTGCTTTATTGTCATTTTACCTGTTGTCATGGTGATTTTGGAACCAAATGCCACAAACAAATTCTATTTGTTGATTAATATAAAACATCAAACTATCAATTTCTGGCACTTATTTTCTCTTTAGTTTGTTGTAGAATTTGTATAACACAAAAACTGTTGTTTTTATCATTTGAAGGACAGTTTTAGACTGTTAGCTTCATGCTAGTTTGCTGAGATTTTTAAGTACTGTTAGTGATGGCGAGATAAAGCTTGATGAAGAACTGATGCTTTCCATCCAGCTGTTCAACATGTGGGCTGAAATGTCAAGATGCTTCAGCTGCTCTATTGTGCCATCAAGTGGACAATAAACATACAACAGACAGTGTGAACATGATGAAAATGGTTTCAATGTGAATCTTTGTCAGTAATATGTTTCCTGATATTACAGTAATTTATTTTATTTATCCATGTATTTATACAGGTGGAGCCATGAGACTGATTTTATTATTGATGACCTGGTCAAAATGGTACAACACTGATAAGTTCCAGTTAAAAATAAAACTAACTGACATGCAGAAACAAGACAGGTTTAAATCAGCATGACTCGAGCTCATTTAATAACAGTTATAATCTACAGGGACAGAAGGCGTGACATGAGAGAGTTATTAAGAGTTATTAGTATTAGGAAACATCAGATCAAAATGGTGTCAGCAGGAGAAAATCTCTTTGTTACTGGTTCCATCACAGGCACAAGTACAATACAGACCTGAGTCCACAAACTGTCCAAGCACAAATCTACATTGGCTATGTCGGAAGTAAAAGAGTGTGTTTGGTAGATGAATGAATGAATATAACAAAACTACCTTCTTACAACACACTGATTCAGTGTTCTGCCCTGATTCTGCAAAATTCCTGACCTTAAACTGTCACAGATGGGTTTAACATTAAGATGTTCATCTTTCATGTCTGTTGGACTTGTAATAGTCTTGGCAACCAACCAACTTTCTGCAGCATCTGGAGCATAGCAGAGGGACATAACAGTCACCATATCTCACACATTCGGCCCTCTACCACAGATTATACTTAGCAACAATACATGCAGTGTATAAAGTAACAGAAAGTATGTATGTTTAGTTGAAATACACTTTTTCTGCTGCATATGCCACAAAAAAAGTCTGCGATCAGCAGTGATGTTGCAGAATTAAATTTTTATCTTTTTTTTTATCTCTTCCATAGATAAACAGCTACGGAAAGAAGAAAGAAACAGACGTAATATATATTTTTAAATTCATGATTCAATCACTAAGTTAGTAGCGTAAACTGTTTTGCCCAATAGAAAGCTTCGTTTTAGATCACGTGACATAATACGGAAGTAAACTCTTCAGCAACATCAATTGATGAGCGCGAGGACGAACAGTTGTTTTTGTATTCTGACTCGCTTTTAAGCATCAGAAAGTCGCGACGTTGTTCTTGTGAACATTTAGGTAAGAAATGTAAACAGTGACAATGACTCAGGCTGAGAAAGAGCAAGAAAACGGGAAGGAGAAAGAAAAAGAGCGAGAGAAGGAGAAAGAGAAGGAGCAACAGCGCGGAGTGAAACGACCCATCGCTCCTGCAGCCGTTCCTGAACCTTTTCAGGAGGTGAGATAGAAACTCACACTGTTAAACTAGTTTATTATAAAACATCAGCTAAAACATGCAGTTAAACATCTGCAATATAGGAAAGTATAAATATTCATTCTATTGAATCTGCCGACCTCAGAACAGAATTTCATTAAGTCGTTTTAAAAGTTTTAGGGTGATTTGACTTATTTTTGTGAAACTGGCTCCATAAATCTCAACCATCTGAGCATGTTATACTTAGATGAACTCCACTGATAGAACAAGCAACCACCAACAGCAACTCCCAAACCAGGGAATATCTTTACCCTATACTTAAAGAAAACTCCCAGAATTTGCAGAATCCAACTATAAAACTGAGCTAGCATACCTCTGAAAAACACAATTAAATATATATTTAATTTATGTCAAAATCTGTTTTTTATTCCTTTTTGCAGCAAATCCAGAGCAATTTTGTGATTGTGATCCACCCCGGTTCGAGAACGCTCCGCATTGGCCGAGCAACAGACACGCTTCCCATCACTGTCCCTCATGTAATTGCACGCAGACATAAACAAAGTGGACAGCCAAGATATGAAGACACATGGCTGCTGAGAGAGGGTCTTAATGTAAGTCTTTTTTTTACCAGATATGTCTGTGTTACAGCCCCTTCATCTGTTATTATATCAGTGGTTGGTGTGATGTTTAATTTACCCTCATTGTGTTTATATCCAACAGAAACCAGAGAGTAATGAGCAGAGACAGAATGGACTTAAAATGGTGGACCAGGCCATCTGGTCGAAGAAGATGTCAAACGGTGTGAGAAGGACCCCCGTGTCTGCAGAACAGGTTTGTACAGAAACAACTTTATTCTTACTACATGTGAAACACGTCAAAGCAAACAAGCAAGAATAAAACGTGACTTTGAGAATCAACATTTCATTTTGTTTAGGCTCGAGCGTATAACTGTCAGATCCGTCCAGCCGTACTGGACAGCAGCTCCCGGGTGAAGTGGACGAACACAAGCCACCATCCTCCTTATCTCGTGGGAGAGGAAGTCAGTACAAAAAAACAAACAATATGGTAACAGTTTCTGTTGCTTATTTGATTTTCATCCTCCTCCATCGTGCAGGCTGTTTACGTGAACCCATCAGACTGTTATAATGTCCACTGGCCGGTTGTCCGAGGTCAGCTCAACGTGCATTCTGGATCTGGAGGCTCACTCACTGCAGTCCTAGCTGATCTTGAGACGATCTGGAGTTACATCATTCAGAAGCATCTGGAGATCCCGCTGAAAGATCTAAAGGTTGGAGACGTGTCTTCATCTCGTCTCTGTTTCTTCCGTCGGATTTATTTAAACTGGAGAAAAATCAAAGTTAAAAATGGCAGATAAAGAAAGAAAGGTTTAGAGTAGAGCTGATTTCTCCAAGCATGAAGAGGAGCTCAGCTCATTAGACCTTAAAATGTCTGATCAAACCAGAAAAATGATGGAAAACTTTTTATTTATTGTATATTGATGTGTGTATTTTTGTTGTTGTTCAGTATTACAGATGCATCTTGTTGGTTCCCGACATCTACAACAGACAACATGTAAAGGAAATGGTCTCCATGCTGCTGCTTAATATGGGCTTCTCAGGTATTTAACTGACACGTTTAACTTCACATGAGACACCAAACTAACAAACATTGCTGGGAAAAAGTATTTGCCCCCTTTCGTATTTCTTGGATTAAATGTCTTCTTAGAAATATTTTTTTTCCTTTAATAGCTGAAATCATTATTTTAAAACGAGATTTTGCATCTGCTCAAGTTATTTCTGTCTGATGTTTTCTGATTTGAAACATTTAACTGTGACAAAAAAAATCTAAAACAAGAAATACTTTTTAACAGCACTAAGAACTTTTATAGTGTGTACTTATATTCTGTGTCTTCACTTGCTTAGTGGGTCAAGAGAGCTGCCGGTCTTTGTTAATTAGCATCAGATCCCTTTCAGTTCTCTGTGCTTGTGTGTGCAGCGATCATTGTGCATCAGGAGTCAGTGTGCGCTACATTTGGGAGTGGGTTAAGCAGTGCTTGTGTAGTGGATGTAGGTGACCAGAAGACCAGCATCAGCTGCGTAGAAGATGGAGTATCTCATCGAAACTCACGGTAGGAGCTGCTCACATCAGAGAACTCGAGGCGATGCTGAACTTTGTGTCTTGTGTTTTTAATCAAGTATTATTTGTTCTGTTCTGTCTGTTTTGGACTCTGCAGACTGTGTTTGTCATTCGGTGGTTCAGACGTGACCCGGACTTTGTTCTGGCTCCTGCAGAGGGCGGGGTTTCCTTACAGAGACTGTCAGCTGACTAACAGACTGGACTGTCAGCTCCTACAGCATCTAAAAGAAACATTCTGCCATCTAGATCAGGTCTGTGTTTAAGTGACCAGTTTCCTTTACATTAATTAAAAGTTGCGTTAGCAGTCATTGGGAATCGTCACGCCAACTGGTGTTTGAGTTAAAAGTATTTTATCTTTACTGTATTTGTTCTCAACAGGATATATCAGGATTACAAGATCATGAGTTTCAGACACGTTTCCCAGAAGCCCCGGCTCTTCTGTACCAGATTCGACTTGGGGATGAAAAACTACAGGTAGTTAATAAATAACACGCAGTTTAATATTAGAGCTGTAATGTCTCCACATTATATAATTCTGTAGTTTATAACTGAGCTTCATCCATGAGAGTCTTTCCCTCATGTTTGGTGTCGACCTCCTCTGAAGGCACCTATGGGTCTTTTCTACCCAACCACATTTGGCATCGTTGGTCAGAAGATGACATCACTTCAGCACCGTTCCCAAGGCGACTCAGAGGATCCTCATGATGAGCACTACCTGCTGACCACTCAGAGCAAACAGGATCAGGTGACACACACTTCCTGGAGTCTGATTCTCTAAGATATTGTTGGTTATTGTTCCATTTTATTTATTATTCCATTTTTTTCCAACAGTCCTCCAAATCTGCTGCCGATCGGAAGGCTGTTTCCAGACCAGTTGGAGGTTTGGATGGTGAGATGAGCTGCCAGGGACGGATGGGGGAGATGTCTGAGATGTCCAGGGCCTGTGGGAGTAGTGCTGGCAGCAGCGCAGGAGGAGGAGGGACCCAGGGAGACACGGAGCTGGGGCCTGCCCTGGGCGAGTGTCTGATGGGGGGAGGAGACGTTGAAGAGCCTCTTTCTACTCACCTCTCCAGGAAAACCGCCATCATTAGCCAGTTTGAGAGCAAAGCACTCGGTCTGGACAAAGCAATCCTGCATAGCATTGACTGCTGTGGTAAGGATGTAGATGTTGGACCAAATACTAACAATATCGTTGATGTACTTCAATAGAAAGGCATTATTACTTGTAGGTACTCAGGCATTGGTCAAAAAGCAGAAATTAGAAGAAACTATAGGAATAAAATGTACACAAATCAGCTGATTCAAAAAGACAGAAAGAAAAGCAGAAGACAAAGACGGGTGTTTCACAGCAATCAGTGTCCTGCTTCAATCAGCTTCCTGTTTTTTCATCAACAGCTTCGGATGAAACCAAACGTAAGATGTACAGCTCCATCCTGGTTGTTGGAGGAGGGCTGATGTTTCACTGTGCTCAGGAATTTCTGCTTCATCGCATCATTAACAAGATGCCGCCCTCCTTCAGAAGGCTGGTCGATAATGTAGAAGTTACCACGCGACCAAAGGTAATGTAGGATAAGTCACACACAAAGATCTGTGATCTTTATGTAATTTTCTCTGTTTACTGAGAGTTCTTTAAAAATCTAACGTCACATTAAGGGAGAAATTCTGAAAATGTTAATGAGTTCATAAACTTTTGTTGTAGAAATGTGGAACTGATTATGTATTGTGTTTATTTGTATGTGTGCTGAAGGACATGGACCCCAGGCTGATATCGTGGAAGGGGGGAGCAGTGCTTGCTTGTCTGGACACGACGCAGGAGATGTGGATCCATCAGAGGGAGTGGCAGCGCTTCGGTGTCCGAATGCTCAGAGAAAGAGCCGCGTTTGTCTGGTGAAGCTCCACGCAGTTCACCTGAAGCTGAAACTCACTGCTGGTTGTATGACGTGGGCTGGAAAAATTGGACATTTTAAAATAATAAAAACCCATGATGAAATTTTATTCTGTGATGCAGAGTTGGAACGTTTAACTCAAATAAGGTTGTACTGGTAAAACAGGAAAGGCAGTTTCATTATTTGTTCTGTAAATATTTCAATAAGTCGTATTGATGGAGGTCTAAAAACTGTAAATAAACCTGTTACTTGGATAAACAAGTATTATGTGAGAAATAAAATGTGTAGATTTAACAGTGAAGCTTGATTTTTAATGAGCCAAATGTTCATAACTGTAGTGTCTAAACAACTAATTACCTGCATATTTTCTTCAACATTTTACATTGAACACTGAAGCAAAAACAAATATTTAACTTTGTTTTTTGAATCCTTGTTTTATGTGCATCCAAGTGTGGCAGTAAGACAAATCAAGGTCACATGTTTTTTATTTAAACACAAAGATACAAAACAAAGACAAACTAAGTCATGAATCCAGGAAGAGGTGGTTGTAACTAAAACAGTAGCAGATATTTCTACAAGAATAAAGTTACTGTAAACTCGATGAGAAGCAGAAAAAAGAGGAGGTGTTGTTGGCAGCTACAGTATCAACCATTCTGGCCCCCGTGTTTAGGAATTCCCAGAAAGGCATCAAGAAACTGCTTGTGGCAGTGGCAGCTGATGAAGAGGGGCTTCAGCACTGTGACATTAAGACACAGTGCAGGACCCCGTGCCCACACTGAACGTGTAGGCGTTTACCTAGAGAACAGAGTGATGCAACAAAGTTACTGGATATGCAAATGTCAGGTGCAGAAAGAGGCAAGAGATTTATTATTAGGGAGAAATGATTCCTCACCTTCCTCATCCTCCTCCACCCATTGGTGGAGGGCTGGGACCTGCACCATGAGTTATTCTACCCATCCGTCTCCTTCCACCAGGAGGACCTGGAGGTCTGCAAAAACCATGAGATGAACAAATGGTAACACATTTAGGACATTTCCCCAATCTGAAAGATTATTTATCTTGTTAACTGTCGGGGGAAGAATTAAATTGAACAATGATGTTCCAACTATGATTTAAGTTAAAAGATTTAATCTTAATATCACAGTCCACGTTTTCCCGAGTGCAGATAAATGAGATCCTGTTTGAATAATAACTCAACTTTCACATCAGATGTTACATTTGCATATGGCAGAAGAGAAACGACAGCATGTCCGGTACCTACCCTCTGCCGTCACTGAAGCGTGATGAAGCACTGTTTCCACCCTGTGACAAGTCTGGATGAATTATTGTCCTAAAACTGGTGAAAGTGTGAAACAGGACCATCAATTAGTGAGTGTATTACAGTGTATGACCAAATTACATGATATTCTGATCTGAGTAAGATGATTATAATTAATGATCTTATATAAACGTGTATTTGCACAATATAAACATTGATTTCTTATAACATGACTTTCATTTTTTAAATAAAATAATTAACAAAACAAAATTGCAATGTTGAGTGATTAATTCTCTAGTTATATGTTGATAGACTTACAAGAGGGAGACGAACTCCACGGCTCCCCAGAAGAGGTCTCTGAGTAAGGACAGACTCCATGGGGACTGGGACCTGCTGTCCAGGACCTGACCTGAGACACACACAGCTATGCATGTCAAACACTATCATCAGTCCATGCTTCCATACAACAGAGGTGGTGGAGGGAACCGTCAATGTTTTAACAATATATTAATATAGTTTAAACTGTTTTTTATCAGATTACATTTCTCTTTAAGTGCAGGTTTTACACAAACCATGGCCTGTTTCCCAAACACCTCATCTATTCAACAAACGAGTTTTGTCGTCCTTTAAACAGCTACAACATGTTCAAATATCTATCAATCAATTCTAATGTCTAATACTTATAACAGTAATTTGGTCACAATGATTTCTGGAACGTCGACGCACTAACAAGCTAATGGCTAAATGTAGCCTGATAGTCTTTTTTATTTTGGCGTGGTTTAAATTGCTCCATATTTAAAAGTGGCCATAAAACCACAACATATCCTCTGGTTTAGGTCAAATATTTTAAAAATAATAAAACCCACTCACCGTTGGACACGTACACCATCGCCCAGAAAGTATTACACAGCTTTTACAGCTGTGTTTACGCTGGACGTTTTACTTCCGGGTTTGTGCATGATGCTGCGTTCGCTTTGCCTCGGAAATCACATTAGCTCTGTCAGGGTTCCAGATGTAAATTGTAAATTGCATGCGGATGACAATTTATTACTCTTTATAAATAATTATGCGTCATTCATAATCTTTCTATAAAAATAAATTCAAAACTGTATCTGTACACAAACACTCAAGTAACACGTTTTTAATAGAAACTGGGTAGTAGCTGCTGCATAAATGACAGAGAAAATTAGAAACAAACCAAAGCGCAAAGAAAAAAATTAAAAGTTCTCTCTATATAAAACAGATTAATGGTATCTGAAATGGATGCCTGCGGAAGGAAACCTAGCAAATTATCAATGTAGTAAATTAATCAAAAGACAACAAACAAACACATTTGAAATAGACATTAGAACAGGGGTGTCCAACTCCAGGCCTCAAGGGCCAATATCCAGCATGTTGTTCCCCTGCTTCAACACACCTGATGCAGATGAATGGGTCATAACAGGCTTCTGCTAGACTTTTCTGAGATGTTGCAGATTGGAATCAGGTGTGTTGAAGCAGGAAAACATCTAAAACATGCAAGATAGTGGCCCTCGAAGCCTGACTTTAGGAACCCCTGCATTAGAATAATTCTTACTCTGTTCATGATTCTTTTGAAATGTCTCTCTTTTGGCCAACAGAGGACAGCAGAGACAGCAAAAGTTAGAACAAATATCAAGATAATGATTTTATTTTGTGTTGTTTTCTTGTGTGAACAATAATGAGCAAGAGGTACAAGAGCAAGAATGAGCGGGAGCTAAATTCCTTGTTTCCGTAACATACTTGGCAAAATACACCTGATTCTGAGTCTAAATTATTGTGGAAAGTGCTTTTTTCCGAGAATTAAGGAATTATAGACAAAATGATTTTTATAATATATACTGTTTCTAATAGTTTCATTGCAATTTTGTCCATGTTTTTCAAATTCATCTGAAAGTGTGGTAGAGATTCTGTATTCTGTCCTGATCTTACACTGGCACATTAGATTTTTTAACAGAGGAAACAACTGAATAAACGTGAATGACTTCACTCATCTGTTTACAACTCACAAAATAAAATGAACTTTCAACACAGTCATCACTTCACATGAATAACATGGAAGTTTGAAAGCTTTCTGTTCCTGTCTCATCTGTCAGCCCTAAAACATCTGTAATCACATACTTTCACTGTACAGAATGTTTAATAAATATACTGTCTCACACAAAACAAAAGCAAAAAACAAAAAATGATTTGCAAATGCAAAATAAATAAATGAAATTATTTTGATTAAAATTTGTTTTATCATCTGAGCTGTTTCTTATTTGTTCTATCTCCCTCTCATTTATGTATACATGTATATGTAAATATCATTAGGCAGAGCAGCAGTGGTTTACCAGTTCAACATGAAACTACTAGTCTGATGATTTAATTTTTTTTTTTAAGGGTGAGTTCACCTCCAGTTTTAAAAATGTTTCAATTCAGTCATCATCTTAATGAATGGAAATGATTTTTGGCTTTCAGCACTTCATACTTTTACCCTTTAGCCTGAAAAGACAAAGTAAATTAAACTCCAAAAGTGCTGGCCTTGCAGATACACTCTCTCTTTGTGTGTGTGTGTGCGCACACATGTGCACCCGCATGTGCACATGGTTAGGGTATTTGATACACTGGTTTGCTTAAAATACTAAGCGCTTGCCTGTGGTCATGTGTGAGTTATGCTGTTTAAGTGTGTGCATGCTCAGGTTGCTTCTCATAGGCTCCGCAAACTGCACAATCCTGCACCTTCCCAGGGTCCCTGGGACCTGGGGTGCATGGCTCCAGGGTGTTACTGGGGTGCAGGGTGATGGGGTCACATCCCATGGTAGGTCAGTAATTATAAGAGATGTGATAGAGTAAGACGGGCAGACAGAGAACATTTTTTGTAAATCTTGAATTTAAGAGGCAGAAGACTCGACAGATATGCAAAGTTTTTTCACAAATCAACTTCATTTAATATCTACTATATTTTGGGATATGCAATCTAACACAGTGTTTAACTGTGAAGTTAAACATCAAATACTATTTGTACAGAGAAGTCTTGAGTCTTTGTTATTGTTATTTAGATAATTTACACATTATTCAACCTGAATAGGTGTGTTTAACGTGTCTTCAGGTACAGAATGGAAGGGTTGGTACTAGTTTGCTTACTCCAGCACATCTGGAGTTTTTGGTAACAACAGAGATGCTTTAGGTTATCGACCTACAAATCATCCTGTCTGCTGATGAAATAAAAAGTTGTCCAGCGCCCTCTGCTCTTTGACAATGTCTGATCAAAATCAGACAAAGAAGAAATAACTTAACTCTTACTAAGATATGCAGAAAAAAATAATCTCCACATCACCTGCTAATTCTTAGATGCAAGTGTTTCATTTTTTATAGTTTTGCTCATAAACACTGTGGAGAAGCTGAAGACTGTTTCTGATAAGGATTCATTTCTTTTGGGTGACTGAGGCGAAACTCTTCAATTAAACACACAGAATAAGTAACAACAGAAGGGGTTATGTAAAAAACAAAAAACATGTGAGATGAAATGCTTGTTGTATTAAGACACTTTTTGGACTCCTAAAAATTTATGAGAGCACGGTATACTGTTTCCTGTCCCGCTGCGCATGGCAACATCAGACGTTCTCTCTTCTTGTTTGTTACATCTCATGCTAACAGCTTTTAGCCAGCAGCATGCTAGTCAGGCTGTTCCACAGACGAGGACCATAATATTGGAACGAGGCCTTGACGTAGGTTTTAGTCCTGACTCTAGGAACAACTAAAAGGCCGGTACCAGAGGACCTCAGGGTCCACGAGGGCTCATAATTCAAAAGCAGTTCAGATAAATAAGAAGGCCTAAGACCATTAAGACATTTATAAACAACTAAAAGAACCTTAAAATCAATCCTGAAACCAATGCAGCGATTTTAAAACTGGTGTAATGTGTTCCCGCCCTCTGGTCCTCGTCAGAACACGAGCCGCTGAGTTCTGGAGAAGTTGTAGACAGGAAATAGATTTTTTGGAAAGACCAGTGAGCAGAGCATTGCAATAGTCTATTCTACTTGAAATAAAAGCATGCAACAGCACCTCTGTGCAGAACCTGATGACATTCCAAACAGGTATTTCAAACTGTGAATCAAGTGTGTTGAAGCAGGGAAATGGTTCAACATGCAGAATGCTGACCTTCAGGGATCAGACAGACCTAATTATATTAGTCAAAACAAACATAAATGCAAACACATAAACTCTACAAGAACATTGTTTCCTCACTGGGTTAGGTGTACACCAACTAACATCATTGTCCGCATTGGTACTTTCTGCTGTGATGCATTGTCCAAGGTATAAATCAAAGTATCTCAGCATGAAAAGAAAATCATTCAGTTTCACACAATCACAAACGCTAAAATGAACTCTGATAAACGGTCGTATACACTTTCAGTTCAAACTCAGTACTTAGTGGAGGTGTGGCCGAGACCGAGCTCTTTATACTCCATAGCGGCAGAATCCTGACGTCAATTACAGAGAAAATAAGGTCTCAGCCAATAGCAATGCCTGATTCAAATTCAAGTACATTGTAATGTTTAAACCTAAAGAAGGCGCTCCACTAATGGTTTTTGGTGTAAAATGAATAGTTGTATAAAAATGTGCTAAAATACCGATAAATACCAGCCAATAGCAATGCCAGCAATGAGGAAGGGAAGGAGCCACTGCTCCAAATGTTCTGTCACCGTTGGTTTTTAACCATGCTTTCTTTACAGCCAGCAGCCCCTGATCACTTGATCTGAAGGACCTGCTGGGGATGTAGGGCAGCAAAAGGTCCCTTATAGGCTAGTGAATGTTCAGTAACAGCGAGTTAAAACCAGAAGTTTAAATTGCACTGTATAATGAATGGTGAGCCAGTGCAGCTGGTAGTGTAACGGGGTGAGGTGTGAATACTTGGAGGATTTTGTTAAAAGCCTTGCAGCAGCGTCCTGGACAAGCTGAAGATGTTCCACTGATTTTTTACTTCAACAAGTAAATAAAGAAATACAGTAATCAAGATGGGACACAATTGGACTCAGTTTGGCAATATTTTTTAAATGGTAAAAACAAGAATGGACCAGGAATTTAACATGAGAGTCAAAAGACAGAATAGGGTCCAGAGTTCCCCACAGGCTCCTCACAGAGGGCTTAAAAAAGGCAAGTAAACCAAAAGCCTCTGTTATCTTACAGAGGAATCTGTCCGGAGCACAAACAACGACTTTAGTTTTGTAACATTCAGTTAAAGAAAAATGTTTTTCATCCAACTCCTAACAGAGTCCAAACATTTAACGCCGGGCTCACACTGCCTATGGAACGGCTTCGGTCCAGATTCGGTGTGGTTTTTCCGCAAGCTACCACTCACATCTGCTCAACTCCAACTGTACAACAGAGAAATCGTAAGTCAGAACACTTAACAGATTCGCGCCAAAACCAATGTACACAATTTTGAATATAAACATCCCATTGTCTGGGTGTGAGTGGAAACCCCCTGGTGGTCCAACACAATGGAACAATAACATCATTATAAAATGGAGCGTGGTTGTTTAAAGCTACTTCAGATGTAAATTGTATTCTGGATTTTCCAGGGAGCCAATAAGACTGGAGAAATGTCATGATATTTTTGATTAGAGGGAAAAACCGGCGCACCCAGAGAAAACCCTGTCACGCTGTCCGAGTCGCAGGAAACTTGTGCACATAAACCACACACCTCTTACAGGAGTTCAACAACTTGTTTGTCTTTCTGTCTGATAGCTGCAGCGAGCGGCAGACACAGAGCGGTCAGAGAAATGCGGAGGAACGACAGAATTAAGGTGTTTCTGCTAAACTGCAGAAAAAGTGTGGGTGTTAAACCCTCTCACCAGGAAAAGTGTGGGTGTTAAAACACCCACATCCCCCACGGGTGCGACGCCCATGCCTCCAGTTCCATACATCTCTCGTAAAATTTCACCTCTTTCTTTTCTAAATCTTCCTTCAATGTCTCAGCTTCTGATTTTGCCTTTAAAAACTTCTCAGACAATTCACCATTTTCAACTTTCAGTTTTATGTTCTCTTCTGACAAGACTTCCAAACTCGTCTTGTCAACCTCTGCTTGTTTTCTGCATTTCTCCAGCTTCTGCAGAAGGTCTTTTTTTGCATCAACTTCCAGCTTGTGTTTCACCTCCAACTCCCCCAGTTCCATACATGTCTCGTAAAATTTCTCCTCACTCATTCTTAACTCTTCCTTGAACGTCTCAGCTTCTGATTTTGTCTTTAAAAACTTCTCAGACAATTCCACATTTTCAACTTTAAGTTTTTTGTTCTTTTCTGATAAGACTTCCAAATGTGTCTTGTCAACTTCTGCTTGTTTTCTGCATTTCTCCAGCTTCTGCAGAAGGTCTTTTTTTGCATCAACTTCCAGCTTGTATTTCTCCTCCAACTCTGCCAGTTCATTACGTGTCTCGTAAAATTTCTCCTCACTCGTTCTTAACCCTTCCTTGAACGTCTCAGCTTCTGATTTTGTCTTCTCAGACAATTCTCCATTTTCAACTTTCAGTTTTTTGTTCTTTCTAATTTGTTCTTCTAATTCTTTGTTTTTTTCTTTGATTTTGCTAAGTTCTTCAAAGCATTTCTGTTTAGATGTTACCTCCATTTCAAGTTGTTTGTGTAGTTTCTGGTTGGAGCGCTGAAGGTCCTTTTTTTCTGAGATCAGCTGACTTATTATTTGTTTATACTCATTCTCCCGGGCATCATATTCATTTATCTTAAGCTGAACTTTTTCAAGTTCCTCAAAAAAATTATCTTCTGTTTTTTTAAAATTTTCCTTCATTGATGACCCCATTTTTTCAGCCTTTTCATAAAGAAATTCAATTTCATTATTACAGTTCTTCAGCTGGCCCTTAAGTGTTGCCTCATCCTCACAATTCATCTTCAGAATATTCAACACACATGCATCCAGTTCCATACATGCCTCGGAAAATAACTCCTCATTCATTCTTACCTCTTCCTTGAACGTCTCAGATTCTAATTTTATCTTTAAAAACTTCTCAGACAATTCTACATTTTCAGCTTTTGCCTCATCCTCACACTTCATCTTCAGAATATTCTTCATTCAACAATCCAATCGTTTTCTGTCAACAGTCAGTGATAGAATGAAGTAAATTTTAAACAAGCACTGAACTCATTCTCCTGTGATCAAAGACAAACATTCCTTTGACCTGTCAGAACACATGACCTGCATTCCAGTTCCGCTGCTGTTAGCATGCTAGCATGCTAACATTAATTATTCCTTTTAATTATGTTTTGATATGAATTTTAATAAAAAACGCGCTAACAAGAGGACATGTGAGAAACACAATGGCATTTAAAGGGAAATGCTGCATGTTAAAGAAGCCCTTCCATTAAAAACGGTTATTCTGAGGTTTCTGTTGAATATTTTAGCTCCACAGGTGTTCTTACCTTCATTCTAGTTGAAGAGAAACATGAAGAGAAGGCCGTAGTAATTAATCATTCTGTTTATATTTGTGGTACAGCGTACACATAACAGTCTCTGTTAAATTTAACACTTTGACATTTTGAAAAGGACAGAAATTGCAAAAGTTTGATAAATATTATTAGAATGATATTTTGAAGTACATGGAAAAAATAAAAAAAAAACAAGAAAACAAAACAAACACAAAAGTGTTAACAAACACTATAAATCCAAATCATGTATTTTATAAATGTATTCATATTTTAAAGGTTGTATTTGAAGTCAAAGTGCATACAATAGTTCACAACAGTATCTTGTAATAATATTTCTATATGATTTTTCACCAATGATTCTCTCCACATAAAGATCAGTGAGGTAATTTTAAAGATATCTAAACGCTGACAGACTGACCTTTATGAACGTCTCTCTGGGATGGAACATACAGTCTTGCCAAGGATGGAAAACCATAGAAAGCGTTTATTGTAAAGTTCTGTCTTTGTCACTCAGAAGGAAAATTTTGAAAAAAGACACATGCTGCAGGGTTTTCCCAGTTAACACATCTGTACAGTGAAAAGTCCAACGAGGCACGGACCAGATTTGGTTCCCATTATGTTGTCACAAGCAGATATTGATTAAACCTGATGTGAATACGGAGCCAATTTTATTTCAGTTTTTATGTTGAGTTTTAGAACCACTGTGGGTCGAACAAGTTGTTAGGGCTAAAATAATGTGATATTCTTAAAAAAATGTAATTTCAGCAAATTGTCAGGTGATTTATTTTGACTTTTTTCAGAGAATGTAGCAGAGAATTGACATCTCACTTGGTATCTTAATTTCATGTATGAATTAAATGACAGAAACACTCAGTCATCAGAGTGAAACCTTCAATTCAACACTTAAGTACATTTTAGATTTGTGCTATTTTAACATTTGTTTTTATCTGTGATCTTTTCATAACCCGTAATTAAGAACTGAGAAAGAACAATAACAGTCTGATGGAAAACTCACAGCTGAGTCTAGGCTCTCAAAAACAAAACAAAACAAAACATGAGTTCATGATGAAATCAGAGTAAAGGTCCTTTATCCCAACAGCAACCCTCCAATAAAGTGATGCAGACATGCTTGTGACCTGATAAGGAACACGCCTGAACATGCATAATGATCATCTATGAGGATGCTGAAGCTGCCAACAAGCAGCAAAAGATAAAAACAACAAAAAAAGTTCATGACCCAGTGCAGTGGCCCTTAAAGAAGGTGGAAAAGAAGAATAGCTGCGATTTCTGGAATTTTCAAAACCTTTACTGATGCATTTCAGTCTCAGCATGTGAAGTTATGTGTGTTTGACCATTAGGTGTCTTTTACAAACAGGACTGAGTAAAAGAAAATAATTTAATGACATTTTCCTCCATCACGGTTGAATAATCACAACACAACTGCTTTTCTATGAGCAGTTCATAATGTGGCTTGACAGTGATGTCAACATGATTCCATACCTATAGAAGCTTGTGATTTTCACCCCTCCATGCTCCAGGAAAACAATCTGAGTGCTTTCGAACCCCAAATGCTAATTTCAGGATGAGCTAATCTCAGTTAGATCAAGTGTGACTTCAGCAAAGTCGAGCCTCAGAACAATCATAGCAAACAGGTCAAACTTCATTTGGTTTGAACAGTAAAAGTAAAGCAGTTGGCAGCTATTTCAAAAGGATTTTAAATCAGATAAAATGAAGACAAGACCCCAAATTTATGTTAGTCATTAGCTGATATATGAGTCAAACACACAAAACGTATCAGACTGTGCCAAAATACATTTGTTTAGAGATAAAAGTCCATGACATGTTTTTATATTCTGTAGGGTGTCTCAGTTCAAGGTTTATAATCTTTATGTGCCTCTTTCCTTCCTTAAACCTTTTGTTTCTAGTCATAGAAAATGCTCTTCTTACTACACTAACCTTCGAAAGAAGCAAATCACAAAACGACCGTGTAAACACACACACGTCTCCCTCTGCATGAGTAATACACACACCTAAACACGGAGCGTGTTGATTACTCGTGTCTAAACACAGCGTGAGCCTACAGCCTGCAGGTACGAGTAATTGGTTCCATATTTTTGGAAAATACGTGTCAGTGTGTGTGTTTGGACACACAAATGGACAAAAGGTGCAGATGTAGGCAGATGAGTAAAAACATAAACTATTACTTTCATTCTAGTTTCTTGATATTTTGAATGACTCGCCACTCTTTTAATTAGATCTCGTCCTCTTTTGGTTTCAGTTTAGTTCTTAATTTTAGTTTTAAATTTTAACAATTTTTCTTTCTAAAGTGGAAACATATGAAAAACTTCAATTTTACATTTTCCATACCATGACAAGTGCTTTTCTTAGTGCACACAGACAGTAAATAAAACACTTTATGAAAACATTGGTATCTCCATCATGTTAAGGTTTACACAGTGCTTCACCAATCGAGGGACACCACACTGTCATATCTGACATAACCCAGACTTCACTATGTTTTCTTCTGTTAAACTGTGACCTTTGAGCCTGTGGATACACACGTGTCAAAACATCATTTTTCACCTCAGAAACAGTTATTCCCTGAGCTCTCCCTCTTGTTTTCATCCCTCCCACCTGCATTCTTCTACTTTTTGTTTCCTTCAATATGTTCCTCTCTTTTATGTTTTATTTTAACTTCACAAATCTCTTTAACTGCTTTTCCTTATCGCAACGACTCAGACCGGTGTTGGTGTTTAGTTCATGTTTTCTGTTCTTGTACTGTTTTCTTTCATTTCTCATCCCTTCTGCTCATCTGGAAAAGATGTATGACAGAGTGATAAATCAGAAGCAGTGAAGCCGTGTGGAAGAAGTTTGTTGAAGTTCACTCTGTTGGTGTGATTCCCTCTGGGGCGTTTAATATTGAATAACTGTAACACAACATTTTCTACACTGTAAATGTTTATAAGTTGTAGTTCTCATAAACCACTAAGTCATACTAACAATTAGAGTTAATTAACAACTTAATTCTTTAATACTTTTAATGTAATCCATTTGGGAAAGATCACCTGTAGCTAGTCAGTCTGGTCAGAACTACTATCTATTTCTCCAAACTGAGGTCATCCAAAAACTATACATGTCAATAGTTCATAACCTTTCCATTGAAATTCACTTAAAAAGATTTGAATCATTGTTAAAAATCCCAGCTGACTGTCATTAAACACATGAACACAAATCAAATATAGAGCAGCAGCAGCAGGACATAAACCATCTGCCTTTTTAGGTTTAAACCATCGAAACAATTGTTTCAGTATGTAGCATTAAAATTCCACAAAACTGATTCGAAACAATTTAAAATGCCCCTCAGGACAGACAAACATGTCTAGCAAAACCTTTTCTGTGTTTCTGACATTTTCTCATAAATAACTTCCAATCGGACTCATTTTCATTCTTGGTATGAGTTGAGTGGTGCTGATGGTCTGATTGTAAGTGAGAATGCGTGTTGCATGTGCCTCAAGGAAAAAGAAGGAAAGAATTGTCATCCATGTTTAAAAGTGGACATAATACACTGTAATATTGCTATGATGAAAGATCTCAGTGCTTTTGTGTTTCCAGCCGAGTTCACTTGGATTATAAAAAGAACTCAGAGTCTCTCGTGCTTCTTTCACATACAAATAAACACTTTGGGAGGCTTCTTCCCTGCTCCAGGGCTCAAAGGCAAATACCAACTAAATTTGGAAAAGCACATACCAGCTTTGAAATTTGTCACACCCAGAACATTAGAACATAACAGTTTAACCTCTCTGACCACAACAAAACCCTCTTCAAAACCACAAAAACCACATAAGAGTTCAAAAGTAATGTTATTAAGATGTCTGACCAGGAGCTGCTGCGCTGATACAGATTCAAGTCTGACTTTGTGGTAAAAAGGAGATTAAACTGCACTTTAACAAGATTTAACTAATAATATGACAAACACCATCTCTCAATTATTCCCAATTTAAAATATTTCAGGCTGAATTTTTGGTTAAATGATATAGTTTCAGTTTGCTTTGGTGTGTTTTACTTGGTATGTGTGTGTTTATGGCATTAGGTTGTAATTTGTCATGTTTCGTTACGTCTCATGTCACCTGTTTGTCTGCATCCTGGTCCTTCCGACACCTTCTGGTTTTATTTGTGTAGTTTTGTAGGTTAGATTCTGTGGTTTGTTTCTGTGATCTGGTTAGTCTCAGCACTCTCACTCCTTACCTTGTTCTGTCAATTAGTTTTTGTCTTGCACATGTTCAATCACACTTCCTGCACCTGTCTGTCTGTGTATTTGAACCCTGGTTTGTCACAAACTCATCATTGGTTTGTTGAATGGTCTCACTCTTCCAAACGCATGATTTCACTGGTCTGGTTTCCTGTTTATTTGTTTACCTGTCTGCCTCCGAAGGAGCCGACCTTGGACTGGTCCTGACTCTGTCTTTCCTCTCTGCTGGAGAGATTGGCTGAATGTTATCACACTGGGATCAGTTATTATGAGAACATTCAAGGTTTAAAAGTCCCAGATCTCCACTGTGAAAATATCATACATCTCTTTGTCTATATGGATTATATCTAGATGTCTTTAAATAAAGATAAAGTCCCATGATTTTGGCTATGTTATAAAGCATTACATTACTTAACAAAAAACACATAAAAACAAACAAAATGTGTTAACTGTAATAATGAAAATATGTGTCAGTGTGTGTCTGTACTGACATAAATTCTCAGTTGCTCAGTCTTTCTAAATTGAGAAAACAAGTTTTATTTTAATTTTCTTTTCAGAATCCAACCATGGGAATTATCACAGCAACAGCAGATTCCCTGCAGAGCAAATCAAATCACAGAGCTCTGTTCCAGCTGCAGTGTGTGTGTGTGTGTGTGTGTGTGTGTGTGTGTGTGTGTGTGTGTGTGTGTATACCATCCACATCCAAAGGTTTTAGATGGCACACATGAATCTGGTCTGGATCCTTTTAAATATGCATTCTTGCTGTGACGTGTGTATCAGTTGCAGGTTCAGTGAGAATCAGTTTGGATCTCTGAGGCTGTTCAGTCTTTATTAAGAAGATTTATGAGTGTGTGTTTGTGTGTGTGAGTCTGAGTAAGGACCTTATTTAGAAAAGAGATTTGAAAAACACATACACACCCTGAACAATGATGAGTTTAGTTCTGAAGAAGGGATATGTGTGAGCGTGTGTGCACGTACGTGTGTGTGTAGTTTGAATGGTTTGACTGGATTGTTGAGTAATGAGACTGAGTACTTGAAAACACTTTGACAGCCAAGAATTTTTGTGTCCAAGTTAAAATCACATGTTTCCAGAGATGATTTCAAAGCTCTAGTAAACATCAAAGTTTTTGTCATAAATAGGACAAAAATGAATAAATGTGAATTTTACAAAGTTGCAACAAAGCATATCTAAAATTGGTGAGTTATAGCTATGGTATTAAATGGGGATTTGATGTGGATTGTTACCTGGTTTTGCTGCTCAAAACTGAAAACAAAAGTGATGCAGGTGCAATCTCAACAGAACAAAGTCTAACTTTTGTAAAAAAAAGCACACGCACACATATAATATAGTTTTCTGCACATCTGTGGGGTTATTACTATAAAGCACTTAGCAGGAGAATGTTGATCACAAAGTTCACAGAGTATCACTGTGTTGTTCATAGTGCTGTGTTTTTGTTTCAGGTAGCTTTTAATTAAAGTAAAACATCAGTGATTAAACATCGGAAGGACTTTTCTGCCCCCTACTGGTCAATGTCAGTATTCCTTGTTTTAGTACTTGAATATGCTTGTTCTTCTTTTAAATGGTTTTGGATTAAAATACTTGTTTTTACCCCATGAGTGTCTAATTTTTTCACAAGGTCAAAATGAAGGTCAGCAGCTCTTTCTGCAATAATTCAGTTTTATACAACTACTGATAACAAACTGCTCTCTGTACAGGTGTAAATTCATAACAATCAAAGTGAATCCATGTACATTCGTTCACACAGGAAAGCTAATTTATTTAATTATCATTTCATTTATACTTTTACAGACTTCAAAGGTTGGAGACATCAGTAAATGCTGTTAAGAAGGACTTTTAAAAAATACATTTCTTATATAAATTCAGCTGATTAATTCATACGTGTGTGTCTGGTTAGTAGGAAGTAGGAAGGATTTTAGAGGACAAAGAGTGTCAACTCAGTGGGACACAGATGAAAACAGCAATAAAAGGACAAGAAGCAGTTGGCTCGAATGAAAGAAACCCAGAAAAAAGGAAAGGAGAAGACAGAAGAGTGGAAAGCTTTCCTGAGGCCCTCATATCATGAGAGTCTCAATATTTACCTCCATGGATACCAAAAGGCCTCTTTCTGTATTTACTTTTAATCCTTTTTGCCTTTCTGCCATGCCTCCCATCCTTGTCCACTCTTTACACTACGCTTCTGCTAATCTTTTCTTCCTAAATTCCAAACATTCCTTTTCTCCTCTGTTTTTTGTTACAATTCTTCCTCCAGCATCGTGTTGACCCACAGCAGCAGATCGTTCTGATCTGAGCTTTACAGATTGATCATTTTCACTGCTTTTAATTTGGTGTTAAGTCTCTAAAACCTGTCATGGAACTGGATTTTCTGCTTTATATTCAACGCCTCCTCCCTTGTGTTGCACCTTAGAGTGATTAATGAGGAAGGAGCTCGTTCAGAGTCATTCTTCAAGCTTGTTACGACGTCTTCTCTCCTGTTCCACCGTGTACTATATAAGGAGCCTGTAGCTGCTTCTGCCACAGGAACTAATTTGTCCACCTCTAAAGGACTGCACCCCCCTCTTGCTTGTCTTCTCACTGGGGATTTGATGGTCTTTGATGTTCATCTTCACCATGTTTCTTCCTTCTCCTTTTATTTTCCCTCCTTTATTAAACTAATCTGGAAATAAATAAATAAATAACAGTTCTTATAGTAACACTAGCTTATTTTAAAGTGTGTTTTCTTGGAAGGAGTTCAGTCCAACCCAGTTTCAATTGCCCCCCCTTGACAAGACAAGCTCAGGGAAACAATATTTATATACACAAGGAGTGAAAGTGAAATCCAGCTCATCACAGGAAAACTTGAAAAACTCAAATAAAATAACGAAGAACAAAATATAAATACCAGACCTCAACTCTGACAAAGTGTTGTATGAACACATAAGAATGAACACAACATTTTCTTGGGGATTATAGACAGAAATAAGCACATTTTAGTCTAATTAGTTATCGGATTTGTTAATACATTTGGAAAGATGACTCCAATTTAAAGTTAGGATTGAGGAACTTAAAAAAATAAAGTCTAACCTCAACAACAATCAAAAGGCTAAAAGCTGTTTATCTATCATGCCCTGGAGATTTCTCCTGTGAAGAGACAACATGGTGCTTTTGCTCTGATTTTTCAAAGGGATGAAATAACTGAACATCTTCCAGGAGCTTTTGAGTGTGGAGCAAAGAAAGAAAGGAGATTTGGTTGGTTCTTGCTTTTAAAATAATCTAGTTTTCTGCTCAAATGAATTCTTACAAATTCCTAAACTCAGTGACATTCTGAAGGATGTGATTAAACCAAGCTTATGCAACATAAAAACCAACACTTTAATGTCAGGTGTTCAGCTTGTTTTTAGCAAAACAAAAAAAATCTGACTGTTAATGATTTGTTGTTGTTTTTGTTAAGGAATTAAAGTTTGCTAAAAGACCACCAACAACCCTCTAAAAGGTGAAATTCAATAACCCTGAAACAAAACGGACAGATTCTTGTTACTAAATCCAGTCTCCTTGAGCTTTTTTTTCTTGGCCACTGTCCAGTTTTTAAACCAGAAAGGTAAATCCTTTTAAATTGAAAAAGTATTATTTTCTTTCTTTAGCAGCTTAAACCTGTTAATCCTTTAAAAGTGGCCCGACTCTTGTTCTCCTTCTCTTCAACCTGATTTAAGAGGTATACCGTAATCTGCTTTTAGTTCGCAGCCTGATCTTCATCCAGCTGTTTTTAGATGATCTTAATCCCAGTTTAGACGATAAACTTGTGAAATGAGTGGTTGAATGAACAGGTCTATCTAAAAAGAAAAGATGCAACTAGGAGAAAGATATTGTTTCAAAGTTGAGAGTAATATTGAGTTGTGAAGGAACATATGACATATAAAAGAGAGAAATGAAGGAATAATAAAGAAAAAAAGGAGGGAACATCTGTGAAGCAACATACCAAAGCCCACAGGATATTAAGGTGATGGTCAGCAGGAGGAGAGTGATTTTTATGGAGAGGTGAAATGGAGGAACAGAACATGCACACGCGTGTGCACGCGCACAGACACACACACCTTTGCAAACCTTAAGAAACTGAATCTCCCAGTAGGAGCCAGAGTGGTTTTAACCTTTGACTTTGTGACCTCGTCTAAGTTACTTCACAGACAGCTTAGTGGCTGAAAAACCATCAGATACTTGTGGTAAAGTTGTAACAGGGGAGTTATTAGATGTTGTTAGGCCAAATGTCTGAATGAAGTGCTGTTGTAGTAAACTTTTAACAATGAATGGACGACTTGTTGTGATATATATATATATATATATATTTTATTATGGCTCTTTTGGAAGTAATGAGAATTCAGCTGACACTCGTTTATTTGGGTTGTTCTCCATGTGCATAGCTAACTGGTGGTTTAGATTAAGGCTCTGTATTTTCTCAACAGCAAATAATATGTAACCCCTTCTTTCCACTGAACGCGAAACAGACGTGCAACGTTAGTGACGCGTATTACGCGGCTGATAGCCGCCATTAAAGTCAATGAGACTGTTCTCATTGCGCGCGAAGCTGTGCACATCCCAGACGCATCCCAGAAGCGTTGTGTCGCGAGCATTTTATTTTAATAAATAAAATATTTATTTTATTTTTACGTACACTTCTAAATCGCATCAAGTTCAGCTGTTTAGCTTGGACCAGACAAGTAATCAGGTGTTCGTACCTGGAAGTTTCAAAATAAAAGGACACATGCAGATTTTGGTTTGCGAGACTATGAGAAAGTACAGTACCTGTGATGGGTTTGAAGTCCGTAGATGGTGTGAAAATAAGCCACACACCTTCTGGATATATGTTGTCGTCTTTCTCCCTGCTTGTTGTTGTGTGTACTGATGAAATCACACGTTTTCGCTGTTCTCAAGAGATTTCGTGATCTTCCAGGACCAGCTGGATGTGACGCTACGTGAGTGATTCATGCGTGTGATGCGCTACCGGTAAGAAGGGACGCGCTGCTGATTGCGTGAGCAAAACGTTGTGCACTGCCGACACATCCAGTGGAAAGATGTTCAGACTGCAGGTCTTAATGCTCAATTTCGATCTTTCTGCAAGATCATTCATATTGCATATAGGGACAAAAAAAAAGGGATTTGGGTCATTTCAGCCTGCAGTCGTAACGTAGCCTTAGTTAATGTACTTGGAAGTGAATTTTTATTACCTAAAGGGACAAATTGTGTTAGAATTTTGTTATAAGAAACAACCAATATATTAGCATCACTACTTTCTTCACACTGACGGAGGCTTTTCAAACTTGCTACACTGCAGCTAAAGTTGGTCATGATGAGTGTTGTTGACTTTTTGCTCTCTTACCACTCCAAAGTAAGCTCAATGACTTGTGTCACATAAGTAATCAAACGTGTTTACGTGTTGATTTAACTTTTCCACCACATAATGAACAGAGTCCATATAAGGCTTTAGACAAATATTGTCATATGCTTGAGTTTTCCTTCTCAAGCATTCCTAAAGGACTGCAAGACTACACGGACTGAACAAAGTTCAAACAGCTATAATAAGTGGTCTTCTTTTATTTACTCAGGTTTCTTTAAAATGGCAGCAGAAACAGAAAGGTTGGGGTTAAAGCAGAGTGAATCCCCTGGAGACAAACTCCTTAACCCCCTTTTTCCATTTCTCATTTTTTCTTTGTGGGCTCACTCACGAGCTGATTCCCTCTCAGCTTTCACTGAAGGCTGAACTGGACAGTTCAGGTAACAACATGAGGTGTCCATGTGCACGTGATTGTTGGCTAAAGCTTTGATGATATGATGAACACTTGAATAGTGACAAGAAGCTGAAAAACTAGTTGTATAGATGTCCGATCTCATGTGTTTAAAGAACCACACAGTTCAAAAACAACAACAGCAATATCTCGGATGTCCAGTTTAATTAAAACAATCTCTTGTGCAGTTTAGGGACAATTTTTTAATCCAGGGCTTGTAATGGAAAATACCCACATCAAGTAGCTTTTCACACATGTGCTGCAGGCCTGAAATTTTCTGCAGATGTTCTGAAGGCATGTGAGAGAGCAAGTGTCAAGAACCTCCACTCCTGACTTCTTCTAGTGGATTTACTGCGAGTGAACGTGCAAATTGGTGAGTTGATGCTTCATGCTTTTTTCTGTTGACCTTTTGTCCTCATATTCTAATTTGATAAAACAAATATGTTAAAACGTTTCAAGTATCTCATCACCAACAAAAAAAGCAATACTGAGTAGCTGTATCTACTTTAAGATGCTGCAAAAGCAAAATTATTTCCATAATATACTTATTTTTAGTAACTCTCTGTCTTCTGTACCCCAGATGCAGTTCTCTCACTTTTCCAGCTGTGGATGATGTCTTCAGGACAGAACTTCCTGCTGGGAAGTGCACGTGTCGACAGTAAAAAAAAAACAAAAAAAATCAGCACAAAAACCTTGAGACAAAAAGAAAAAATATCTGTTCTTCATAATAAAAGGTTTATTTTTCGTGCAAATTTCTCACAAATTTTTCTGAATTTTTTTTAGCCATACATTTATTCCTATATCTAAAGTATCTAAAATCAGTTTCTGATCTGCATTTTGACTGCAGACTGAAGAAAGTAGGAATGAAACATCTCTGAAGAACTTATCCTGCAGCCAGCCATTAGGAGGAGCCTGTTTTGTTTCAGCTTCTGTATAACGTTCCTGTACCCAGTTATTATTTACATTATATCTACGATGGGGACAAACAGCTCTAAACATTCACACGGCTGCTTCCACTATCTTCATCAAGTCTTTTACTTCCAACACATTCTGTTCCCAGATGTGTTGGGGGGGGAGAGAAGGAAGAAATAGAGACTGAAATGTGATTGTATGTGTGAGTGGATTAGTGGTTTGGTCTGAGGCTAATCTGTGAGTCCCCGGGGAGTCTGTAGAGCCCGCTGCTGGTTGGAGAGTTTATGGAATGAATTGAATGAACTAAACGCGTGTGTGTGTGTGTGTGTGTGTGTGTGTGTGTGTGTGTGTGTGTACCCTCCTAACTGACACGTCCGGGTGTTTCTGTGCCTGGTCCATTGACTCGTGATTAAAACTGCGACCAACCCTGTAGAAGTGTGTATTCACATGTCAGTGTGTCTCTGTCCAGGGTCGTCACTAGCATCTTTGTCTTGTCATAGGACACTTTTATGCTCTTTTTTTTAAAAAGCTGAAAACTTCTATTTAATCCTTTGGCTCAATGTCGATGTCCTGCAGACATTAAAGAACAAGACAAAGTTTAACTGAAGCTACTAGCTCTTCTTTTCAATAAAACAAACATTTAATTGAATTAGAGAAAAGAGGTAATTAATATTTAATGTTAAAAACATTCTGTTGGACAAATTCCTCAAACAGTTTTAATTGACTCTGATGGTTTGTGTGTATAGACATCATTATCCAAAAAACAAACCAGGGAATTTCATGGTAAATGGTTTTAAAAATCAGATTAAAAATAAATCTTAAAACTGACCTAGTTGCACTTTCATTGAAAAGCCCAAAGACTCAGAGTATTTATATTATCTGCTGATGCCAAAAAAGCTGTTTGCAACATCCTGTTTGCTTCTTTGGTAGTTTGTTATTATGATGCCGATACAAGAGCAAACCATCGTGTGTAGTTTTCATAGTTTTCAGAATATAAGTATGTTACATTTTCCTGATGCAAATGTTTTTATACAACTATCAACATTCTGAAATGTCATGACTTTAATCCCACTTCAGGCTTGTGATATTTCTCACAAACACATCAACATGTGTGTCGAACAGGCCTTGAGGGCTTCCTCAGGGCTGCTGATGGGAAGGTTGCACTCTTTGTGTGTGTGTGTGTTTGTGTATGAAAGACTGTGTTTGTGTGTGTAATATAAAGCTTCAGGGAACCAGTTCAGCAGTCAAACCGAGGATTAGAACAAGGCGCTGCATGGAAATAGGAAATTAGCCTCAGGGTTGGAGAGGGGTTTGTGTGTTTATGTTGGGGTTGCATGTAAATGAATGTGTTGGTTGAAACTTGTGCTTGTGGGAAGGTTTGTGTGATCTAGATATATTGAAACAAGATGAATAAAGACATGATCTTTGCTCTTTGTATAAGATAAGATGTTGAACACTCCCATGTAAACCAGCAGCTTCAGACTTCATCAGATCATCATGTTCATTTTGCATCTAAGATTGTAATTTGGTCATCTGGAGACATTTTCACTTGAGTATTGTGCTTTTCCTGTAATCAGTCTTTGACTGTCTACAGCCCTTATACACAAGTTACATGTAATTATAGAATAAGAATAGCAATAAGAATTGTTAAAAACTTTTTATATGTTTATATATTTCAATACATGCACAAGAAAACAGCTTTTCAAAGGCCGTCCACTGTAGTGGCATGAAAAGGTTCATTTGTACCATATGAGATTAAAATTTGTGCAGATGGTAAGTGTTATACATTTTTTTAATGAGTGCACATGTTCCAAAACTATGTGTGCTATGTCATATTTTAATCCTGCAGCATTCAATCCATCACTTGAGCTTCAGAGGGGGATTGAAATGGTTTCATTCACAAGAAGAAGATGTTACGAGCCAGGTCTGTGAGTTATGTTGGCTGGGATATAAAAAGCAGACTTAAAGGTGAGGGTAGTGAGGGGGGGGGGGTCTCTTTGGGATTAAAGGGATGCTCTGTGCTTCATCAACAGTGGCAGAATCACAGGATCTGTCAGAACCGCTGAAAAACAAACACATATTCGTACCATTAGAGGCGTCCATTAAAAGCCAGATTTATGTTTTTGTGGCTAAAAATGCTCATTAAATTGCACATTTATGTACATGAGGTTAAGCCACAATCATAAAACTGAAGAGAGGAGCTTATTTTGTTTAAACCACTTATTATAAAAATTTCATTTATGTTTATGGATGTTAAAACACATAAATTAAGGTTTTAAAGCCACTCTGCATCAGAGCTCCAGACATCAAAAGGACAGCCAATCCAGATGTGCCTCCCAGTTATTCTCCAGCCAAGTTTTATCACACACACCATTAGAGAGCAACATATGACAGATTTAATATAAAAATAAAGGAAGGTTTTAGTCTGTCATCAGTTTCTCAGGGTGATTTAAGGTGGCTGAGGTTGTTGTAGAGATAAAAACCATGATATGAGGAGGAACAGCAAAGTTTCAGTAAGGAAAATGGATACTCAATTCCTCTGGGCATTTAATCTGATTTTAGCTTTTTAAGGAGGTGTAACTGCAGAAAGACAAGGAATGTTTTCAAATACTTCATTCTGCTCAGTTCATGTTGATATTCACAATCTTCTTGCAGACTTCCTGAACGCTCAGAACTGAAAGCTGTTGCTGTTCGCTTAATGTTTTAATATAACACTGAACTTTCTGCTGCTCCATAAACCTGAAGAGTTTGACCATTAAGTTACCTGAAGACACTACATGAGAGTCATGTGTCACATCAAAGCTTTAGACTTTAAGATGCAGCATTCAGCCTACTGTTTGTTTTTGGCTAGTCCATCTTGTTCTTATTAAGACTAGAAGCTAATTTTAATCGTTATGAGTGAAAGTTGAACAATTAGAGAAGCAGTTTTTACATCAACAGCATAAGAGATGTTTGTCTTTTGACAGTCAGAGGAAATTTTCACTTCACGCATTCCATTTTTATCTAACTTCTGCTTCCCAGTCTTTCTGAAATCTTACATCATTCTTTGCCATCTGTCCGATTTTAAATCAGAGCCATTTGTATTTATGTGCATCCTCTAATACATGTCTTTTTCTTTTTCCTCTACAACTCATCTACTCTGTTCCCCTCTGACCTAAAGTTGAGTAAAGGTCTGAGACAGACAGTTTAAAAGACGAGCAGGGAGGAAATCTGGAAAACATAATTGTTTTTGACTCAGAACATAAATCACTGGAGATTTAGGTCCTTTAATAAGAGTGCATTTCCATTTTTACAAGCAAACACATACAAGTATGATAAATCAGAAAGTGTCAGTAGGTTTGTAGAATGCAGGAAAAAAATAATAATTCAGCCAATTTATAGTAAAATTAACATAAAAAGAGTGAAATAAAATAGAATGCTGCAATAATTATTATTTATTAAAGTCAGCATCTTCCCCTGCTAACGAGCTTGAACTTGAGTAGTTCAGGAAATAAATTCCTAAAACAACAAATTAATTATTTATATAAACCAGGACTATAGACTCCTAAAATGTGCAATATTAAGTCTGATGCATAAAAACACTTCTTGTAAAATATAAAAACAAATATTTATGAGCCCAAAAAAATGTGGAAATGCAGCTTTTCATGGAAACCAACATGTGGAAAAGTTCCACTTTGTGCATTCAGTAAATGTCTTTACTTGCTCTCTTTGTGTCTGTTGAATGTTGCATGTGGGATAGAAATTTATAAAGGCAGACTAATGAGAACAGAAAAAAGGAAAAAGTTTGAGATAAAAGAGACGGGGGATAAAAAAGGAGGAACAGACATCGAGAGGAAGGAAATACTGAAGACATCAGTGACAGTCAGCTTTTGATTAAAGGAAAAAGAGGGTGTGGGAGATAAAGGGGGTCACTGGCTGACAAAAACCAAAAAGAAAAAAAAAAGTCTTTGAACCTTCAACAGAACAAACTACAGTTCAACAAGCTTAATATTTAGAAGATTTAAAGAAAACAAACTGCATAGTTTTAGAATCACATCACAAAAAAGCGATACAGTTAGTAAAAACCTTTTATTCCTCAATGTTCAAGCTGTGTTATACAAAGTTCACATGTTAAGCTGTCATAGAGAGTTATTGTTATTATGATGGTGGTAAGATGTCAAGTAATGATCAAAGTCCAGACACAGAAATAAACAAAAGGTATTACACAAGAATTACATTCATGCTGAAAATATAAACTCTCCAAAAAACAAACAATAAGGAAAACAGATATACAACCAAAGAGCGACGAGGTAAACAACAATAACTCACTACATGTGTGATTATCAGGAAACTAGAAAGAGAAGTGCAGAGAAAAGAAAAAGATCAACTGACAGAAACAAACAGACTCTGGGGGTAAAACACGGACACAGAGGACAAGTCACATATAATAAAACTCATTTTAACTAAATTTACCACAGAACTATAAACTCTAATTTTATAAAAATCCAAACAATAAGACAACATACAACAAAAAAAACAGAAGAAAACCATGATGCACGCAGACTTCCCAGAATATATGATTTCAGTTATTTGGTTATATTATGTTTTAAATTAAATGTAAAGCATTTTGTTAAGTTTGTTGTAGAATGAAACAGTGAAATATAATGAGATGGTGACTGTGTGATTGGCTGCCTGGTTTCATCTCTAATCATGAGCTGCTGTGTTTTCTCACTGACTGATTCTGGCTCACAGTCTCACCTCCTGGCTCGTTTTAAGAACACCCAAAGTGTATTTGCTCACACTTTCAGTAAACCAGTTTGACATATTTTTGGTGTAAAAAGCAGCTTCCTGCTTTGGAAATGATGAAAAACAAGGTACAGACTGTTTGGTACATGTTGGATGATTTGATTCATTATAAGATGTTCCAGAACAAATCAACCGGACGTTTCTATAGTTCAATAAAATATGAGGAACTTCACAAACTTTGAATTGACATTAAATTACAACTCGGTTAAATTGAATTTTAGGATACTGATATTACGCTGAAGCTGACAGGGTGGGACTTACTGCACAGGATATAAAAGTGGTTCTATTCAGTTCTGTTTATATCATTAAGAAAAGACACAAATGCTCTAAACTATTACAGTATTTTAGCTTTTCTAAATTTTACATTTTAACTGAAGTGTCTCAGGAGTTTTTTAGTTATTTTCCCTTTGGTCATCGCTTTATATAGTCATTCACAATCAAATTCATACAGAAACGTTCCTGTTTCTGGTCAGTAATTTGTCATTTTCACAATTTTTATTGTTGCGAAGACTTAACAGTTTTTACAAGGTCACTCTTGTTTTCCTTTCTGTTCAGCCAGTCACGGAAAGAAGAATAACACAGATTTGACTCTCACACATCATTAATATTAAACAGGTCATGTGATGTTACCAGCAGATGAACAGATTCTTTCTTTATTGTGAGCTGAAAAGTGTCACTGTGCTCTTCAACAACAACAGCAACTCAAAAAAAAACAAAAACCCTTCACATTTGGCTGGACTTAAAGAGATGACGCCTTTGAGTTCAACTCCCAGGAGCGGAGCATCATAATCTATTCTCAGTGTTACTTTTTAGCAAAACTGTGATCTGCCAGCCAGAAACCATTGGAGGCTATAAGCCGCCTCCACTGGGCACGCTCTGCAGCATCCGCTGGCTCGGTCTGCTGGCAGGGAAAGGCGGAGCCGGCTTTTAAGATGAGAGGAAAGGCGTAGCTGCTCGACTGGGCTTCAGCGAAGCAGAAAGATTTCTATATGAGTGAGTTGGAAATGAAAGGAAGCAAGTGAGAAAGAGAAAAGATGGGTTTGTATTTTATCACGTTTTCACCAGAAACTGTTTCCTCGGGTGTTTTTAGCTGAAGGGCAGGAAACCTGGTCTCAACAACTTAAAGTGAAAATAACACAAAGGATTTTAAAACTCCTTCAAAATGTAAGTCCGTGTGAAAAATACCAAAAAAATATTCATTTTTCCTGGTTAGCATCAAGCAGAATTAAATTAAAGAGAAGACGGTAAAATACACAAGTACACCAGAAACTGTTTGGACAGAAAATTTTGGAAAATGTTAAAACATACACAGCATAATGACAGAAGAGGGAACTTCAGTTTTTAATCCAAAAAGAAATACCAACTATCTTTTTGCACTCAGCACACACACATTCACTGAAAGAAAGAGCTGATGAAGGAAGAAAAAAAAGAAAACTCTCACATGCACGCCTTTTTCTCATGCCTGAACTGAAACGCCAGTTGTTTTACAGGCTCTGTGATTATTTTGATAGACCTTAATGATGATGGATTGACCCAAATTTGATGGAAAGACGTTTAATGTCTCATAAATTTTAAGGTGGCACCTTGTTTTTCCTCGTTTCAGAGGTTTGGAGACCATCGTGCTGGAAGGGTTGCAGGACATTAAACAGCAACATTTAAAGCCTGCAGAGGGACGACAGCAGCAACAGGACGGCTGTTTATTTTCTCCTGGAAATGTAATATATTTGAAAAGAATAGCTGGAAATGCAGCCTGCAAATGTTCTTTAATCAAAAGTGAAAAGTTTGTCTTTCTCTTTGAGCAACACGTCCAAGGAGTTTGATTGAACTGGCCAGAAATCTCTGCTGGTGTTTTGTTTTGGGAACTTGTAAGAAATATGACATGCAACTCAGAAAAGCATTTAAATCTGGTCTGTAACTTTTTGTTTCAACCAAATGGGTCAAAGTAAAAAGAGATCTCAATTAAGTTAAAGGAATAAAAATAGACTTAAAGAAGAAACATTTCTAGAATAAGGAATAAACTGCCTGTTTGTGAATTATGTTGTTTCACTTTATCTTGATATATTCTTGTTTATTGAACCATCCTGGTGTATCCTTTGACATTTCCATAATCAGATTTAAGTGAAATGTTTTTCCTTCTTTCTCATTGTTTCATTTAGCACAAATATTTTGGTTTGATTCAGGAAATGTTCATATCTTGGGCAGGACAACGTTGTCTGAGAAGATACATCAGACAGCTTGCAAAATATTCAGTTATTACCACAAAACATTAGATTTGTTGTCATGGTAACCGTAGCAATGGAAGGAAACGTGTTACTTATTGGACATTTGCACATTTCACATTAGAGCTACGATGTTTAGGATTAAAGCAGTCTATTAGTTATTCATTAGAGGATGTTGTGTGTCTGCCTGGTTTTCTTTTTATTTAGGTCTCATTGTCTTCTTCATCATTGTGTTTCCAACCGGTCATCTATTGCTCCTGTCTTCATCCCTTTATAAGAGGAAGCTTCTCTTACCACCATTACTAACCTGTTTTCTCAACCCATTATTTGGATTATCTGCCTTCGAATCTGGAATGTGTCTGACTCGCCTCTTGCCTACCGATTACTGGTATTGAGAATCACGCTTTTGGAACTCACGGATCATAGATTTAGAACCACCCTGTCGACCCCGCCTCATGCCTCGGCCCCTGCTGGTACCTCTTGTCATCTGCCCCAGTGTAGGCGGCTTCTTTTTAAGATCTCAGAATTGGATTTGTCTTTGGAACTGTTCCTCCTGAAAGACTCTGCATGTGTCAGTCTAACACAATAACCAGAAGCACGTATCTTGCAGCTTCGGCTAAGATGCTGTAGCCTGATGCTAGCGGCTGTCGCCGTGTCAGCAGTTTACCTGCATAGACCTGTTGCCATGTTGTGCAGTCTGAGCCGCCAGCTGTGACTCTGGCCACCTTCTTCTGAATACCTACCTCACTGATCCTCCTGCTGATTCATCGGTCTCGGTGTGCAGCTCTGTTCGGATCCTTCGCCTGCAAAACAAATCAAACAAGGTGCTGAGTTCAACATACCGAGACTGTCACAAGGAATTCAATCAGCGCTAACTACCTCCTCTCACCGTGCAGACATCCTGCTGCTTGAGTACAATTCATAATGAAGACTGTTACTAACTGCTCAGTTTCTAGTTGTGGTGCTCTTTGGGTTCAGTGTCCAATCAGACATGACAGGATCAGGATAGTTTGTTTATTTATTAAGATCAAATATTTGAGCGTTTTCCATGGTGATTGGTTGAAATTTGATACAAAACTTTTGGTGTTTTGAAAAAGAAAAATTGGAAGGTGAAGTTTTTCAGTTTTTTATAGATACAGTATAAAAAAAGCATCATGGAATTACAGAATAATCCCAGAGTCCACAAATTTATAAATGTTTTTTTTTTCTTTGAGAAAGCTGTACAGATGTGCAAGACTTGTGTGTAAAATCTCCAGAGAAACTGATAAGTACTTCACATCTTGTCAGAACCTTCTCTAAAAACATACATAATATAAATCTGTATTTATTGCTGCACATGCAACAACAACTTCAGAGGGAGAATTCTGGGAAATCAGAGTCGGAGTTTCGCTTGAAGTCTAAACCTCCAGCTGTCCAGCACAAGAAGACACACACCATGACCACCCGTGTAATCTCCTAAATTTTAATAGAGCTAAATATTGACAAACCACATTTCACTCAACACCTATGAGGCAACATGTGCACACACTCACACACACACACTAACTCCACCCTGTCAGTGATGATGGATGTTGTTAAGGATGGAAGAAATCAGCGTGAAACATCTGGTGCTGTGATCTGCGGGTCAGGAGGTCGCTGACCACGACCAGCGTGTTTGTGTGTGAGTGTGTTTGTGTGTTAATGACACAATCACACTGATCAGCCACTTGGAGGTCCTGACCTTGGCGTGCTGTAGGAACCGCACAACAGTCGTCACTTTGTCTTGACCGAACAGACGCACACGACCAGGTTGTTTTGTTTTAATTTACTGATAATTGTTTAAGAACGTAAATAGGGATGAGTGATGGGGAGGAGAGGAACTGGGAGGAAAGTGGGAGGCTCTTACATACACTGAGATAAAGCAAATTACTGCTAATAATGTCAATATTTAGAAGGCTCAAAGAACAAAGATGTAAAAATGGGATTTGTGTCTCAGTTAGAAGGTTTGAAAAAGCAACAATAATGTTTTAGATGAGTCACTTCAGTTGTTTTTTTTTTCTTTAATCAACTTCACTGTAAAGTGAATTACTTACTTATTCTGTACTTTTCTGCACAATTTCATGCAATTTTCACAATAAGTTCTTGCTTTATTTTGGCATATCCTGGGAATGTTTGCATCTGTAAAACTTTCCAAAATCACTTTTTTTTTTTTTTTTTTTACAATTTATGTTAGCATTTCTGTTGATAAGGAAGTCACTGGTAGTTTTTCTTCTTCAACTGGAAGGAGGAGGAGAGAAAAGAGACGATGATTTAAATGAGGCAGAAGAGACTTGAGACAGGAGCAGTTTGTCATTTGGGATTTTGAGGAAGTTGTCTAGATATATGTGAGTATTTTAGAACTTGTGTGTAAAGAGAGTGCTTTATGACTCGGCTTAAAAGCAGAACTCAGATTTAAGATCATATTGAGGATAAGAATAAAACATGCCGCTTCCGTGTGACCAGACTTTTTTTCCTCCTGCAGCAGTTTGTGAGGAAAACCAGGAGGGAATCATTTATTGAACAGAGATTTTCTTTTAAGATTGAACACAGAAAACTCAATATTTTTTGTTTCTTTGTAGTTTTGCACTCTACACAAGCACAGAAAAGATGTTTTCAAATTCACATTATAATATTTGAAAATACCAAACACACAATAAATCATATATCCACAATCCTGTTTGTTATTTGATATTAAAAATAATATTCACTCTTCAAAGTGATTTGGCAAATCCATATCTTAATTTCTGAACTTTGTCAGTCAAGATATTGAGCAATAGTAGATGTAAAAGTCACACAACACACATGCAGGGATCATCTACGGTTTCCACATCTGTTTAAAAATGATCTCACTCCCACCCCAGAAGAAAAAAGCAATTTTATTGTGTCATGACATAAAAGTCAATAAATTTTCTATTTCTAGGAGCTGAAATGAACTAATACTCCAAAATAAACTATTTCAAGCGCTTCCGAGCATGAAATCATTCATTAAAGCGGAATCCCTTTTTAAATATTCCCTTTTTTCAAGTGAATTTACAGCCAGTTTGAGCAGAACAAAGAGCTTTAAATGGCTTCCTCATGCAGCTCCACAGCTCAGGGTTTTTTATTCTCTTCTGCCAAATGGAAGTCCCCATGTGGTCTGTGAAGTATGTCAGCTGTGTTTTATCCTGGTCTGGGAGTGTTTAGTGTCCAGTGGTCAGTGGCAGGGTCACAGCTTAATCAGGACAGGCAGGAGTCCGCTCTGTGTGTGAATGTGGGAGTTCACAGCGAAGGTCAGACTCTAATCAGTCTAAATTGAGACTCGAGGCACCTAAAGGTCCTAGAAGGGGCATGTGGTGTGTGTGTGTGTGTGTGTGTGTGTGTGTGTGTGTGTGTGTGTGTGTGTGTGTGTGTGTGTGTGTGTGTGTGTGTGTGTGTGTGTGTGTGGGTTTGTATTTCTGACCTCCTGAGGACCCGTTTCCTGACTTTTACTATTTTTCTGGGGTCCGAGGGTTCTTGTGGGGACCGAAGCCTGGTCCCCATAAGGGGGACTCCCCTTTTTAGGGTTAGGGGTTAGGTTTATAGGTATGGTGTGAATAGAGTTTTAGTTAGTCTTAGGGTTAGTTATAGATCAGTAATGGTTAAGGTTAGGAAAAGGGTTTGGGTTAGGTATAAATCTAGTTACTAAAATCAATGGAAGTCAATGGACAGTCCCCATAAGGATAACAAAACAAACTTGTGTGTGTGTGTGTGTGTGTGTGTGTGTGTGTGTGTGTGTGTGTGTGCGTGTGTGTGTTTGTCAGCAGGCAGGTCTTAAAAGTTGGCCTCTGATGCACCAGCCACATGTGTTAGAAGACCTGCAAGTGAGACACGTGTATCATCAGTTCTATTACATGTTTCCTTCCCTTTCTTTTTATCTGCATGTATCTCATTCTTTTGCACACTTTTTATTCATATTCTGTTTTTTCACTTCACATTTTTGTCCTTTTTGGTTTGACGATTATTATCTTGGTGATTGTCTTGATCGTTTCAGCATTTAGAAGCAAAAATCAACCTTTGATTTGACTAATTCTGAGTAGCTTTTTCCAATTTCCTGCAAAGGAAATAATTATTTCAGAAGGATTCCTGTTGGGAATTTCTAAGTATTTTGTCTCAAAGTTTCTAAATAATTCATGAAGGAAATTGATAAAAGCTGTTGGTGCTTAGGGTGTTTATCTTCACAGTCACATAAACAAAGCAGAAGGTTTAAACAGAATTGCTGTCAGCCAGTTTGCTTCTTGGTTCCAAGATCTTTAACTAGCTGTCCACTCTTCTCACTCCTTTAGGGGGAAACAGAGTTTCAAAATGATGTTTTCATTGATTTCATTTGAGCCAAATGAAGTCAACAGAAAAAAATAGAACACAGGCAAACAATTAGCAACAAAAGTAGGGACATCTGGAGCTGTACACAAGCATCAGGAGGGGCCAGTACGGCCCCAAACTACTAAACATGCAAAGCAGCTGGTCACAAACAAATAAACAAAAAGTCAGAATACTTATCCGAAAATAAGTTCCTTTGTCTCAGTGAATGTGGATGGATATTTCAAGGTTGTGTAGAAACTGGATCAGTACACATTTTGTGTGGCAGATGAAATTATTTTAACAGTTGGTGCAACTGTTGTAATTTTACATTTTGAGCTGTGACAATAAGACAGCCACTCCCTCATCCAATACTAACAGTTTTTACTGTTTAAATCTTTGTAAAATGACACATTAAAGACTAAAAACACACACGTATGTACTCATAATGTGAAAAGGGCTTTAAGACTCGTAGTAACAGCGAGATTACAGACGAGATCAGTTCATTGCTCATAATTTGTTCTGAGTAAAAACCTGTTTTCTTTTCATTTAGGTCAAAAAGCAGCTCATGTCAGATGCTGATGGTTTCTAAAGTTGCTCCTTTGCCTCTTTCCATGCTGCTGTGCATAAATACAAGACAAATAAGGAACTGAAATCCAACAGGGAAAAGCCCAGTAAGATTTCTTGTACTGGATCTGATTGCATCTCAGTCTTCACAGCTTCAGGCGCTTCGAAAAAATGATTTTGAACTTGAACAGTGTAAAAATATTAGATGTTTAAAAAACAAGTAAAGGCTGCAACGCAGGGGAATCTAGATACATGTAATATAATGTAATGTTTTTGCACATTTTTGCCTTTAGCCTCCGTTTTCTTTATTTGACTTGAGTAAAGAGGGAAATCTGTTTGCTGTTTTTGTCTGGCGGTCGAGTCGTCTTACAGCTGCATCTCTGTGTCTTGGCCAGAAATGTCTGCAGTGCGTCAGTAGTTAAATCTTTTTCATAACCGCTGCTTCTTTTTTCTTTCTCTCGTGATGCCAAAGCCACCACAACACAAACAAACAAAGATGATGAAAGGCTAATCCCAAATGAAATACATAATACTCCAAACTGTACAACCTAATTTACTAATTTAATATGTTAACAAGGGGAAATTGTTTTCTTTTGTTTTTGTTTTGTTTAATACTTTCTTTGTTTTTCTGAATTTTAATTCTCTTTTTTCTTACATTCTTTTCTGACTAAGTTGTTTCTTTTCTGTCTTCACTGGAATGAACTCCATTATGTGTCTTTCTTCACTTATTTTGTAAGAAAGATTAAACATTTATGAATCCTGGGGCACATGCACAATACACACCAGCTGTCTCTTTGCCTTGTGCCTCAAATTTGTTCTCTGTTCTTTAGTTTTGCCCAACCTCCCACATTGTGAATTCATGAACTTCTGCCCTGCCATTCCCAGTCACCACTCAAGAACTTACAGCCTGATTTGTCAAAGCGACGCTCTGTCGAGATGCTGTAAAGGGTTTTGCGTTTCATCACCACTGACAGCTTGAAGAGCATAATTTAAGAATTTCGAGAGGTGCAAAGAAAGTCCTTGAGTCACACAGAAGGATTAAATAAAAAAGACACATTTCTGAAAAGTACGGTGAACCTTTCAGTATGAATTACATCGTTCGAGACCTTGGAGACTCAAGAGGATCCTTTAGTGGGATTTTTAAGAGCGACCAACATGTTTGAAAACCACATGAGTTTTGCAGTTGAGAAACGTGGTTAGAGGAGGGAGCTGTAAATCAGAGAAAAGGAAATTTAATTTGTGTAATCATACCAGCTACTCATGTTCCACTTAAACTTGTGATTCAAGAAGCAGTTCCGATCTCAGGCCACTTCAAGTTAACAAGTACAGTGAAAACTTCCTTCTGATTGGACAATGCTTTTATAGTTAATTATTCAGCTCTTAAACATTCGCACCATTCATGGCCTCTTGAGCTGCGTTCCCACGTCTGCTTGTCCTTCAAAATGATCCCTCGTTCAGCAAAGTGTCGTCCAATCAGGAGCTTCAGAGGAGTGAGAGCTCTTCACAACACCTAAAGTTTGTAAGACGTTTGCAAAATAATGTAATATGTTCCTTATGCTGTATCACTGAAAATAAAAACTTTATTCTCCTGTTGCAGTTGTAAAAAGAACCAAAAAGTGTTATTTCAGTGTTCTCAACATTTTGTTGTATTTGGACATCCTGTCCACATGTACATGGTCTTTCTGTGACAGCGTTAATGATACAGAGATTTCATATTTTGCCCAATATGAAGCAGATTTCTGTGTAAAAGTCCAAAAAATAATAATTATTTTATTTAATAATTACTAATTAATATTTAAACTGATTTATATGATTATTTACTAGTGCAAATGTTAACAGCAGCAGCAAAATGCTGCACTTTTGGGGAATCCAGAGAGTTTTTAATTATTTCAGCAGAAATATCCATGTATTGCAAAAAGTGAAGTTTGTTTATGAATTCATATTTGAGTAAATTGCTATTTTAGGATGTAGCAATGAGTTTGTGTCTTTGATTTTACATGTTAAAGTGCATATGGCATCTTTAGTACAAGAATAAACTTAATTTCAAAGGATGTTTGTAATGAAAGAAATCTGACATCACATTTATCACAAACCATCTTTTACTCATTAAAAAAAGTTGAACTGTTTCATTTTGTTAAAACTGTTTCCATATCAATGGTTGAAAACAATATGTGAAGTCCATCACTGGAAATCTCTACTAGCTTTCATGTACCACATAGTTCAGAGTTTTAATAGACTGATGTGTCTTATTTTGTTGTATATGTTATAGATCACTTCATGGCTCAAAACCAGAACAGACACACAAAATGTTTTACAGTTTCTGGCAACATAAAACCAAAGAATGTCGAGTGGAAACATACTTCCAACATGTTTGTCCACAAATGATAGAAAAAGAGACGAGAAGGCAAAGCAGCAACATCTTTTTTTCATTAGTACCTAGTGATGTTTACTGGAAACACAATCTTAACATCAAGGACTAAACTATCAGCTGAAAACATGGGAGGTGACTCCATTGTCAGATCGGTAGTTTCTTTGAAAACAGGAAGTTATTTTCTTCATTTTCTCAGTGATACCTAAACGCTTACATCAGATCTCTCAGTAGATAGTTGAGTTCTTCTTTCTACCCCTTTTGAACATTTTGCTGACTTTTATGGAACTTTAAATGTCTGTAAAGATGAACAGAAGGGAAACAAGTGACAAAAAAAAACAACCCTTCCACAATATGAGATGCGATGTGGCACCCAGCATTCCCTGCAGACCCCTCTGGTTTCCCACCGTCTGCCTCTCAGCCTGTATGAAGCATGTATGGGAGTGTCTTTCATGCTATAAACAAGTGTTCCCAGATAAAGCGGGGTTGCGGCACCATTGACACCTTGAATGGCTCTTTCTCATTCTGCTGAGACCCCTGTGTGCACTTATAAGCTTGCATGTGAATAGAAGGGGGGGGTGTATTGAGAAGATACCAAGCTACTTAATTAAACTACTCAGAATGTTGTCACAAGCAGGGGTTAAAGGAGGTCACTTACACAAAAGATTTGAGAAATGTTGAGATGATTTTTTTTTCTGTCCATGATTTACCCACAAATCTGTTGGATTCTTTACAAACACACTCCTCCTTCATTGCACTTGTTGACCCAGTTCTCAACATATTGTATCACAAAATATTTCCAAAATGTAAATCCCCCAAAATAGAATTCTTGAAAGCGCTTTTTTAAAATTTTCTATCCATGATTTGCTGTTGAGAGGAATCTTATTATTATAATTTTGCACTTGTAGATAAACATTTTATTCCTGCAATCTGTTTGGGAAGGATTCTGGTGCACTATGGACTAATTACAAACATTTAGGCCAGTTCATTTAAAACAAAATGTGTCTGGCAAATAGAATTTATTCATTTTCAGAAATTTGAATTTTTTTATTAGCAAGAAATGTTCAGCAGTTTATCATGATTGTAGCATGAGAACATCTAATTTAATCAAACCAATCCAAACTGTATCCAAATTCTGTTGTTTTCAGATTTTCTATATGCAACATCTACTTCCCTATAAATGTTTAGTGGATATGTAATTAATATAAAAAGTGGACCTATTAGAGGAGATGCAGATGTTTAAATTAGTAATAAACATTCAAATCCATTGTTAAGAGAAACTGATTTAGGATTAAAACCTCTTTTTACTGTAAACCTCGGTTAAAACTTTCCATGCATCTTTCTGCCAAACTTACTCTACCTCCAAATGATGATGAAATCATGTTATGAATCATTTGTGGGTTCGTTCCACAAGGTGCGTCTCTTTCTTTCTCTTTCTGTGTTGTGCGTTAAGGAGGAGCGAGTTTTTGGAGCCACACATTTCTCTCTTACTCTCTCCCTGGTGAAAAGGCGTGGTAAATCTCTCTCCTTTACTGGAGGAGACTTCTGTTGGGCTGCTGGTGGAAGTGAACTACATTCAGAGCAGCGGAGAGACAGTGAATCTGTCCACCAGCCAGGGCAGAGCGACAGACGCTGCGCAAAGAGGACATCCACGCCGTCTTTACGCGCTCGCGGAGCTGCCATATGCTCAACAACGGGGACCGTGATGAGAAGGGTTGAATAAGTTTTAAAATTCCTTTGGATCCTTGTATTCTACTTTTCAAAAATTGCATCAGTAAAAAAAATCAGGAAGTTATAAAAGGATGAGGGGATTTGAACCTTTGATGGTTGCGCTGCTCATCGCCACTGTCTCAGCTACAAAGACAAACGTGCCACGACTGAGACTGACCTATAAAGGTAATCCATCTCATCCATTCATTCTTACAGAGATGTTTTTATAAGTACACGCACGTCTGCAGGTGGCATTCATTACCACCTTTGACTCCAGGTGAGAAATATTTAGTTTGTTTTCCTCTGTGAATACTTCCATTTATCACCCTGTTCTTGTTTTCATCTCGAGCACTTTTCACTTCGAGGTGGTCAAGCTGGAAGCGTTTAATCCAGGTCGATGTTTTGGCTACTGTTTCGGGAGTTTATGTGCTTTAGGAGGCGCACATCGGTTCGCAGCGCAGGCAGGGTGTGCAGCCAGAGGAGGTGTTGGCTGAGGTTCATCTTTCTGCGGTGAAACACACCGGGGTGCGACCGTCTCATTAAATGAGTTTTATTAGAAACGGCAGTCGCGACTCAATACCTGGAAATCTTAAAAGTTTATTATCATTTAAACTCCTAATTTGCTGTAATTAGCCAATAGAAACACGGGTCTGTACACACTGAATCACTTATTATGATTGTATGTACTACATGTTTAAAATCAACCTTAATTACACTTTTGTCGTGTTTCTTGGTTGCATGACATCGATTTTGCTTCATGTCTTTCCAGAGGAAACGTTTATCATGTAGTATATTTTTGTCCAGTTCACATCCCTCCTTTCCTTCCCAGTTGTTGGTCATGATGACTCATTCAAGTTTACAGATAATGAGTCAGTAAAAAGCAAGTATGAAATGATGTTGGCTTCTGTTTCAAACCAGCTGCTCATTGTTTCATTCAGTTTTGTCTGATCATATCTGCAATATTCACTGTTGCAAGATATCTCACAGGATTTCCTCTTGTTCAGTTTTCAGGAGAAAAGTCACAATTTGAGTTTATACTGACTTTCCTGGCTGGGCTGGAATGAAACACTTCACAGGGGGTCCATGGGGTGGGGGATGTGTCCAAGAAAATGTGACAAATCAAATAGTTTTTTGAATAAAGACAGAATAAAGACGGACATGTCACATTTATAACTGATAATAACTTTGATTGTTTAGCGTTTCTTTTATATTCGACTGCTGCTTTGTAACAACATCAGCTCAGAGTGCTGCGAGGTTCATACTGGCGCCACCAGCTGTTTATTTAAAGACACTTAACATTCACTAAGGTGGCTGCACTTTAACTGACTCCACACAAAGGTTTTGATTTCTGTCTTTTCAGCTGCTGCTTCTTTTCTGTACATTTCTTTCTAACATTGGCTCTTACCATCACTTCAGTGAACAGCTATTTAAATTCTGTTTCCTGGTAACTGTGTGGATGCTAATGGTGTTGTTTACTCCATATAATCTAGTGATGTATTTTATAATATATGTGTGGTGTCATAATATTATCAGAATCAATATTTTTTGAGAAATGTGGGTTCCAGCTTTAAAATACATGCGAGTGGGAATATGGAAACCTTCTCGACGAATGCAAGTTAAACAAAACAACACTCAAATGGGGTTCTGCATTATTTAAATCCCAAGATGAATTAAACACTTGGTAAAAAAAAAAAAAACCCTGACTGATGAATTCATGCATGAGAGGGTTAATTTAGTCTCTCATAATGTTGGAGATTCTGTTAAGAAGTAACAATCGAGCGGAGAAACTTTTGTTATTAAGCAAAAAAAGTCAGAAAGTCTCACCTGTACATTCTTTTTAAATAACCGTGAAAGAGAGAAAACAGCTTGTGAACAGAAACACTTGTGCATCATGAACTCTGTCTGTATGATTCTCATTAGTGACCACACAGTTCTTTACTTCCTGCCTAAGTGACCCTTAATTTGACCTCCCAGTTTGCCCTCTGGAGTTAACGCTTCTCTTTTTTATCTTTATAAGGAAATCTCTTCTTACTTCTGTGGGTCTTGTCTTTTGCCTATTCTATTTATTCACACTCTTGTTTAGCAATCACTTTATTTAATATCTGTCAGTGTAATCCTCAGACACCCTGAGGGTGTTTGTTCTGCCGGGAGGATGTGGAGGTAATTTGGTGGAAGGAAAAGCTGTCATTATCTCATTTCAATCAATTAGTGGGTAGAAGTTCAAGCAGGGAGAAGAAGGACGTTTTTACCTCAGAGCTATGGAAGCACATGTGCTCTTCTCCTCCTTCTCTTTCTTTTCTTCTCTTTTAAACACTTTATTGACACTTTCACCTTTTGGTTAATGGTAAAACTTTCATTCAAATAATAGTTTAAACCAGCGGAAACGTCTCTTCATTCTCATCTAACCTTTAATTACCCCAAATTAAGTTGTAATTTCCTGTTATTTACTGATAGTTTTCAGTCTTTTAACACTTTCATAGTTGAAAACATACACATAATTATGACCCAAATTGCTTAGAAGCTGTTTTGAATTTCAAGCCACCCACAGCAACACTGTTACAATGAAGAAGCTAAAGGATCAGGCTACGTAATGAAGCTAGTGGCTGAACTCTGTCAATCTCCCATCACACATTTCTCAGTTGAACTTTTTCGTCACTGTGCATTGCTCTAATTGCTCCTCACTTCTGTTGATCTATGTTTGTATGTCTGTTTCTTTGAATAATTACAAGTATTGTGTAAACTTTTATGTACTCACACAGACTTCAGACAGATACAGATGTATTACGAGATTCACCTCGTCTCACTTCCATTAGGTTTCCACTTATAAACTCAAGCGTTCCCATCAGAGTCCTGTTTTAATCACGCTGCACTAGTTTTAAGAGTCTGTTTGTTTTTGCTCCCAGACTGTGAATATAAGAGTGTTTTCTCACTTGGCATTGCCTGGATACATGTGCAGACTGGAGTCCATTGTTCTGCAGTGGAGTTAACCATCACCAGAAAATCAGACTGAACCTCCAGACACAGAGGAATGTAGGGCGGCTCTTGTCCCGTCATCTTTCACTCCTTTTCTTTGTCTTTTCTCCATCTATCTTCATCCATCTTTTATGCCTTATTGGATAATGTTATAGCTCATTCATTCATTTCAAGGTCTCCTGCGTTTTTCAGGTTCAGCTGAAGTGCTCCCAAGCCTCTGATCTAATTTAAAACTCATAAAAAATAAAAGAACAACGAAGAAAAACTGGAAGGTTTTGATGGCAAGCTCATTGGTTTGTTTTTAATAGGAGGCAGCGAAAGCTTCAGAGGTTTTGTAGAGAATCAGAAATAATTAATGTGCATTTCACGTCTGTTTTAATCAAACTTGTACTTGAACAAGAGTTCACAAGCATGCAAGTTCAAAACGAACAACACAAAGTTTAACACGTGTGATATACGAGTTAAAGTCTTGATAGATTCATATAAAGAGAAAATGATTTATTTACACATGTGTGTGTTTTTGTTGATGACTGTGTGTGAGTAAATTGGATGTGATTGTGTTTCTTCATGCAACATGTTTCTGATTAACATATGTGTCAGAGCTGCTAGAATGTGTTTGTCTTAAGTGGTTGTGACTGTGTTTCTGACACCGTGAGCTCTGCTGGTGACTGCCGTACATCTGATATAGACATCTGATCATCTCAGTGTGTCAGTTGTGTGGAGCATCAGCAGTATTTCTCATGCAATGGCTCTCAGATGGTGAAATATCTCAGCCAGGATGCAGATGTAGAAATCAGGGACAGAGAGCACTGACAGTAACTGTGTGTGAGTCGAGGAGATGAAGAGACACACTGAGTCAGATCTACTTGGCTGTGAGCGCTCGTTTAAAATGAATCTGTTTTGCTTTTGTTGCAGTTGTTACCTCCGCCAAGGAGGTCATGTTTTCATCAGGGTCTGTCTGTCTGTTAGCAGGATAACTCAAAAACTAATGGATGGATTTTGATGACATTTTCAGGAAAGGTTAGAAATGACCCAAAGAAGAATTGATTAGATTTTGGGGGTGATCTGGATTACTGTCTGGATCCAGGAATTTTTGTAAGGATACAGACGTAGTACTTTCTCCAATATGTCCACTTGGTGGAGGTCTGCGCTCTCCGAGTGCTTTTCTAGTTCTAAATGTTTTAATGTTTTTGTCATGTCCATCACAAACCTCTGCTTTACAGGAATTATAAATGATAAAACTTAAAGTCTTTCTCATACACAGTGGAAAAAATGTTGCAAAGCTAATTTGCATGCAAGCTTGTGTGTTTGCTTGTGACTAAGGACACTTTAACTTTATTCAAAATTTTGGTAGAGTTACATTTATCCAACTGTTATTTTTTTCTGTTTAGAAACTACTAAAAAAAAAAACGAAAAAACAAAAGGATCAAAAACCAAAACAGTCAATGAAATATATTTTTCTAGAGATTACAACTTAAAGCCACAAGGAATCTGAGTTAAAATTACTCTCTAATACATCTATAACATGCTCTTTCATCATGTTCACTATCACTTTTTTAAAACAGGCTAAAGCTTTGAAGACGTATAAATAGTAAGGCTTGACTAGCTGGTGATGAACAACTTCTAGTTAATCCCAGGAGATAAATGTAACACTGCAACACATCACGCACAGTCCAAAGCCAGTCTGATAAACTCCTGCTGGATTTTAAGGGCTTAGTGTTGGTGCAAATCATGTCTTGATAAACACTGCACTGATACTCTGAAAGGTCAAAGTGCACTGGTCCTACAAGGCCCGACTGCTTTAACAGGGACCGCATCGTGAATTAAAACATGTCCGTGATGTTGGCAGGATTTAACGAGCTGTAAGAGGAAAATTCATGAAAGAGAGAAAACACTGATGCATTTCAGGAAACAGACAGAGGTTAATGACTGAGTGAAAGAAAGCTCTGTTAATGTGTTGAAGAAGCGAGTGATGGATCCATCAAAGGCTGAATGTAGAGGTGGAGCCTCAGACAAGCTGGAAATACCAGCTGGGTGTAGATAAAAGAAGAGGTCATAGCGGTAGAAAGATAAATGGACGTAAAAAGACATTCAGCGTCTAAAAAAATGGAAAGAAAAAGACAGGAGGTGGAAAGACTGGAGAGGGAAATAAGAGTGCAAGAATGACAGATGGATGGATGGGTAAAGGAAAAAGAGGAGCTAACCTGAAGCCTGAAGAACACTAGTTCCTTTGAGGAGTGAAGGTTGAAGGTTCAAGTCCCAACAATGTGGCTTTGACTGTCTGTCATGCAGATTACTAAGTACTCTACTTACATACAGGAACTATGTGAAACGTGTGTGTGTCTATGTGTGTGTGTGTTAGTCACACTGATGGAGAGTCCTTCATCCCTTTTCTCAGTGAAATATTTATGGTTATCCTCTGTTATTCAGTTCACATGTTAAAATAAAGAGTAGTTGGACATGTATGTGATTAAAACTAAAGTCAGGGCCAAAATCAACCTCCATGTCCTCAGCGTGATGGTTGTTTTAACATGAACCAGACAAATCACAGCAGTAGACCCTGACCGAAGAGGGTTTGAGACCTACACAAGTATTTATCTAATCTTCTTAAACTCTGCCACACCCTTATTATTCAAAACACACAGCAGGTTTCATCCCAGCTGTCCTCGTTAAGTTTGAGTGTGTTTTGGCTTTTGCTTCTTGATAGACATTAACTCTAGTAGTTCCAGTGTTTTGTAAGAATATTTTCATTGGAATCTAGAATTCTTAACTTTCTTGTTACGCTTTGCCAAAACAGCTCTTCTTATTGAAAAGCCGATCATAATGACACAGTGAATTTTTAAGATTTCATTTAGAGGTCAGAGCTAATTTACCTTTGTAAACACAAAAAATGACTAATAAGCATAATGTAGCAGTATCTTAGTGTTATTCATAACAAATAATCAAAGTTTTAAGGTGTTACATTATTGTGTAAGATTGTGTAATGTCCAGGACAAAACATCCTGTTACATAGTGTTACTTTAAAAGTGTAAAATATTTTATTGAAAACACAGAACTCTTGTCGATCAGTGGGAAAGACAATTTTTTTAATGTTTTCCCATCTTCACACATTTGAAAGATGTTAGCCAGCTCAATTAAAGCCACTTGTTCAGTTGTCTCAGTGCGTATTTTATTATGTCTTTCATTATTTATCCAAAACTTTCTGTGTTTTTCCAATATTTAATTGCTGACAGATGTCTAAAAATAATATTTTATTGTCAGAACATCACTGGAAGAGAAACTTAAAAACTTAACAACAACAGCAAACTGATCAGAAGTCCTGCACATGAAATGCAAAAAAAAATCATAATTTCTTATTGTGAGAGCTGGAATAAAAAAACAGATTTTTGCCAACCAAATCCACACAACTAAATACAACCAGCCCCATGTGTCAAAACTTGTTGCATCTTACAAGCACAAAGCCATCTAACCACTAATCACAGACTTCACAAACTGTTTAGCGGCTTCTGCGTGTATCAAACATGAAAATAACATTTTGGGGTCAGAACAATATAAAAATATATACTTCTTTCACAAAGTTGCAGCTCACAAAATGAAGTAATTATCTTCCCGAAACATGACGTGAATGGGCAAAGAAATCGTGAAGACCTTCGAATTGATGTGTAATTTTTGGAATGACTCTCAAAAAACCCATATGGCTCCCAGATTTGAATAAAAGTGTTCGCTTCATTTTTCCAAAGTTTGTCCAAAAAAATTGGAATAACGTGTCACTGAAAACCTGCATGACTGTAGTTCTAAAGTGGATTTTAATCTAACTGACATAAATATTTGTTGTACATGATCACCCAAAGCTTTTAAAGCTACAAAAAAAAAAATCCCAGTAATTCTTAATGCTAAACTGAACTAATGCTGATCTTTGCCAACTGCAGGAAAGACTTTGAAGCAGGTCTCAGATGTCCTGCCACTGTTTCTTATGAAGCTTTACTTTTTCAGTATGAGAAGGTAGAAGTTTTCTAAAACTCCTTTTCTATGACTGGATTAGATAAATAACATCAGCGTTTCCTAAACAGCTTTTAAAATGGATTTTTAAAAAAATCACTACATGTTACAAAGAGATCAGCTGGACCTGTATGCAAAACCAAGGAGACACCAACTAATGCAGAATGAAACCCAGAAGATCTTTGTGTCCTCTCATGTCGTCTCATTGTCATTTAGTATTTTGGCTCACAGCCAAAGGAAAGCGACGCAGATCAGGAGGTGGATGGGAACTATTTTTAATGCAAGAAGGGGGAACTACACTTCTCACACACTGAGATGCAGCTCTAAATCAAACATCTTCTCTTTAAGTAATCAATTAGTTCCACTGGATCTGCTGAAAACAGGAACCAGAACAAAGGCTTCAGCTGTAGATTGACGTGTCCATTACACAGCAGCTGATACACGGTGCTGCTGAGGACGCTGAATGATTCTAACGTCTGTGATCTGACGAGCTAATTTCTTGAAAAAGTTGGAGAGTTTTCGAAACACTTGCACACACACTTGTGCTGCAGAAGCGTGTATCTACATGTATTTACCTGTTGCTTCTACTTCAGTATTATAAGATCAGAAATGTAGTTTCTGTTTGTTTTTGTGTGTCGGTTTTGGCTGTGCAGCTTTGTTTTGACGTGGAAACAGAAAAGTTTGACTTGTTTTTGTAAAGTTTCTTGAAATGATTTGTGTTTTAAATTGGCGATCTGATTTGTGGTTAAACAAAAATGAGGATTACAAATAAACTAAACCTGTGTTATATTATGCTTTAGATATTTTTCTTTATTTATTGACATATTTGCTATAATTTCTGACACTGAAGACTCCACCGTCCCCCCCTCCTCCAAGCTCAAGCTCAAGATCTACTGTGAGAATTTGTAGGACTAATCTAGACAGAAAATACTGTACATTTAGAAGAGAGGCAAAGAAAAACCTAAAAATTGCAAGAATAGACAGCTAAAATCTTTCTGTGATATTCTATATAAGCAGGATTTTTTTATAATCAAATCATCCAGTTAAACACAAGACATCAGTTTCAAAACTTTTTGCATTTTCTAATTCAGTTGGATTGTGAAGAAATAGAAACATTTATTTGTTGCTTAATAGATAAAAGTTTTAAATGAACTGACACATTTTATTTGTGAGTTTTGTCCAAACCTTTCTGGAAACGGTTAGACCCTGACTGAGCTGTTTTCATTAAAAACTGTGTGAGGCCATTGAAGACTTGGCTGATCTGTTTGTGCTGAAACACGTGAAAGAGAGTTTTACAGGGAGACGGATGCTTTAGATCATTCAGCAAGTCAGTAAGTAAAGCCACTAATGAGAGGACTGAAGTCTTCTAGCTCTAGTTTAGAACTTAAAGATGTAAAATGAGTCAAAAATAAGAAAAATGAAATATTAAAATAAAGAAATGGGATGAAACAAACCTGAGATGGTTTGATTCTGATCATTTTGGATGAGAGTGGGTGAAAAATAAATATTGGTAGAGGAAAATCAACCGGCCATGAGGGAAATAGAGGAGATAAAATTGAAGGAGAGATGATGAAATAGTGGTGAAGAGAGGAGGAGGATGATGAGGTAAAATCCTTTGCTGAATTGTGATTGAGTGAACATTATCCTTATAGATAGAAGATACATTTAGTTTGTTTTTTTATTGGAGAAAAGGGAAAACATAGAAATAGAAGAGATGCTGGAGACAATAGAAGACAGTTGGACAAGAGAAGAAGTTAAAATCCTCAACATGTGATGTGCTCCTTGTTAATTTCTAATCGAGTTATCACATGCTCACATGTGCATTGCTTGAGTAAAAACATGAGGAAAATATCGTCTCTGGAAGGAGAGGGAACTGTTTGGCAGGATGTCCCAGGATTAAATCTGTCATCAGTTATCTGTCATGCAGTATTTCTGCCAGTACAACTGCATGCATGTTTAAACAATGACAGCAAAGTCTGCTGAGGTCAAATAGTTGCAATTTCATACCTTCTAAAAGGAAACTGACAGATACGAGTTGAAAAGAAACAACATTAAATAACATATCTGTGAAACTAGATCATTAAAATCAATAAAACATGTTCAATGACATATTTTACTACATTTATTAGTTTATTTATTAGGGATTTAGGATTTGAAAACCACATAGATATTGTTTTACAACATTGATATTTTTAATTACAATAATTATAACTTGAATAGGAAATGAGATGCAGAGAAAACTGAAAGCAGATTAATGAAACTTAAATAGTTTTGTTTTTAAATTCAGATTTATTACTTTGAAATAACTTACAACAAGTTAATATTTTATATAACTTCTGCATAATTAGAAATGCTGTAGCTCTATCAGCAAAAACTGGTTCATGAAACACAGAAATACAGAAGTAAAAGACATCAGTAACTTGCTTAATTTTCTGCTCAGATGCCCGCCACACCCCGAGCTATGCAAGGAGGATAAATATAAAGAATGAAAGAAAACATCCAACCTGAGAGAGGGCAATGAGAAGGAGGAGAAGGAGTGAGAGTGGTGAAAGGACCTGAGACGGCTTTTTGTGCACACAGCAGATTCCCGAAATATTTGACACTCTGCAATAATATACAGCCGAGATCTAATGATACCCTGGGAAGTCTGTCAGTGGTGTAATGAGTCTGAAGAAACTTTGAAGAGTGTGTTTGTATGTCAGAGCTCAAAAAAATAAAACGTCATGGAGCAATATTTAGAGAAACAGAGTTTTTTCAGCGAAGAGGTGGAAAGATGTGACTGAAGCAGAGATTTATTTATTCATGGTGTGTGTGTGTGTGTGTGTGCCAGTGTTAGTCATGAATTGTGTAGTACAGGGGATCTAATAGGCTTCAGATGTGTCCCCCTCTCCCACTAATCCAACATAAACACTGATATTGATCATGTAAGTGTATGTGAACTGATATATACATACGTATGAAGGTATTTGCAGTTTAACATGGATTATTCTGCGCTTGGGCCCAATTTGTACATCAGAGATGCGACTACATGATAAATAGTTTTACCTTGTTCCTTCAGTTCAGTTTAAACTCTTTATGTTTAACTCATGTTAAGGTTTTTTACAAATATGTTTAGCCTACAGCTAGATGTGACAGGTAAATCTTGTATTCATACAAATAATTGAACACATCACTTCATGCAGGAATCAACATAAATATCTTGTTTTCTGGCTCATTGGCTGAAAGTCTGAGGTGGAAGTTGATGTGAATATATTTCAAATGTAGATATTTATTACAATAGGATTGTCAAACTTGTAACAATTTTTTCAAAAGTTGAGTAAAAGGCATGTTTAATGCTAAGGTGGACACAAGTTGTGCTGAGCTGTTTAACCTCATGAAGATTTTAAATGTTCAATGAGTTCACAAACAGTAAAAGACTGTTAGAAAACAGCAAAGCATTTGTCATAGTATTTAATCTGTTTGTAATGTCAATAATAATGGTGGAGGTTAAATTCAGGTTTGGAAAACAAAGAAAAGCACCAGAGAGAATTGTTTGTAATGCTGATGGAATATTATAACCCTCCATTTGAATGTTGATCCAACAAACTCAAGGCTGTTGGGATTCTTTACCTCTGTTTGGTTATAGCGGCACAAATTTGATCTTCCTGTAGGAGTCATCAAAATAAAACGTCTTCAGCATCCTGAACACAAAATCTGGATATGTTCTTTATAGACAGGTCATAAAGACACAGAAAGGTGAAATATGATTTTTTGGCTGATATGAATAAAGTATGCTCAGAATTTCATGTACATCTCAAAAGTTAAGTCTAAGCTGGGATGGTTATGCTTTCAGCTTGTGTTACATTAAGCTGCACGGGCCAACAGATGTGGTGTTTCACTCAGGAATAGTTTCATTTAATGCCAACAAATTTTGGAACAACACAGAGGAATAATAATCCAAACATGACTCTATACACCAATCACTACTCCTAAAAAATATACTCTGACCACAAAATCCACATGATATCCATCCATCCATCCATCCATCCATCCATCCATCCATCCATCCATCCATCCATCCATCCATCCATCCATCCATCCATCCATCCATCCATCCATCCATTCATCCATCCATCCATCCATCCATTTCCCACACCAATTTGAATTTGTTCAGGGTCGTGATCAGTATCTATCTCCAGAATCCACTGGACGAGAGGCAAACACTCTGGTCATGTTGCCAGTGTATCTCAGGTCCACATAGATACAAAAATACTTTCACTCCAGGGATTAGGGTTAGGTTTGGAGTTTCTAATTAATCCAAAGTACAGGTTTTTCACCTGTGGGAGGAAACCAGAGTAGCTGCAGAAGACAGAACATGCAAGCTCAAAGTTTAGAACTGTGCTAGCTGGGAATTGAACCCAGGACCTTTTTGCTGCAGGGTAGTGGTCCTACCAACTCTAACCGTCCAACATCTTGAAGAATTTCAAGAAAGAATGTTTGAAAATCTCTGGAACACAAAGTATTTTTATGTTTTATGGGATTTAACTGGGATATGTTGCTATCCACCTTACCAATGATTACCAGTGCACAGTGACCAAAATTCTGACCATTGGTGAAAACTCAGCTTTAAAGTTTCTTGTATGTGTTTATTGTCCAGTGGACTCTGTTGAATAAATGCAAACTGGAAACATACAATGCAAACATACAACTCTACATGCCAACTGGAGCCATTAGAGACCTGAAACTGCGCATTATTTTACTGTCATGATGATGTGAACTCACCTACACTGTGAAAAAAAGATTATATTAACTTCAAACAGACTGAAAGTGGAAAAAAAAATCATGAGAAAATATTTTCAGCTGCTTTCAACTGTCTTCAGCTGCTCAGCAGCAGAACTCCAACGTGCTAGTGTCATTTTCAGTAAAATCCAATCCTTTTGATCTTTGTTTAGAAGGTTGATTACATTATATCAGTCTTTCTATGATCGAGTGATCATGTAAGATCTGACATCAAAGAAAAAAAGTAAACAGCAGCAATGAATGAGATGTCCAAATGTCTTTCTTCTCAGTCACATCTGCAGGCTGACTAAGCAGAACACTGAATAAATTATTGCACAAACATCTTTGTAGTTGTTGCGGCTGCACGGTGCAAACGCTGAGGTTTGACACTATGAGACCAGATGCTGTTTCACCCGTCGCTTTGCTTTGGCACGTCTCCTGTTTGTCGATGCAGCGCCGACCGACTGCCTGCAGGGAAATGATACACATTGAAAACAGATGTTTGGCCATGGATGCTGTCAGGACTTTTCAGCTGTACATGGTCTGTGGGCACATGATGGATAAAAAAAAAAGACACAACGGAAAAAGATCAAGTTGCGAAGGAGATCAAGTCAGAAAGACAGATAGGCTGACATGAGAGATGAAACTCAAGATATGGAATTTAAAAAGGACTTCAAGAGAGGAAAAATAATGAGAGAGGACATGAAAGATGAATATGTGGAGCACGATGGCAAGGAGAGAAAGGTTGAAAAGATAGATGGATAAGAGGTACAGATGGATAGCAGCAGGAGACAAAGAGGCTGGTGAGAGGTTAGACACTGGCGAGATTTCCACAGCGAAGCGATGAGCTGCTGGAGCGATAACAAGCTGCAGATGGAAGCTGTTAGCTCACCTTTATGTTTGGATCTTTCAGTGTCTGTGTGTATTTTCAATTTATTTGCTTGCGTTTTTGTTTTGGTTTGATGGATCTGTGTATACAAGTGTGTGATTTATGAGATATAAATGCACTAAGGAAGAGACCACACAGAAATCTGGGTAATAACATGTTTGTAAAAGAGTAAACTCAATAAGCATCTAGTTAAACCTTGAACTTGCTTATAGATGTAAATAAAATAAGTGTGTGCCATAATAAAAAGTTGCAGATACTGTATAATGACCAAGAAGATAGATGGAAAATGTTTAATATTCTGATGTGATCATGTGATTTTGCAAAGAACAGAAGAAAACTGTGTTAAATGTTAAAGAAAGTGCCAGCTTTGTGTCTCAAAATGCAAATTTCTGATCGAGTGTCATAAAACTTTATCATCTGAACACGACCACAAAGAACAGAATTATATGAATGTAAAGATGTGGCTGCAAGAACACTGAGCTTTTCACTGAGATGCATGTATGAAGTCATGCTTAATGCTGACCTCCTGGATGCATGTAAGATCCATACATGCACTGAAATAGCGCAGGATTCGAGTCACCCCCCCCCCCCCCATTTCATTTGACTAGACCAATTAAAGCTGCCACACGTCTTCTGCATCATAACTATGTTACACCATATTTTATCTTGCTAGATGCTAAAACTGAGTCAACCATAATCAACCAGCTAATTTATTAAAACAGTTTATTGGAATCTTATGAACAGCTGTGGTTTGAATGTGCACACATCTTGCAATGTTTATCTGAAATTCTCTTTGCTCTGCATCATTTTCATGATGGATTTATGATAGCTTGAGATCTTATTAAATTTCTTATAAATTTCTCAAATTCCGACGAGAAAAAAGCATCAATATTTAAATTCTTGTTTTTAGCATGAAAACAGTTGCTGTTATATCTGATGGAATCTGGTGCAAAGTAAAACATTTTTGTTCGTCCTTCTTCAGGTTTTGATTGAAATCCATCAACCATCCTCCTGTTTTGTGTGTTTTTCTCTGCATTTTTTCTTCCCTGCTCATTATTTGCTGAATCTTTGTTGCTCAAGCAACATATCCTTCTTTTTCTTTCCAACTTTCTTACTTTAATGTTTAAGTTTGACTAACTCCCTCTCTCCCTTCTGAGATTCCCTAATGCCTTCCTACTTCCTTTCTCCTCATTATTTTCTTGCCACCAGCTACAGAGTGTTTTGACCCAAATCCCACGTTCTAAATTCCTTCTCATGTTGCTGTCTAATTAGGATTTTTTGTAACAACATTAAGTCAGCTCTAATAATTACTTTTTCACCACAGTTTCTGATGTATCTTGATTTTCGTTTGGCTGCTGGAATGAAAATATAATATTTATAAACTTTATAAGGGTTTTCGTAGAACTGAATCCACTTCTTCTGCAGTTTTAATGAGGTTAATTTAGGGCAAATTTATTTGAATGCACTTGCTTGTTTTGATTCTAATTATGCTAACTAGTGGGGTGTGGAATAAGAAGTGCAATTAAGTGTTAATTACCACAGTTATTCAGAATTAATAAATAACTCGATGGATTGAATAACAGGTAAGAATGTGCAGGTATTTTCCAAAAATCAAACATTTGGATTCTGTTTAATAGTTAACTTTTCTTAATATATAAATATGAATAAAACCCCTTAAACGTCATTTTTATGGGCTGGGAGCAGAAATCAGATGACTTTAGTGTCACTAAAGCAATTTATCGAGAGATCTAAAACAAGCAAACTACTGATGGGTAAATAAATTTAAAGAACTGACCTTAACTAGCAGTTTAAGTTAGAAGTATCTTGACCTGTTTGGAAGCTAGTGAGTGTAAGAAACATGCATCTGTAATAAAAAGGGATGTGTCTGAGTCTGCAAGGCCTCAGCGATGGACAAGGTGTCAGGAGGATCTCAAGCTTCACTCTGTCAGTACTTTCACTGAGTGCTGAGTGACTGAAACCCTTTTCTCACCATGTCTCTGTTTGCATGTGCGTGCTCGTCCGTGGGTACCGAGCTGAGTGAGAGAGTGTAACAGATGAGTGTTGAGAGACAAGCGGGAAGCTGATTCAGCTCGACGACGCCTTCATGGAGAGTTTGGCATGTTGACGACATCTTCTCACACGTGTATTTCTCTCCTCATCGTTTCTCTTTGACAGAAAGAAAAAGTGCTAAAAGAAAAAGAAACAGGACAAAACAAGAAAACAAGAGAAGCAAATTTAAGAAAGGAGACTCTTTGTGTCTATGTGAACTTACAGCACTGTGAAAAAGTATTTGCCCCCTTACAGATTTCATAAGTATTTATTTGGTTGTCACATTTAAATGTTTCAGATCAGGAAACACTTTTTAAAACCAGACAAAGGAAACCAGAGTAAATACAAAATGACACCAGTTATTGAGGATCGATCCAAATCACCCTGGCCCTGATGAGTTGCTGAGGCCCCTTTGGTGGCACAACAGCAATCAAGTTTATACTTATTATTATACTACCACCACCATGTTTGAATGTCAGTAGGATATTCTTTGATTTAAATGCAGAGTTAGTTTTACTCCAGCATTGTAAAATCTACCTGATCTCCTGCACAGCACAGTGGACAGCTGTTGAATATTTACAGTCAGTTATTATTTCAATTATTAGCAATTTTTAAATCACATTCTAATTTTACTTGATCATACCATGTCACTTGCAATGAGAAGGTTCTGGGTTCAAAACCAGGCTGTGGCCTTTCTACATGGAGTTTGCATTTTTGCATGTTCTTCCGGTGTACGTGTGGGTTTCCTCCAGGAACTCCAGCTTCCTCCCACAGACCAGAAATATGCTTGAGGTTAACTGGTAACTGTAAATTGTCCCTAGGTGTGACTGGTTGTCTGTCTATGTGTCCCTGTGATGGACTGGTGACCTGTCCAGGGTGTAACCCCGCCTCTCGCCTAATGACTGCTGGAGATAAACACCAGCGCCCCACGATCTGAGAAGGAATAAGCTGGTATAGATACTCACTGACTGACTAACCATGTCAGATTATAACAATTTTTGTTCTGGTGCATTTTCTATAAGTAATTCAAGAAAGATGTCTTCACAGAAAAAATAAGCTCATGTTTGGAAACAAATCCAGTGTCCTATCAGGGAAGCAGCTGGAATCTTTAGATTCACAAGATAAATGTTAAATGATTGTACTCAGCACAATTTAAAGTCAAACTCTGACTTCCAAAATGCTTCACACTACAGTTTATGTCATCCACCCATTCACGCACATATTAATCTGGTGGTGATAAAGTACATTAGCCACAGCTGCCTCGGGGCACACACTGACAGAGGCAAGGCTGCCATTGCAACGGTGCCACCAGGCCTGCTGACCATCACCAATGTCTTCACTTAGGAGAAGGGAGGCGGTGCCATGAAGGCCTGCCTACAACAAACAACCAATCAGAGTAGATGAAGGAATAACTGATAAAATAAAACACACTTCTTGCTTTGCTCCAATCGATTTATTATAGTTCAAATTAAATATTCAGGCAAATAGGAGGAACAATTTTCCTGGCAAGTGCTTAGCTCAAATTTATCACTCATCTTTGGTAGCACTAAAATCAGCTTCATATACTTCCAACACATGTGCTGTTACTTGAATTAAACTGCTTTTCACAGACTTGCTCACAAGCAGAATATCACTCATTCCCGGAGGGTTAGGGTTTAGGACCTTTTATCACAATGACGCCCAGTAAAGCAACATTCTCAGAAGCATCAATTCTGAACTAACACACCCTATAATAATTATCTGCCAGTCTTTCAGCAAAAATAAATAAATAAACAACCAACAACTCCCCCAAAACACTCAATTAGCCTGCTATCATTTAAACTTCTACTTTTTCTGAAATTCTGTAGCAGCCAGTTCTGCTGCTGCATTAATGCTGGGGATTTGGTTTCTGTCTTATATATTTCTGTCCTCTGCAGTTCTGCTGCTGCTACTATGTTTTTGTTAGCACCTCTGCTTTTGAAACAATGTTCTTTGCAGCTGCTTGTGCAAAGTTATTGAGTTATTGCATTAAATGAATTAAGGTACTAAACACTGACATGACAGAATCAGCAAATGCTGAATTTGATTAAAACATATATGAAATGTATCAATAAGTCAGTTTGCACATTGTGCCACACTGAAACAAAAGTCTTTGAATGCCACGTCTCATTATGTTTTCCAACTTTCTTTCTTTGCAGACCTGCTGGCAACTAACAGATCATCCATCTTCAACGGCCATGATGGTCAGCTCTCTCTAAGTGCTGTCTATGTTGATGAGTATCGTGATCGGCTTTTCTTGGGAGGGAAAGACGTTCTGTACTCTGTCTTGTTGAGTCCTGTCAGCAGTGAATCCAAAGAGGTGAGGTTTCACTACCCAGTAAATGATTCCTGAACAGAAAAATATTTGAATGTTCTGTTGGAAAGATTGATGTATAGTTAAAGATTAGGTATTGGATTGCATATCTGTATTACATAATACATTCCATATTTATTTAAGTTGCTGATATTGTGCAAGTGGTCCGTAGAATGATGATATATGATTAATGAGAGACTTTAGATTCACTCTTTTTCCAGAATCCCCTTCTCCAAGACATCTGTTTAAGTTTACTCTGTTATCAATCTTGCACAAATAGGGACTTCAGTGGGGGGGTGGGGCGTTTCAGACTTGAACAAACAGGCGTAATAATATTGCCATTGCATCATTGCTGGAAATATGGAAAATATATAAAAGTTTGACCAAAAAAAGCTTTTATATGAACAGCAAACGATGACTTGATCACATGTTTTTTTGGTTAATCTAGGACATTTAGCCAAAACTTGCTGTGCTGCACATGTCCTACCTATAGAGTTTTTATCTTTCCATTACTGGTTGATTTTTGTATTTTTTACAAGGGTCTTCAACCTGAATCATGTCAAAATGAATGTATTTTCTTCTTTGCCAAAACATATGCATCTTCCTGATTCTCAAAATGTTTAAAAATGAAGATGCCAATAAATTAAGTTCCTCTTCAGTTTATTATTGAAACTTGACATGTTAAAACTAAACTATTCCAGACAAAAAGACATGACTAAGACAGCAAAACCCAGATGTAAACTGAAAAATAGTTAATGAAATGAACTACACACACTAACACATACAACTCTAAATGTTCTAAAATTGTTTATTTTCATTGGATCATATAATACTTTTGAAATGCACAAAAGGGCAAAAATGTATATTAGACCAAGTGTTTCAAGCACATTTAGGTGTTTTCTTTCCACTAGTCTGAAATAAAACATGTTACTGAAGTACAGAAAATTACTTTAAAAAATATTTTTGTCTGGAGTATCTTAATTCAGCGAGCCTGCACTCAGCATGGTAACAACAAGGGAATCGTTTATATGTTGTATTTGAATGTAATCCATATTTAATGTAATTTATTCCAGGGAGCATTATATGGGTTTGGACAAGATTTGTGGATTTAGAAAGATATTATACCTTTAACTCAAACCTTATGAGACAGAATTTTAGTCATGAGGGAAATAACAGAGTCTAAATTAGATTTGGATTTTATTTCGCCAACATGCATTTCCATAATGTTTTAGGAAAAAATGGGTCTTTTAGATATATTCCTATACATTGCTGTACTGTATGAATGCACCCCGTGTTCCAATAAACTGGTTTGTATTCAGCAAAAATAATTGTCTAAAACCGATATCCCCCGTGTGGTCCAGCAAGGGGCAGAAAGAACAGAAGTTTGTGTGAATGTTTGACTGGTCGAAGAAGCTGGAATAATACAGAAATGGTGTTGACCACTTTCTCTGCCTTTACAAGGAAGGGTAGAGAGAAGAAACTGCTCGTGCGAGTAGATACTATCTACACAGAGAAATTGTTCGCAGTACTTTTGATAGACTTTTAATACCATACTTTTAGTTCTTTCTGCCACTTCTCATTTTGATTTGTCTCTGCTGATGTTTGCACCTAATGCATGATGACACTGAAGGTTAATGAAGCTGAGATAGATCATCCATATTTCTTTTGTTTATGCCCCATTCACCAGATGAAGACTGAACTACATTGACTGCGTTTACATGCAGCCAATAACCCGTTCAAAACCAGAATACTAGCAACAACCAGGTCACGCATGACGACGTTAACACCGGCAAAAACCAGAATATGCTCATACCTGGGTTTTTAAAAAACCCGAATATGAGACTGGGGGTTTTCTAACCTGAATATTTGGTCATGTAAACATGTATCGGCATATCCCATTGAAAGGAACATTAATTTGTGTTTTACGAATGTTCTATTTGCAAGGCACCTTGGTCTTTTGAGTAGAAGAACTTCTTGTTTGCGCTGTCTGGCGCTTACAAAAACCCACACGGAAAAGTAAACAAGACGTAGAGGTAAACATGATGAGACGCAGCACAGCACCACACTTTTGGAGCAAGGAGGAAACCAATTTCCTTATTAGTTTGGTGAAAACCATGAGTAGAATGTTTTTTGTTGATGGCAGAAAGTACAGCGATAAGGGTATTTACAAGAAAGTGACTGAAAAGTAACAGAAATGACGCATATTGCGTTTTAAGGTTGTCCGTACGTCCAAACTCTAACCGTGCGTCACAATTTAAATCGGGATATTGCCAACTGATTACAAATTCCATGTATACAGGAATAACTCTCTCTGCTCAGCATGTCAACGGATTATTCTGAATGTTTCAGAAACCTGAATAGTGACCTTAACCCGACCATAACCTGAATATTGACAGCATGTAAACAAGCCAGAACCTGGATGATCTTTAGAGGTCGTTAGTTTGAATTAAAGCTGTGTATTCCACATTACATGTGATAAAGGTTAAAAGGTCTTCAGTGTCTGTGATGGTATTCAAAACCTCTATAGTGATGTTGTGATTTATCATTGTGATGGCAGGGTATCAGGTCCTGGATGGAGCATGGTGGCAGCAGCAGCAATATAACCATGACTTCCTATTCAAAGTCAAGACATTCCATCATCAACGACCCACAAAACTAAATGAAATAATTATTTAGCCAAATGTAAATCAATTATATGACCACGCTGAGTTTTTAAATGGTATTTGATACTCTGTCCTTGGTTATTGTGGCCTATATGAAATGTTTTGCAAATACTTTTCAGCTTGGAGACAGGATTAGCTGTATCAGATGTTTCATATGTTTCTTCACGTTCAAACAACTCATTTATGTTGCCCAAGGTTTGGTTACCTTCACTGAATCATGTGAGCTCTGCTACCTTGATGATTGTAGAGATGGCATCTTGCCCAGTTTCATTTAGCGTGGCCTAACAGCAGAGAGAAATCCCTTTTGGCTTAAAGCGAACACAGTGTTAGAAGGAGTGTGTTGATAAATGGAGAGTGTGTGTTGAAATGTTGTTTCTCCCCAGAGAAGTGTTTCATGCTGTAAGTGAGTTTTAATGGTCTGAATGTATCAGATCATTTTTTAAATTAAGTTTTTCTACAACTGTTAAAAGTTTTACTGTTTGTGCACAAAAAATAAATAAAATACATCTACATTTTTTGTTATTTGCACAAAAGTTGAACGGACATTTTTTTCATATAAGTTTCAGTTTATTTTCTGTGATATTTTGAATGCAAACCAACTTAATCCAGCTTCAAACATTTGTCGTCGTTAACCTGGTATTTTATAAAAAGCTTCAAAGGACGATGTAAGATTTTATCTGTTGTAGACTTCAATTGATGGCTTTTGTTTTCTATGATTTTGGCTGATATTTTAAGCTTTGTGTCTGAGTCTCCTGTTCTTTATTTATTTACAGATGCAGATTAAAGTTAAAGGACAATGTGTGTTTGTAGATTTTTGTTTGAAAGACGTCTTTGCAGTTTAAATAGCTGCTGTTTTAACTTCTAAAATCAAAGAACTTGACATTTAACCAACTGTTTGTAAGGTGGAGTCACATGGACAGAATAAAGTAGTTTACCTAGGACAGAAACACAAACAGCAACATTTCCTAATGCGTGCAAACTGATTTTGGACAATAGCTTATGGAAACCACAGACTCGCTGAAGGAATGTTCATGAACTCCAGATTTTTTAGGGAGAGATTGAAACAAACTATCATTCGTACGGGTCATTGTGATGGAGGCTTTAGTTGACCACCATGCAAGACATCCTTATGACATAACCAGTTGCACTTCCTTCAAAACCTTTTGTTTTTGTTCAATATAAAACTGATTTCCAAGACAAAAGGCAACTCTCCTAATAAAACACATGTAACAGTCCTACACAAAGAAATAGGCCTCTCAAAAAGAGTACTCTCATTTTATAGCTTTGTTAATGACCCTAGTTGTTTCTGAGTGCCTTACAGTGATTCACAGACACATAAAGACACAAGTTGAAACAACTGCCGTGCAAGGAGGCGTTCCTGCAAACATTCCAAGACCTGGGGTTCAAACCCTGCATGTCTGACAATCAAAATTAGGACAATATTCAGTTTAATGGACATGCTAAATCCTGCAAAGTTTTTGATAATAGTTAGAAAAAATATCTATAAAAATAAATATAAATCAGTATATAATCTATGAAAATGTGTCAACTGGACAGGACCTATCAAACCCTATACAACAATTTTATTTTTTAAGTTACTTTATTCTCTGTTATGTTTGATTGGATTATAACTCTAAGCTATAAATTCATGTGTAATTTTTTTGTAGAGTTTAAATAACTGTTATATGACAGTTCTTTGGGTTTCTGCTGCAGGAAGGATCATTGTTGCAGTCTGAGGGTAGTCTGCCTTATGGCGGGGGGGGGGTTACCATGGGAAAAGACTTGTCCCATGAAAAGATGTTTGATCAGAGCAGCTGTCTTGTGTTTTTTATTTACTGTGACCCTTACTTCTCAGGTGAAAAGAAATAAAACATGTCCGTAAAATGTCTTAGGCAACATGACAGGGCCGGTGGATCCTGTGTTCCCCTGTGTTCCCCTCCCATATGAAAGTTTTTTTTAACAATTTTCTACAAGTTTTATTACAGCAAGCTATATTTTATTTCAAAGACAAAAAAAAATTGTTATTTAAAAGTGATTGGTTCACTCAACTTCTGTTTGTCTTTTCCATCAGTGTCACATTATTTATGCATTTAGAACTCGAAGTAAAACTGATTCTGAAGTGGAGTCTTGTAATTTTAGGTGCCAAGTTTCAGTCTTTCTGATTTACAGTGACTCCACCAGGTGGACTGTTAGGTTCAAGATTTATGACGAAAGAGACACGATCAGTTTTACAGTTTTACTGCTGACATGAAGTCTGTGTGATAAGTGTAAGAAAAAAATGCTGCTCCGTTTCGAGCCAATAGAGCTTTTTTTTTTTTTACAACTTTTTCAAAGTTACTATGTTTCTATAGCGACAACATGAGCTGCACATACATGTACATGCTTTTTGTACACATGCTGAGCACAATCTGCCAAAGTAAAGCAAGTCTGGACCATTTGTCTTCCCCCGCTGGCTGCTTTCATCTCCGTTAGACAACACAAAGACAGTTTCCTACTTGACCAGACAAAGACTTATTGTTTTTAGTCCGCACAAATCAACAATTTTAGTCAGAGTATAAAAGCTCAAAAGACTTTTCTCTGTAGAAACATTTACATTTTGTTTTGTATTCATTGAAAGCTGTGGAAAACTAGCCCTAAGCCTCAGGTCTATTTTTTAAATTCTCATTTCAATATTATCTGAGATCCAACAAACTGTCTCATGTGGAAGTGTTCCCTGATCAGACAGTGTTGGAACCTCTGCTGTGAGAACTTCATTATAAAACTGAAGAAAGTTTTATTTTAAAACCCCACTGTTTTTCTTTTTTAAAACCCACACGGTCTTAAAACAAATTCCCAAAGGCAATTTCGGTTTCAGCACGTTCCGTTTGCTTATCTGTGACGAGATGTCTACTTTCAAATTTTGGCACAAAACTATGCATTTTTAAAGTCCTTATAGACCTAGGGACAGTATCACATGTCTCGAAAAATCTGTACGGAGTTTTAATGCAGCAAAAACAAAAACAAACAGAAAATTTGTTTAAATTAACCACAAATTACAAAAGATAAGTACAAGTAAATAAGAGTAATAACAAGTATTGTGAAAATCAGAGTATTATATTATAGAGGAATAAAATTTTTCCCTCCTACAAACTGTTCACATCAATATTCTGAAGAAATATTAATTTTAAGGCCGATATAATAACTTCCTTTTATTGTACCAGTAAAAAAAACATTGTGGAAGTGATCATTAGTTCTGCAGTCAGAAAAATGGAGCCACACATCTGTTTCTTCTTTTACTGCTTATTGCACCACGTCTTTGTTTCATTATGTGTAGATGATGTTTGGTCAATTTCATTTCCATTTTTCTACAAATTGTAATATTTTTCTGGAAAAGAATTCATATGTAATGACGCCAAGGCCGACTGTAATGTTTGTGTTTACCACAAATTTGTATGGCTCGCTCAAAGGCATGTCATTTTGCAATAAGGCTGTTTGCATATTTTTATAGTTATGAGGCAATTAATCATGAAACTTGTTTCCTCTTGTCTCTTATTTTCATAGATCTACTGGCCACCGTTACCTGGCAACAGAGAGGATTGCATCCAAACAGGGAAGGAACAGGTAAGACTTTAATGTGTAAATCTGTTTTGACATATTTCCTCTTGAATATGACTAGGAAGTTTTTTTTTTTAGAATTACTGAATAATTGGTTGTTGATTTTTGACTTAGCTGTCTCAGTTATGTCAACGTCTGGAACACTGTGTCACAAAACTGTCAAAATGTCAAATGTTTCAACTTGTGTTTTGCTACTTTTTGCTTGTAAAGTTTCCATCAAAATCTATTTAGATACACACCCACCCACACATGCACACATACACACTCTCATGCAGTCTAGTTAATCTCTGTTTTTACTTCTCCCTATCTTTTTCTTTTCTTATGTGAGTAGCTTTTACTTTGTAACCAGTGCTGTTAGTTTCACTGCTGCCTGCTGAGATTTTAATGTACTTGTCCTCTGGTTTTTTCTCTCTGTCAGCTCATGTTGGCATCTGGAATTCCATTCTTCTCTGAAATTTGACCATACAGTTCTGCTTTAAACGATGTAGGAAAAGTTGAGGTGTTCATCACTAATAGACTTGGTTGAATTGGATTTTTCAGTAAGAAAACATTTTTATCCATGACATTAACTTACCCCATTGGTGTAAGATCTTGGCACATCTCCAGCTCAGTCCTGCTTTTTATTCTGTTTAGGTCCCAATTTATTTTGTTATATTTTGCTCACTGTGTCACCACCATGAGCAATAAAATATTTCTGTTTAATTCAGTTTTAATGTGCAGCTTTGATTCTGTTCAACATCCTTCATCCAGATCAAGCCTCAAATCAGTTTCAGGACAAACTTTCTTCTGTTTAAAATATTACTTGTACTTGATGTCCACTGATATATTTTAAAGAAGAAATAGTTAGGTATGAATAAAACAAAGAAAAATTAAACAATTAATCAGAATTAAAAAAAAAAAAAAAAAGAATACATAAACTTGCTTTTACTGCTGATTCACTCATAAAGTGAACACACAGTTAAAGAGTTATAAAAACACTGTAACTTTTGCACCATTTTGTTCTCACAGCAAGAAGTCTGACAGGCCCCCCATCTGGAACAACTTAGTCATTGTATGTATCTGTGTGGATGCTGGTGTATGTTATATATGTTTGAAGTGGCAGGTGTGTCCAGGGTGTCTTATATCAGTTTTATTAAGTGTTTCCTATGTGCTGCACTCAGGGCGCACACAGTGCACAGCTGTCCTCGTAGCAAAGACACAATTCATTAATAGTGAGATCTTAAGTTGCATGTAACTTAATCTTTTTTGTAAAAGAGGAATCAAGGGAATCCATCGCATCTGTATGTGTGAAATAGATTGAGATGTTTGTCAGCCTTTGTGAAGCTTAACAGATATTTTTCTGCATTCCTTCACGGAACTTGTTCTCTGTGAGTCTTTTGGTGTCAAACTGGGTAAATTACTGTTGCATTGTGGCATTTACAAGGTAAGAGACTCATGAGAATGTAGCACATGTGTTTAACTCTCATGTGTTTGCTGCTGCAGGTCTGTTTACCACAGACACAAAGGAGGCAGAGGTTAAAAGGTGAAAGGTTTCCACATTGTGTTTAGATGTGTGAGCGAGAGTCCTTGATCAAGTAATGGTACGTTTAGAGACTCATATCAGACAGAAAGCAGCGAGATGAATGTAAAAAAATAATCATAAACGTAAACGATTGTGCAGATATGTATTTGTAGTAAATGTCTCTCAACTGCATCACTGTTTTAAACAAACAGACATATTCATCATTAAACTTTTTTTTTTTTTTTTATGAATGATAAACAAAACAATAGAAAAAATAAAAGTCTTTTCTCAACACTGCAAATAATTTCCCCCCAGAAACTTTGGGGTTCATCAACATGCATTTTAATGAATTCCAGTTTGGCTTTTTTGTGTGTGTGTGTTTTTTTTGTGTTTGTTTTTAGTGGAGCCCCCTGGATTTTCTGTGAAACCCATTACAGTTCAGCAACTAATGGTGGGATCAGAAAGTGATCCTGCAGTTCAGCTTGAATGGTTTCGGATGGTTAACCTGTTTTTTTTTTTTAACCATCACGTCACTTCGATCAGGGTTGCATTTCCTCTTGTGTCCTGCAGGCCGGCTACAGTCTCATAAACCTTATCATTGATAACCATATTGGCAGCTGTGCTTGGAGATGAAATTGCAGTCATTACTTTTTAACATAAAAATCTAAAATCTTCTCTAAGCTTCTTAGACAGCTCTGGCCTTTGCTTTCTCTGGTGCACAATGACTCAAGAGCCCATTTGTTCCTTTTAAACAGACTGGATGTTTGATGAAAATCTTAAAGGCACCTGTTGTATTAATTAAGTGAATTAATTAAGTTTATATAATAAGTTTTAAACATGATGTGAATCTCTTTAAGGGTAGTGAGTAATCTGTTCATATCATTTCAGCATATCTTTGTAAAATAAACAACAAATCATTCCGTTTTACTGCTTTTTGCCTATAGCACATACTAAAGATGGTATGCAAGTATACAACAGAAATTAGCTTTTAAGTGAATCAAGTTTCAGGATATATGAAGCATTGTTTCAATGAGCTGTAAGGATATCAGCAAACACATGAACACACAATTAATATTGAAAACTACTAGAAAAATACAAAAACAAGAACAAGGAGCTAAATGTGTTTTTATCTTTTTTTCTTCCTTTACCTCTTTATACTTTCTGGTGACAAGTGCATACCACCTTAAACGTGTTTCCACAAATAGTGTTTCCTTCCAGAGTCACAACCTCACAGATGCCGAAATCATTAATCATAGCTCAAACAAATACATACCAGTGTGTGTGTGTGTGTGTGTGCGTGTGTTAAAGTAAACCTGCACTGTCTTGCTCTGGCTTTTACATTTTTCTGTCTCATCTATTTGCATGTTTTAGTTGGACCTGGAATCAGATCAGATAATACAGTATTCCCCCTCCCAGTAGAAAATCTGAGACATCTTTATGCAATTTGATGCACAAATAAAACGCGGGTAGCTGTGTGTATGTGTGTGTGTGTGTGTGTGTGTGTGCAAGTTGGGAGAATGAGTTTTTCTCTTTGTGATTTCCAAAGATAAAAGTATGCACTGAGTTCTGTTATGCTTAAAGCAATATTAATATTGGTACTTCAACAATAACTGTAGTACAACTTTTTGTAAAAAGCTGTTCAGCTGTATTTCAATTTTTTTTAAGGTTTAAGAGCAGGATACTAATAAAAATATGTAGGTTTAAGTAAATGTTTCCATCATAGAGTAACTTCTTCATTGTTTCAGAGTTAAGCTGCAGTTGATGCATCAAAATCTGTCCAAACTGTCTTTGATCTTCACCTTGGGAAATATATCATAAGATCCATAATCAGTTAATCTTGGGTACACATATATAGTATATATATATATACATTAAGCCATACAGGTTGAAGCATTACACTAAGAATTACATGAACCAATTACTCCAGCTATCTGGTCCTGGTTTCCTCAAATTTCTATGTGACTCTGTGTATGAATGTGTTGGTCCGTACTAATCTCCAGTCAGTATTGGTTGGTTGTTATGGAAACTGTGTCCAAATTTGCATCTCCCAAACATATTTAGTGTTCATGAAAACATGTATGACTGCCAGAGATTCCAGTGCATTTCATTCAGACTGTGGTGACTTCTTTGCTTTTCAGTGTATGTAAAACTTATTTTGTTGGTCCGGATAAATCAGGGCTCACAGAGTCTAACCTTTCATAACCAAAATAACTAATTTGGTGGTTGTGGTTACAATTTTGATGCAGGCATCTTTAAATTTCCAAAGTATCTGCAAAAGGAAAGAGAATAATATAAAATGTGGTGTGCATTGTTGTTTACTGCATCAACCAAATCTTGTTCTTCTTAGAAAACAAAATAATTCTTATTACAACTGTAAAGATCTTTTGAGATTTCCTGAGCTGTTGGCATCGTTCATGTTTGTTTATAATTAGAATTCAGTTTTTGTGTTTAAGATGTTAACTGGTTAAAGCATTGAAACACAAATGTGGCTTTTGTGGAGAATTTCAAATATTTCATTGAGTGTATGTATTACTGGGACAGAATAATTGTGGTCAGTCATTTTTCCTCAAGCATTGAAAACCATTAAGAAGAACATTGTAAGCCTTTGTTTTCAGCAGTTTGCCCTGACCTTGGCTATTTGTGCTGTAATTTTCAATCCTGGCTGTGCGGCTACTCCCTGAGATCCCTGAGTGTTTTAGTAATCAGACCACTTCATTTTCTGTTAAACCACCCTCCCTTTGCTGCCACTTAATCTCCCAAAGACCACACAGAACTGTAAAACCCAAAATCCCACATCGGGAGAGCTGAGACATATTTCAGCTTTTCAACAATTCATTCCACATTTTGGTCTCTAAGGCTTCAAAGGTCTCTAATACAAAGATCTGTGGTTAAAAACACAGAAGCAACAGATTTCTGTGCAAACTGGGTCCATTTGGTTCTTCTAGACAATGAGCATCTTATTTAACGGCACACAGCTAAATTCAGTCTTCCATGCACTTCTGCAGCTGCTCCTGATGTGTAAAACAATTCAAGATTTAAAGATTTTTTTTCTTACAGTTGACTAACTGAATATTCTCAGTTTACTGAAAACCTCAGGCTTTTGAGGAAAAGGTTTAAATTCACCTGTTAGCATCTGTTTAATATGCCATGTGGGAAACATTATTATTTTTTTGCATTAGCTTAATATTTCTTATTTAAAAAGTTTCTTTCTGTCTCATTGGCCTGCTTATGACCCGTGTTTGATGTGGAAATGAGTCATGGGGACAGAAGCAATAAAATGATGTAAACTGTGTCTCATAGCTCAGTAAAAATTATTTACATCAGGTTTGCAGTGTTGCCAAAGCACTCAAGAAAATGATCAACAAATGCTGAGGGGCTAACAACAACTTTTAGGTGGCCGTGGCCCACACACACACACACACACACACACACACACACACACACACACACACACACACACACACACAAGTGTGTTTTGGTATCCTTATGGGGACCGTCCATTGACTTCCATTGATTTTAGTAACTAGATTTATACCTAACCCAAACCCTTTTCCTAACCTTAACCATTACTGATCTATAACTAACCCTAAGACTAACTAAAACTCTATTCACACCATACCTATAAACCTAACCCCTAACCCTAAAAAGGGGAGTCCCCCTCATGGGGACCAGGCTTCGGTCCCCACAAGAACCCTCGGACCCCAGAAAGATAGTAAAAGTCAGGAAACGGGTCCCCAGGAGGTCAGAAATACAAACCCACACATACACACACACACACAGACACACACACACACACACACACACACACACACACACACACACACACACACACACACACACACACACACACACACACAAGTGTGTTTTGGTATCCTTATGGGGACCGTCCATTGACTTCCATTGATTTTAGTAACTAGATTTATACCTAACCCAAACCCTTTTCCTAACCTTAACCATTACTGATCTATAACTAACCCTAAGACTAACTAAAACTCTATTCACACCATACCTATAAACCTAACCCCTAACCCTAAAAAGGGGAGTCCCCCTCATGGGGACCAGGCTTCGGTCCCCACAAGAACCCTCGGACCCCAGAAAGATAGTAAAAGTCAGGAAACGGGTCCCCAGGAGGCCAGAAATACAAACCCACACATACACACACACACACACACACACACACACACACACACACACACACAAGTGTGTTTTGGTATCCTTATGGGGACCGTCCATTGACTTCCATTGATTTTAGTAACTAGATTTATACCTAACCCAAACCCTTTTCCTAACCTTAACCATTACTGATCTATAACTAACCCTAAGACTAACTAAAACTCTATTCACACCATACCTATAAACCTAACCCCTAACCCTAAAAAGGGGAGTCCCCCTCATGGGGACCAGGCTTCGGTCCCCACAAGAACCCTCGGACCCCAGAAAGATAGTAAAAGTCAGGAAACGGGTCCCCAGGAGGTCAGAAATACAAACCCACACATACACACACACACACACAGACACACACATTCACTTTTACAAAAATACCAGAACCAGCTCATGTGTGCGTGACTAAATCTAGAGATAAAAACACACAGTTGCAGATGAAAGAAAAGGAACCAAGTCATGATCGTTGATCTAACTCAGTTTGTTTCATTCATTTATTTGTTGAGAATTGTTTAAGACTAAATTAAACACTAACATATTTGGGAATGTGAATATTTTTCCAACACATTTTTGTTTTTAGAACACAACTCTTCCTGCAGTGGTAATTGTCATTGAATGAGTTTGACCTGGTTTACTTCAAAGATTGATTGGTCAGTTTAACAGAAAGGATAAAGGAAGTGGTTTTACCTCCTGCTTCCTGTGGGTCTCTGTGTTGTTTAGAACCTGTTTCCTTAGTCGCCATTTATTTTATTCTCATTCCTTTTGTAAAGACAGGCTTTATACTTTTTAATCTCAGTCACACTGAATGTCCTTTTTACTTGTTTAAGTAAAAAAAAAACCTTTGTAGGTATTATCAGCTTCTTTCTTTTATGGAGAGTAATTTCTCTCCTTCCATACATCAGCTGGCTCTTTCATTTGATGTGAGAACTGTTTTGGTTCCGTTATAACAGCTCTGCTTATAAAAGCTCTTCTTGGGCCTTTTTACAACATGTGCAATCAATAAACCTTCTGGTTTCCTTCAACACCATGAAAATCCTCTTATTTGCATTTGGACGACTGTTACGATTGGAATCATTTCAGGACCCTCCCACTTCTGTGTGCACATCAAAGAGTTCCGTCACCATTCTCATGGACAGAGATTTCATATTGATTTATTCTAAACATTTACTATTTTATTTATCAGTGCCTGAAACTTTTTTTCATTTTGATGCCTCTAACTGATACCTTATGACAGCTCTACTGGGGAGAGGTTTAATAATAAGTCTGTTTGTGTGTTTTGCAGACAGAATGCGCCAACTTCGTTCGTCTTCTGCAGCCTTATAACCGAACCCACCTGCTGGCCTGTGGTACTGGTGCCTTCCAGCCCATGTGTGTCTTCATCTATGTGGGTCACAGAGGAGAGGTGAGCTGGGAATGAGGATGCACCATGTTTTTAGTTTTAGTGCTTATGTATAAAAGGTTGGACCCTGTTACGTAGCACTTAAGTCATTCACAAAAACAGGATACAATTATTGCAGCTTTGCAAAACACATTATAGTTGATGTTTCTGTATTTCTCTAAACAAACATTGGAATGCATAGGGATTCAGCTAAACTTTTAATGTGTTTATTACCTTTAGAAATTCAAAATAAAAAAGTGGGAAAGGTTTCAACCAGATGTGCAGTTTATTTATAACAGACCTCCACCATCTATTAAAAACTGAAAACCTGTCTCTTGTAACATTTCCACCTTATATCATTGTTAGAGTCCTGATGACATATTTGTTGAAGCCCCTTTTCAAACCATTAAAAAAATCTGCTGCAACACATGAACATCTGTTTCAGTGCAAAGTTATTCAAATGCACTCCAGCAATTGTTATAGCTCACTAAAAACTCACTTTCTCATTATCAAATATTCCCAAGTCTTGTTTTATTCTGAAAATGCTCATTTAATGTTAAAATGGCTTGTTCTTGATGCAACTTTTATTTAGTGATTCAGTGAATCTAAATAGGCACATCAAGCGCAACCCTACATTTACCCACAGTGAGATAACATTGACCTGTTCTGTTTACTCTGTCTTAATGCAGTTTACTTAAAGTCATGCAAGTTTTAATATTGAGAAAATTCAGCTCTTTTCTCCAGAGAGATTCCTAAGAGAAAAAAAATCAGGTTAATAGGACAAACGTGACTGGTTCAGATCTAAGTACAAATCACAAACCACAAGGGTCTCAGTAGGCCGCTCTACAAGCCGCAATATTAGACTCTCTATACATCTTTTCAGCTCTGTTGGCTGGCTCTCCTCTCATTCATTCCTCTCATTGAGACCCTCTGTGGACTCTCACACTTGAAGCCATTTGAAGCACAAGAACTTCTGAATGGGGCCATTAAGAAAAACTTCTAAGATTCTGTTTCAAGGCAGTTTTTCAGACCGTTGTGAGGTGAGCTGTCCTGTCTGGTCCAATGGCGTCCAAATCTGCATTTAGACAGAGGCAGACTAATACTGGCAGAGTTGTGTGAAAGAAAAAAGTTCTGAGAGTGCCACCCATTTAGAAAAAAAATGCATTTAGTGATTTGTGTGCAAAACAAGTGGAAGCTTTTATTTTTCTGCGTTTTTAGGTGGTCATGACCGTGTGTGTGTTCCAGGGTGTCGGTTTCTGTCTCAATCTGTCATTTTCAGTGTGGTTTATGTACTGTGGGTTTCATAAGTATAAAAAACAACATTAAAAAACTAGAAATATAGAAAGAAGTCATCAAAATCCTTTTAAACTGGTGGTTTATTTTAGGATCGTTGATTAAATATGTACATGAAGTAGGTCCCTTGTCACATCTGCCGACCTGTAATTTGTTATTAACAGTTTCAACAGATTATTAGAAAACTGCTTATGGTCATTTTACCAAAGAGTAACGTGTGTTTGAAAGCTCGAGGTGAGATTCACCTGAAAAAGATGACATGCATAAAGAAAGTCAAACAATTCTAATCTGCTGCTGCCAACTAATTCAAAACGATAACAACATAAATTATATTCTATAATGTAAATTATATTTTCTATGAAATTGTACAATATCTCAATTCAACATCTATGTGTGAACTATGTTTCTTTGTGTATAAATTATCGCTTCATGTGATCTGTAAATCATTACATCCTGTTTTTATTTACAGTTTTTCACAGAATCCCAACTTTTTTGGTATTGAGGTTGTATTTTGCTTCTTAGCTGCCAGACTTTTTACTTTGGCTCACATATGTTCATTTCAGATGGTGTTACTTGTTCTAAACTCCAACATTTAAAGGATTCAGAACCACAAGTGATGAACTAATGTCGTGACAAATGAGCACTTCATTCCTTTCAGCTCATCACTATTTGTTTCCATTTTCTTTCAATTCATAAGAAATACCAAAGCAGAAAATATTATTTAATGCACCAACAAGATGATTCTCTGATTTATTAGTCAGAATGGTGGCTGTAGGTAGAGGTACTGTGAGTTTCCATGTTTATGATTAAAATGTGTGTTTATCTTTGTGTAAGGTCTGAATTAAATGGCTCTATCAGGTTCTGTCAGGATCTGTCAAAACTCAGTCTGTTTGACAGAACAGCACCAAAGGAAGCCTGTCCATTTATTTAACCAACCGTTAACTGGTGGAGAGCACATCACCGTCTGTTTGTGTGACCTCTCCCAGGAACTGAGGCTCCGAGGCCCTCGGACCAAACCCTGGGTGGGATGACCTTTTAACCTACAAGATGTTTCATCTTTGTTAAGGAAAGACGTGCATTTACTCTTTCTATCGTTCTCACCCGGTTTCCTTCTGTCTTTGTTATGGTTTATATTATTGTCTAAATGTCACACAAGTTGTACATGAAAAACTACGACTGAAGTGGAGAAACAGGCTTTTCTTCAGTTTTTGGTCAAAAATGGTCGAATTGGACTTGTTATTGTTCTGTAGAAGCTAATCTTCACATTTTTAAGGGATGAAAACAAAAGGATGAAACCAAAGTGTATTTACAAATATTGTAGTTTACTAATCACTCCTTATGATGGAGGAGAGCACTTCTCATATTTCTGGGAGGTCAAGGAGAAAAGACAGCGTTTTTAAGCCACAAAAAACATTTTTGAACGGTTATGTAATGAGACTGAGTTTCATGTGGTCAGTCAAAACTTGAATTATAGGGTGGTTTGTTCAAGAAATGTGTCTTTATTTAAAAAAACAAAACCAATGAAACCAGGGTTCGGCTTAATTATCATCATATGGTGCTCATCTCAGTCCCCCTCTCCATACAAACCCACAATGTGTTTCCTGAGTCTCTCTGTGTCTTTAAACCACAACACGTCCCTTACAGGCTGACATAAGCTGGAGTCCCCACGGTGAGAGACACGACAGCCTGATCAGCATCATGGACGTGAAAATAAACCTCCGTGGTACAGTGACGACGTAAAGAGAGCGAAACCACAGGCACATACACAAACAGCAAGTCAAGGAAAAGAAATTGATTCAAACTGATCACATAAATATAAAGAGACACGGACAGAAACACACAAACATAAAGAAGGACATGGACATTTTAATATAAACATAAAGACACAAGGTGTGTGTAAAACCACAGAAAGTAGATCTACATTACTAAAAGAATTCAAAATGAAACGTTGAGTGGAGTTTTTTTTTTTTTGTGAAAATCAACTTTTTGTAAACCAAACTACTTGTTGATTTGGAAAAATAAACTCTCCAGCGCTATAATTTATATTTGTTTATGGCATAACAGATGGAACGCATTATAAAAGTTAATTGTTCTTAAAGCACCTAATTATTTCTCTTTTGTTTATTTCTGTACAAGATCGAAATAAATAAAGATTTATGGAGGCAAATTACAGTGTTTGTGCCTTTTCATGCCCCTTTGCCCAGTTTAAAGTCCCTTTAAAATAGTATAAAAATAAAACATAAATATTTTTCCAGTTCCTAACTGTTCATCTTTTGTTTCTTATACTTAGTTCTACTAAATAAATAAGATGAAAAATGGCAAAAAGTAACACAAGCTAATCATTATGGTTAAAGACTTATCAGCAAGGCTGAGAAACAACTGGTTTTGTGGTGTAGGCTGTATTTTTATTTATTTCATAAAGTAATTAACGTCTGAAATAAAATTTTAAATCCCACATAAATTACAACACTTTTGTTTCTAAAAAGGAAAATGTGTTTCCACACCGATAATCGTATTTCTCCTTCATCAAGTTTTTTTCTTTTTCTTTTTAATTGTTGTAGGATAAAAGGTTCAATTATTAGTATGTCCAGATATAAGTAATTACTTTAAGGTTTTTACAAGTAAAATGACCCAAATGAGAGTCGGTGTGATTGTCCATAATATCTTGTCTCTGTGGTTTTGTAGTGGGGGTCTGTTTTATTATGTTTGGCAGGGCGGAGTACAAAGTGGCCTCAGTGCCCCTCGTTCTGTAACACAGAACTTGTGTGTATTTGTTTTGACAAAGTTTGGCTCTTGTGATTCGACACTCTTAATGAGCTGCACCATTTCTCTGAAAAATTATGAAAAAAACACCCACAAATACATTGAAAAACACAAATGAGCAGTAAAAATGTCTACGGAAACAAATAAAAATATTTTGTCGTTTTCTGATGAAGAATGAAGGATTGGTTGGAAACAACATCAAAACCAGAATTAAAGTATTTAAAAAGGATTCATACTATTAAATGAAATGAGCTTGTGTTTGAGCAGTGTGTTCACTTCACCACCTAAAAAAGACATTAAACCCTCTTGATGAACATTCAAAAAGCTCCATGTGTTAGAAATGAAAAAGTTTACTGTCTCTCCTCGTTTCCTGAGATCTGCCGGTGTGCAAGTCGGCCTTGTTCATGTCACTCAGCACGTATTTCTGTGTTGCACAAACGAGTGTGTGTTGGTTAAACTCGGTGTGAGTCGGGGTTTGTATTGTCCCATGATCCTAACAGCATTTTATGAAACTGACTTCAATGTCATCACCTCCCCTGTGATCTCTGTTCAGTGAAGGACTCGCCCACTTTGTAACAATACTCCATTGTCTGGTAAAGGAACTGGGATTGAGGAACAGAGTTCACTGTAAGGGCACTTGAGTTTGTAATATGGACTTTAATCAAACTCAGAGTTTCACTCTTGTCGCCTCCCATTCCTTTTTTTATCCTGAAGGTAGACTGTGTTTGATTCTCTGCCGCAGACAGCCTGGCACATTAACAGCACTGAGGGGGGGAAAGAATGATTCAAACAAAGCAGCATTTAATCCAATGTGGCCCATTTAAACCCCAAGAAATCACACAGAGCATGGTGGAGAAAAGCATTCATCAGGTGAAATTTACATAAAGATGAATGATTTTAAAATTCAGTAAGTGGGTCCAAATTCTCTTTTTCCTTGTGCAAAATTCTTTAAGCATAATGTTGTTGTTTTGAGCCTATTTATTTATTTATAAGATGATTTTTTTTTCAAGATCATTTCATCAGACACTAATTTCCCAAACTTACCAATGAAAGGAAAGAGTGAGCTGGGCGGATTTGTAATTTCAAAAGTTCAATAATTAGAAGTTTGATTTAGTTTATAAATTGGCAGTGCATAGTTGTAAATCATGCTTAATATTTCATTTGTCTGTAGAAGAAAATTGTTAACTGAGATTTATGATCTCAGAAGTCACAGTAACGTCAGCATTCTCCTATTGATGTTAAAGACTAAAATTTAAGTACTTCTTTTATGTGATAGCATTGTTACACTTTGTATTTCCCTTTATTATCCTTCTGGCTCCTCTGCATCCAGCCTTCTGAGAACTGATCTGCACTGAGAACTGAGTGGGAAACTTTTCTAAACTCTGGCAGCTAGACTAATCTTGAATTTCCTCTTATCTCAGACAGAGCTGTTTGTTCTCAGACAGGCGAGAGTTCGATGAAAGGACAAATAAAAATGAAAAATACTGTGAAACCTAATTTAAAAACCCAAAGTTACCCTTTTTGTTTGAACTGAAGGGGTGAGAATGTTGGCCATTCACTTAGTATGATTATGTTCTCAGGTTTGGATCAGTCTGCCTGACATCCATACCTGTTGACCTTTTGTTAAGTAAGATAATCAGCATCAGGTGCTGCAGAGTGGGCTGACTCTGTTTATAGAGTTCAAGGAAAAAGATTTTCCACTTGGAAGAACTGATGAAGAAAATATGATTCTGCTTTTAATTTCAACTCTATAATCTGAATCACATGAAGCAAGTTGAAATTACTATAGTTTCAGGAGAAGTATAAAATATCAAGTTGATAGGTCCCTCCTCAGGGACCTCCTGCTGGAATTACATGTAACTCTGCCTTCTTCTCCTCCAGCATGTGTTCACAATGGATCCAACAAATGTGGAGAGTGGACGAGGGAAGGTTCCACATGACCCCAACTTTCCTTTTGCCAGCACCTTCAGTGGTATGTCCCATTTTCTCTTCCCTACATTTTTTCACAATTTTTCGAGGTGTTTTTAAAGCTAGAATGGCAAACAAAGCACCATTCACAATGAATAATGGCTCCGCTACACTCAACATGACCTACAAGACCTTTAGAATATTGCTGGACTGGGAAAACCTAGACAACCTCCTTCCATGAGAGGCAACCATGACTCCACCAGACTACTGTGCTCAGTACACCAGTTCTACTATGTCCTCTGGGATGCTCACACCTGCATCTTAAGTTCTATGTTAGCCGAATGTTTTCATGATGATCTTACTACATCCAGCCACAGTCATACGCTGCACGTCCTACATTGGTCCAACTCTTTTGGACGATGTCAGTATGGAGCTATGTGCTACAAGGTTACGCCACGCTAGCACAACACAGCAGGCTGATGGGATTATAGCCAACATGACAACACCAGGATGATCAAGCTACGCTTGGAAGTGCTGACTGATGTTTATCATACTGTAAACTCTTCTTCATTCTGTAAGAGGTGGGGGCTAAAAGTTGAACTTTCAACAAGTACATTATTTAACAAAAATATTGGTTAATGATTTAAAATGTGGAGAACTCAGAGATAGTCATTCAGATTTTTTTTTCTGTCTGTTTCTAACATCAGAACTATCAAAATACAGACATAAATACAAAATACAAAACAATGCAGAACATAACTTAAAAAAAATTAAGTAATAGCTACTAAATAATGAAAAAATAATAAAGTAGATTTTTAAAAATGTCTGTTTGTGCTCAGATAACCTTCGTCCTGGAAAAAAATCTTAGTAAAAAATCTGTTGCATTAGAAATATTATTGATGAAGGTTCATAGTTTTCTATCTTAATTAAAATGTCACAAACTGATTTATGTCTTTATCCTTCACCTCTCTTAAACAGACCTTTAGTGTAAATGAATAACTTCACTAGCAGCAGTTTGGAACTCTGTGACACACACCAGTTGGACCTGTGCTCGCTCAAATAAACAGCTGTGGGTGTTTCTTTCTAAGTGTCATTAGGTATTTATTAAAGCTTGTGAAATAACCTAGATTTATGCCAGTGACAGATGATCCTGGGACCTTTTAAGGGTGGAGGCAAGTTTGTGTGTGCGTGTATGTGCATCTCATCCTCTTTGCACAGCTGAGTGATTCCAGCTTCAGAAATGATCCCACAGTGCTTTCTGTTTGGCAAGAAAACTTTAAATTTAGAGCCAACTATTTAGTAGTTTGGAACTCAGCTGTGATATACAGTGGCCACATGGACATAAAACTGTTCATGTTCACTGCAGAAAGGCAGAGAGATTTATAGGGAGATCTATACGGACAATGATGATGTGAAATGTAAATGTTGGATGAAGACGGGGATGTTTTTAAGGCGTCTTCGTTGTCACTCTTCCCCTCAAAGCTGACTCTGCAAATTTCTTGGCTTCATCTGGATTAGCAGAGTTGGAATGAAAACATAACATTTGTTGTAAGAATTTGTTGACTTTCTGTCTCTGATTATCCATCTTTGCAAATTTTGGGTGCCTGACATCAACAAGAATGTGAAAAAAAATCAAAAGGGACATTGTTCTATGTATTATTTAGACACAGACTAAAATAACAATTAATTAGTAAAAAAAACTGAAAGTAAGTAAAGCTTTGAGCAGCAGGTGCAAGAAATGAAACAGAAAAACTCCAAATGTAAATTTAAATTCATCCCAAAACGTGTCCTATTACATTTTAGGATCTTCTCCCAAACAGGAGAAAAAAAAACATCATAAAGCTCAACTCCCCAGGTCCCGTCAGCACTCATTACAATGGCTGTCTGTTTATATTATATTTCTTGTGGGATAACTTCATAGCGCATTTATCTGAACTGACTGTGGGTCTGTAATATTAAGAGAAATGCATGTGTCTGTTTCTGACACTGTAACTGCAGCCAAATTAAATAAAACATTTTTTTTCCTTATGATGTTCCTGGAGAGTGAGTTGAGATACATTAAATAGCTGGAAATAATTTAAAAATATTTAATATTTTAAAAGAATTTATTGTGAAAATGTCTGTGATGTAGAGATTCATCAAGCTGGATGTTTCATTGTGTTATTATTTTTTTTTTTAGCTTTTTCTAAAACATTAGGCAGCCAGCTTATCTAATGACAGATAAATGATATCAACATGCATCAGTGCATCATGGGAAAGATTTGATGTTCTGTTTCCAATTGCTGTTGTTTTTTTGGCCACTTAAATAAAGGTTGATGTAAAATGTTTCACATGAAGAATGGTTGACTTTAAAATTGCAAACAGTTCAGGAGATTCGTTTAATTTCTTCCTTCCTGAACTTCTCCATTTTCTTTAACCACAAACTGCTCCAGTCATCCCAAATTTCCTAAATATTTCACTGGACAAAAGTTTGTTTTTCATAAAACTCGTCTTATTTTTCATTTTTCTTCTATATTGCTTTACAGCCTTTCTGCAAAGCCTATTTTATAGTTTAAAGCTCATTTTTTAGGTGTTATATTGAATATTGAATGACAATGCATGTTATCAAAAATGATCAAAATCAAGTTGCAAATTTCTTTAGTTGCAGGTTTAATGTGAGCACTTGTACACTCTTCACCTAGAAGTTCCTATAACGGAGGATGTCAGAGACCAGCCATGAGGGGGCATCTCAAGATTTACTACAAGAAGCTTGTTCCCTAAATTGGTCCCCAAATGTGGTGAAGTGTGAAGAAGATGAGGACGTCAATATACTGTTTGCAACACCGACAGGGTCACAGGATTTTGTGGAGGCAGATATTTGGGAAACATCTACTTCACAGTAAAATCGAAGCTTGACTTCATTTGAGATAATCTCAGTATGGAGATATTTAGACATGTGACAATCCAACCAATCAGTGACAATCCTGTACCTTTAAACACAACCACATTGGCTGAATTGCCACAAAAGGTGATTGATTAGTGGGATTCCAGCCCACAGCAGTGCGTGACTGAGCTGGTGACCAGCATGAGAAGGAGGTGCCAGGCGGTTTTGGCTGGTTCTTCCACAGGCTCAATAGCGTGTACTTTTATAGCACTTTTTAAGTCAGACAACTCACAAAGAACTTCACATTACAATTTGCCACGCCCCCCTTCAAGCGTTTAGTGGTGATAAACTACACACATTGTAGCCACAGTTGCCCTGGGACACACACTGACAGAGGCGAGGCTGCCAGACACAGGCGCCATCAGGCCCTCTGACCACCATCAAACAGGCAAGGCGGGTGAGGTGTCTTGTCCAATGACAGCAAAGCAATTGTTTCTGGACAGAGTGGGGATTCAAACCAGTAACCCTGAGCAACCTTTTTAGTAACATGAACCCATAATTGAAGCTTTAAGGAATCACCATGTCTGTTGATTTCGTTTTAAAAAGATTTTTAGCTGCAGCAAATATAAAATCTACCACAATTTGGGCTAATAACAATAAATGGGTTTTGTTTTAATGGGGAGACTTATAAAAATACAGTTTCTTTAAATGTCTCTCTACATATACCTTCTTTCTCTTTGTCTGTAGGTGGAGAGTTATATACAGGACTGACAGCAGATTTTCTTGGAAGGGACTCTGTGATCTTTAGGAGCATGGGAGACCGAACCACCATGAGGACAGAGACTGACCAAAAACTACTGCACAGTTAGTGCTGCTTTTATACAAATCTGATAGAGTGCAATGTAGGAAATGCAAAGTAATCACAGCTATCTGCTTACTTTTAAAGTATTTTATTTTGACGTTACGTATAATTTAATCTGGATTTTACTGTAATATTTTAAATAAAAAACAAGGCTAGGTGAAATGAGTAATTCAGTTATGAAAGTCTTTCATACCTTCTTTTACCCCTTTCAGACCCGAAGTTTGTTGCTGCTCACGTCATCCCAGACAACGACGATAAGGATGACAACAAAGTATATTTCTTCTTCTCTGAGAAGGCATCAGAGGCAGGAGACAGAGAGGAGGCAATACACACACGAGTTGGACGAGTGTGTGCGGTAAGAAACTTTCTAACAGTTTATACAGTAAATGATCATATTTCAAACTGCTAGCATTGGTACAGCAAAATTAACCTTGCAAAACTATTGAAAATTAAACTCTTAACTCTGCAGCAGCTATTTGAACTGACTGGGAGGTGTACTTATCTAAAGCTCTGCTGACTAACAATAAGCCAATAATTAGATTTAGGAAATTAAATACTAATGATTTCATGGGTAACTTTGTTGGACAGGAGATAATGTGTCAAATTATTAATCCTTTTATTATGGCACTTTCAATCCCACTTGTTGAAAATACATTTCTCCTTTAGCCTAATGTATGTACGTTTTCCCCAGTGGAGTGTAAAAGGATCATATTCTGATTGAGATAAATGCTTTCTCCTCCCAAACTGTATGCAGCTGTCAAATTTCCCAACCATGGTTTCCAACAGCTTTGTACGCTCCATAGCATTCTTTCATGCATCAATTTGTCCTGTAAAACTGTGTGTGTGCGCGCTGTGAGAAACATGCACAAAAAGGAATGTACAGAAAAATAAACACATGGAGATTCTTTTGCATGCTGGATGGACTGTGCCAAAAAGATTTTTAAAAATTTCTGGAAAAAAATATTCAACTTCAATTTTCCAGTGTCAACTTCCAGTTTTTTCTTCAAATCTGCTGTTTTTATTCCTCTCCATCTATCAGTTTTTACTCCTAGGTGTGTTTTCAATGTAGCAAACAAAGATTATTTGTTCACTTTATTCCAAAAAATGTTTTAATTTCTGACCTGAGACTCAACACACACATTTACTGGTTGAAGTCTGAATTGTAATTAAGTACTTATTGTACTTCAGCATGTATTAAATAGTTAAGCTGTTAGTAGTTTCCTTGGTCTGCTGGCAGTTTTGTTATGATTCTATTCATTTTTTTTCCATTTCTTTTTGAGGCATTTTTTTATTTTTTTTTATTTAAAGTTTTGCATTTAATTTAAGAGCTTGAAACATTTGACCAAAAACATAAATCATATGACAAAAAAGTGCCACTGCTTTGCTCTAAAAGTGGATTATTACCATGTTTCCATGTGAAGAATCTCCTTCCTGCTTCATTGTCTTTTAACCGACATTTTTTTTCTTGTTGAAAAAGTTAAAGTTCTGCTTTATTCAGATGTAAAATGTGAACTAAAATAAATGCTGATGTTGGAGTTCAACTCAGTTACTGTTCAGTTCTAGGTCCAGTTTGCTAAAACAAAGAGTCAAAGCAATCAGTACTAACCATTTGGTGGTAAATATTCAGGCACACATTTGATTGTTTTCTTTGTCTTTTTTGGACAGAATGATGTTGGTGGGCAGAGAGTTCTGGTCAATAAGTGGAGCACCTTCATAAAAGCCAGACTGGTCTGTTCTGTACCAGGACCACATGGGATTGACACACATTTCAACCAGCTTGGTGAGAAACTGCACCTTTTAGCAGCACTTTGCACAAACACAACGTTTGCAGAATCAAACTGATATTAGATGGAATTGTGTTTAATGTGAAACAGAGGATGTTTTCCTACTGAAGACCAAGGATGAGAGGAACCCAGATATCTACGCAATCTTCAGCACCATAAGGTGAACATGTTTCTTTTCTACCAAACTTTCCATTGTTCTTCAGAAAAGTTTGAACACAAAGTTCATTTTTTTTCTTTATTTATTGACGCTTGATGCTTTTTTTCTTAAAGAATGAGTTAAAACATTGTTATTCTGGCATTAATTACTCAGAGTTGCATGTATCATGTTTATTTTATCACTATGGGTCTAAAACTTCTCTTCTTGTTGTGTCAGTAATGTATTCCAGGGTTTTGCTGTATGTGTTTACCGAATGGCTGATATCAGAGAAGCTTTCAATGGACCTTTTGCTCATAAAGAAGGTTCAGACCATCAGTGGGGTCCATATGAAGGCAGGGTACCATATCCAAGACCAGGAGTGGTAAGTAAAAGAAAACTGTCTAATGAAACATGTAGTTTTACATCCCAAAATAAACTGTTGCATTTATCATGACCAGAGGACCGAGTTTTGTTTACTAGCAGATTAATGAATATACAGATGACACTGTGCTTTACATTTCTTTGCCTGCTACAAATCAGTTATCTTAATCTCTGAAAGTTTGTTTTAATTGATAAAAAAGTTTATTCTTAAAGTGTCAACAATTTTATTTTTTTTTTTTAATTTTGTTGGGTATCCAGAAGAAAAGTTGGGGCTAATTAAAAAAAAACACAGCAGAAGACCAACAACATGAAGCTACCACAATACTCTTAAAACCATTAAAACCTTGATAAAACATTTTATACAAATCCAAAATCTTTGCAGAAAAGCTTGCACTGATGACTGTGACATAATAATATATTAAGTTAGATATAGCACATTTCCTTAACCTTTATTTAGGTAAACAGCACAATATTGAAACTACCTTCTTAGCTTGCACAAAAAAGAAAAAAGTATTAATACTCACACATGCAAAGACAACACACAATAGAGAAATTTCAAAGAAAAAAAAAATAATTAGAGGAAGGGTCTAACTAGACCTGTCAATCAAACTTCATTTTTAGTATACCTATTTTTGTCATCAGTCAACGGATCTTTAGATTCTCCTTGTTCCATATTTTTGCAGCTTCAGTTGTCCTTCAAACAAGAAAAACTAAATATCACAGTGTTCATTCTGTAGCTAATATAATTTATTACTCAGATCTAAAATTGTGTCTAAAAATAAACTTTTTTAAAGTAAATTAACACTTTTGGAAGACTGACTCATTCAAATATCTGGATTAAATTTCATCTCCCTGGAAAAGCTACTAATGATGTATTTTTCCCTAGCAAGTCTGCATCATGTGACTTTGATGAATGTGTAAAACTGTGAGAAAATGCACATTTTCTCAGAACTTGTTCAACTAAAGCAGATGTGTGTAGGTAGCCGATAATTCACGAAGCAGTTCTTTTTTTCCTGTCCCACAGTTGGTAGAAAAACAAATAGAGTAAAAATATTATGGTATGGAAAAAGTATAAAAACATTAAACATGAGGTGTGGAAAGTTTCCATATTAGTAGAGTAAACTGCTGTAAGTGGTAGCGCAGCTGTTGTGGCTGTACACAGCATAGAGCCATTTCCTGGTTTCCTCCTGCCTCTGAGTGGAGCCTCACTCAAGTTCTCTCAACCGCATCTTTGTAACTTAACCTCATTAAACACACAAACACAAGCATGTACGCAACACATACACACACGATGGTTCTTCATGTGCTATTCCACTTCATTAGCAGTCTGAATGGGAGCAAGGAGGCAGGAGATGATAGATAATGTGAGAACAGAGCAAACACCTCTGTGGTTTAATTCTGCTGACTCTGATTAACAGGAATATCTTGGCTTCAATCACAGAGTGAAAGAGAAACAACATTATATATAAAAAAGTAGCGAAACAGGACAGATAGGAGAAAAGACACCGATGTTTGTCCTCTACAGTTTGATTTCCCATCTAAAGTTTTGTTAGAAAGTAAAATTATAATAATAATAATAATAATAATGCATTTTATTTATAGGCGCATTTCTGGACACTCAAGGTCACCTTACAACAACAATTAAAAACATTTAAAACACAATTAAAATACAAGTTAAAAACAGCATAGAGGTAAAAAACAGAGAACAGTGCAATTATGGTCACAGTGAGAATGCTTGTCTAAACAGATGAGTTTTGAGTGTGGATTTGAAATGTGTGAGTGAGTCGGTGTTACGGAGGTCAGGGGGGAGAGAGTTCCAGAGCTGGGGAGCAGAGCGACTGAAAGCTCTGCTCCCCATGGTGACAAGACGGGCGGGTGGGACAGTGAGAAGGTGAGCGGAGGAGGAGCTGAGTGAGCGGGCAGGTGTGGTAATATGGATGAGGTCAGTCAGGTAAGGAGGGGCGAGGTTGTGGATGGTTTTGAAGGTCAGGAGCAGGATTTTATACTGGATGCGTTGAGTGATGGGGAGCCAGTGGAGCTGTTGGAGGACAGGTGTGATGTGGTTTATGGAAGGAGTGTGTGTGATGATGCGATTATATCCATGTATTTTCCATAAATACTTATTAATACCCAGATTTAGAGATATATTATGTGTTTTACCAATTTAATGTTTCCATTTGATCTTCATTGTGATTGAAAGTGCAAGTGAAAACACAAACAGGGATAGAAAAGCAAAACTTCAATTGTTTGAAAGACATGTCATGTGTTTATCCTTATGATATTTTCATTGGATTAAAAAGTT
>SSNP01000167.1:765233-843622 GCA_006937955.1 Pachypanchax playfairii
AGTGGAAACAGTTTAGAGACAGAGGTCGTCACGCTCGAGGAGCTTCAAGTCTTCAAAGTAAGTCTTACCTCAACAAGTTATACTGTAGCTTCTTCTCAGTCTTTTTCACAGACTTTGCATTCATTGTTCTATATTTCATAGCTTTATAACAGTTCTTATAATCTTTGCCAAATATGTTTTACACACTTGTCAAATCACTCTCTCACCAGCTTTTTATGGCTTTTTGTGATCCTCCCCCCCCCCAAATTCTAAAACTCTTATTCTTGCAGACACCAACTCCGATTACATCAATGGAAATTTCTGTAAAAAGGGTGAGTCCATTTAAACAAAGTCACTAGCATTTTCCTTAACTATGTCAGCTCCTAAAAAAGTTTTTGTCACAATGTTTCATTCTTTGTTCTCTTATTCCTTCAAACAGCAAGCCCTGTTTGTGGGCTCTCCTGCAGGTGTGACGCAGGTAAAGCTGCATCGCTGTGAGACGTACGGAAGAGCTTGTGCCGAGTGCTGCTTGGCCAGAGACCCTTACTGTGCATGGGATGGAGCTTCCTGTGCACGGTTTATTCCAAACAGCAGACGTCGCTACCGCAGACAGGACATCAGACACGGAAACCCTATCCTGCAGTGTGTGGATCAGAACCTGAGCGGTACTTTTATTTTTGTGTTTTTCTGGAGCTTTTTTTGCAAGTGTGGCATCTTATAGTTGCCAGGCTCTTTGGTTCTTGTATCTGTGTCTTTTCACCTTGTCTCTAGATCAGGTTTCACTTTTTATTGGTTTTAAAGGGTACTGTTGTCCTTGGCAGCCTCTAAACTATTCAGTTTTATGCAAAAAGGAGACTAGAGAGTCTGTATATTTTACTTCAGTCTCTCTGGATTGACCCAGTGTTTTAGGGAACGTGTTGTCAGACATGAGTAAACCTCAGTCTGTGAAAACAGATTTTACATTTTGAAAAGCTTTTTTCTGACCTCACAGACAAGTGCTTTTATAAAGAGGTGAGTTTGTTTATCCCAAGCTGTATGAGATGCATTTCAGAAATGCATGTTAGACTCACCCGCATATAGAACACATTAAACCAAACTAAGTTGTTGAATCAGCATCAAGTAGCTGAAAATACATTTGAGAATAGACCAGTTTTCTGATTTTACTGCATGAGCTGAAGATTCTTCTTTGTATAAATTCAAAATCCCATCATATCCACCTTGTGCTTTTCTTTAGAATGTTTACGTCTAGTCAAATACTATATGATGTTCACATCATTTCTGACCGTGAACATTAGTCAGATTTTTTGAGCATTTCCAAAATGTTCTGTTCTGTTCTGATGGATGAACCCTCTGAAAGTAGAGATACAATGTGAAACTACTAAATGAGAACTGTGTGGATGAAGAGGGATGACAGGGAATAATAAAAACATGTTAACACAACTACTGGACACTCTATAGGCAGAATGTCACTTAGCTGAGGGGCAGTGAATAACTGCATGCATCTAAATGGACAATGTGGACAGACAAGAGGACGTGGAATTAGTCAAGGAGGAGAGTGTGTTTGTGTGTTTGCTCACCTGAGTGTGAGAAAGTGAAGTGATGAAAGCTCCTTCCATTTAATCCTCTCGAAGATCCACCTGTCTGTGTTAAGGTTTCAGGTTTTTCTATGAGGAAGATTTCAAAAGTTTCTGTGTTTCATTGTTGAGGCTGAAAATTTTAGTGAGTTTAAGCAGGTTTCAAGAAAAGTTGTTTTTGAAGATTGCTGTTGAAAAACTTTGTAGTTAGAAATAAATTGGAAGGAACAATAGGAAGTGAGAATATCTTTATTTTCATGCTTGTTTTAATTGTCACTTTCTTCTAATTAGTAGACCTGGATATGACAGAGGACAAAGTGGTGTATGGGACTGAGAAAAACAGCACCTTCCTGGAGTGTGTCCCTCGCTCACCACAGGCTACAATCACGTGGTTAGTCCAACGAGATGACCGCAAGGAAGAGGTGAGATGATTGGTCATAACAATCAGCACAATTTTCCCCCAAAAAAATCAAAATCAAGATAATAAAATATACATAATGAGAGGAATGAGGAGAAGTGTTGTCGGGCGGAGTGAAACTTCTGAGGACTGGTGGCCTCATTAACTGCCTGTAAAAGAGAAATTAGTGTGTGAATTTGGCAGGTGTCTGATATATCTGACAGCTATTTAACATATGGTTCAAATTAAGCTGTTTTAATTCAAAGCAAAGTGCATAATGGCCCTGTCTCTAGAATAAACAGTAAATTCTTCAACAAACCTCAACCACATGCCACTGACAGATCGAGTGTCATTTAATGTCTGTTGGCCACCACGACTTCAGCACAAAGCTGTTAAGCCGTTTAAAGCTCTATTTAGAAAACGGTGTCTCTGTGTGCATCCACACCCACGATGATCTTTCATCGGTTCGAGGTTATGTGCCTCGGTCAGCCATGTAAGTATGAAGGCATGACCACCCTTCTCTGTTTCTCTGCAAATAAACATTTGGCTGCCACCAGCTGACCAGACTGCCATGTTTATGTTGGCACTGAGGGACAGCTGGAGAGGTAAAGGGATAAGATCTGAATGTGTGAAAGGCAAGAAAATGGACAAAATGAATGTGCAGGGTAGTGGATGAAATTTAGATATGTGTGTAGCAAACAGAATATAAGAATAAGAAGAAAAAGAAGAAAAAAAACAGACTGCATTTCATGCTACATTCTTGCTGTTGCAGTTCAGGCTGTGAAAACAACGTTAGCCGCTGCTGTTCTTAATAAATAATGTTTGGGCATAAATAAGAGACTGCATTTTTTTTTTAGAATAAATTGTGAAGAACTGGTTGAAGAAAATTAAATTTACACATAGAAAAGCCAAATATTCCCCATCATCAGCATATAGATAGAAGAAAACTCAGTTACAAAGAATAAATGTGATATTTATTCATGACTATCTGCTGCAGATGTGGCTGATGTGATGCACTGGGTCTGTTAAAGTGACAGGAGAAATGGAAGGGATCTCTCTAACAGAAAATACACAAGCAAAAGTTAGAATTTTAGAAACACGTCTTAGTCCAGATATGGTTTGGTAATAAGAACGTCTCATATTTCTGCAAAGTAAAACTCTCCTTCAGGGAAAATATATAAACTCAGTGACATTGTCAGCTGATGTAATTTAGAGATTGTATGTCACCATCATTGGGAATTTGATGGTTCTGTGCTTTTTCCATGTTGTTTATCATTTTTATTCAGCTTACCTCACACCTGATCTCACTCACTAATTAAAACACCTGTTATTTGTTAGTCTTCAGCTCCCTCAATGTATTTAATACCAAGTTCTCTTTCTTTTTTTATTAGATCTCAATTAACAAGGCAGTAGTAAACTACCATTACATACTGTATTTTTTCAGTTTGTTCATTATTTTACTTTGTATCACAAAATAGTTACTAATAAACAACTTTTTTAAATTGATTGAGCTCAGTTTGCAATTAAATTGTGTCTGTGTATAGGAAGTATTATGTTGAATTGTGCTTTTAATGATGAGCTAGTGGGTAAATCTGAATGAAGAAGCAAAGGTGAAATTAAAGTTTTAGACCTACCTTTACATTGTAACAAAAATAAAGTTGTCTGTAGTCTAATTAAAAATACGTCTAGCACAGATTTTCCTGATTTCTATTTATACTTTTGCAGTCTTTATGTTTTACAAACCCACAAATGTAATAAACCCTTTTTACTTATATTATTGAGTCTCATGGTCTTTTTCTCAAGACCTTTTCTTTTCATGGTTAAAGGTTTTTGATAAAATATTAGTACATTTTATTCAGAATGTTTGGCAATAAAACAAACTAAAGTATAATTAGATGTTGTCTTCGTGTCACCCTCAGGTGAAGCTGGATGATCGTGTGATGGTAACAGAACAAGGTCTGCTGTTTCGTCATCTCTTCCGTCAGGATGAAGGTGTATACGTCTGCCGCTCTAGAGAGCACAGCTTCTCACAAACCCTGGCTCGCATCAACCTTCATGTCCTCCAGGGGGACACCGTAGATGAGCTCATGGCACGTGACAATGCAGGCCACTCTGACATATTCAAAGAGCGAAGCTACAGGCCCTGGATGCCTTGCAGTACATACAGCCGAGGAGGATCACCGAGCCAAATCAGCCAGTCACGCACATGGTTCAAGGACATCATGCAGCTTATTGGTCCATCAAACCTACCACACGTGGAGGAGTACTGTAAGAGGATGTGGTGCAATGACAAGCTCCGAAGGAAACACAAGGGCGTGCTGGAGAAATACCACCAAGCACAAGAGAGCGCTCGGAAGGTACGTAGCAAGAGTTCTGGTGAACGAAACCGGACACCACGAGACCTGAGCGCAAGGAAGGAGTAACGGAGTGAAAAACGAAGAGATGAAGCCAAATGGGATCTTTGTAATTATGGTTTGGAAAATAATCTGAGAATCTAAATAAATGCTTTGAGATCCATGAATTTGATGGATAAATCTGTTTTGGCCTTAAAATTCATATTTTTAAATTAAGATGGAAAAAAGACAACGTAAAAAAAGGGATCAGTTGAATATCAGACAGATGTGCAGTATGAGAAAAGAAGTTGAACAGAAAAATCCAGCATCATGTCTTGCTCCATATGTCGCCAGTGTCCAGCGTCTATTGGAGGCTTTTAGTTATTAGTGACTCGTGACGATTTTGGCTGTCATTCAATAAAAAAACGGAGGATTACAGAAATGAAGCGACAAGAAACTTTGACTCTGAACAGACCAGATTTCACAACATTGCCAAATAAAGAGAAGATGATGACACCAAGGATGCATTTAAAATTGGATATAAAAAAAACTTCTTCCGTCTCATATTTTATTTTATTTTTACTTGTGTTCTTCGGAGATGTTTCATTGTTTTATTGTCTTTATTCTATCGACCACTGACCTTGTTTTATGTGCTCCTTTGATCTCCAAACACTTCTATGAACATTTATTCTCCTATAATCAAATTTTGTGAATTTTTGCAAACCCATTTCTGAAGCACTTCAACACATATATAACATTTGTTTTCATATCAGATACTTTTCTAAGATTCAATCACTGGATTCATTTCTTTTTTACTTTGTATGTAGTTCACCATGAGTCTTACTATGCTCTCAATTAGATGAATTACTTTGCAGTATATGAGAAACTCCTCACACACACACATGCACACACACTGGCATTAACTGAAATCTCAGCCATCCATCAGACTGACCTGTATAAGCTCAATTTACACAAACAGAAAGCTTCTTTGAGACGACTGTTGATGGTTCAACAGATTCGAAGCGCATAACTGTATAATTTAATACTGTGGACTGACATTTTCATTAAAGACATCAAAAGACTTGGTTACATAAACAAACTGGGATAATTCTCAGGCACTTGATTACATGAGGAACCTCTTCTTGAAATATACACCTGTTGGCTACGATAACTAAACCGCCTGATAAAATAAAAGTGCTGCCAAAACACATCTGACTCAACGGCTACAGAGTTGTGGAGATCCTGTTGAGATCTGCAACATGTTTGTACGGGTTGGACTTCTGAAGGTTGAGCTTGTTGTGGTGCATCTTTTGGTTCCTTTGCAGATCTAAAGCATGTTTAGGCTAAATGGAGATTTGGGTCTTTTGAATGCATTTACTGAACAGTTTTACAGATTTAATAAAGAGGTGGTAAAGTTTATTGTCTTGTTTGTGGAGGATCATGAAGCAGTTTCCTAACAGACGACCACATTATAACGACATAACCAATTTTACTGGTGAGCTGTTTTTTATGTCTAATTTTGTTACTTTAATGAATAAAAAGTTTCTTCATAATCATCAGACCCTTTACGGTATAGATATAGAAACAGCCTTTTTGTTAATATCACAAAAGCTTTTTTGCTGAAACTTAATTTGACACCTAAACTATCCACTGTATTTTATTCCCTAACAGTTTATATGCTGAAGTTCTCCACTGAGATCATAGCAAACAGGAAACGTGGTCGGATTCTCTTGTACTTTCTGTAAATACTAGTTTTAAGAGTCTATTTTGTTGTTTTCTCAAACTTTAATGTTACTATTTCATGTTTTCTTAAATTCTACCAAATTATGATTGTTTTTCTGTGTTAAAAAGTTAAATCAAATTGACAAAGGGGGTGAAGTCGTGTGTTGAATACGGAAGATAAACTTGGACAGGATTAACTGAGTTAGATTGAAAATTTAAAGTTCTTGATGTAGTATAATGTGAGAAATGTGTATCACACAAATTTGACACAAATTTTTAGAGGTGTTTAATAACACGATTACTTCACAAATACTGTCCATTTATTCACTGCTCTCGCAAAGTAGTTAAAATATACTTTAGTTATTTGTGGGTTGGTAAACTGAAGCTGAAAATTAATTTCACAGTCACAAAATTTGTGCGAACAACCACAGTTAATTATTTAGTTGTTTAATGATCCATTTAATATCTAAACTGTGAATTTCCATCATCAAATGGGTAAAAATAAAGCTGTCCGATGGATAAATGTTGCTTTGACACTGAATTTTTTACAGTAAGTTAAATATTAAAATGTAGTTGTCTTGTTTATGGACCCTGTAAACCCTTAAAACCCTTAAAAAATGCCGTTGTTGTGCAGCTAAATCAATATTGTGGTATTGTATGTGACCTTTTTTAGTTTTTGTCCACTATCTGAGTAGTAAGTTTACTTTGTGCCACTCATTTACTTTACTCGTGTTCAATATTTCACTTCATCTGAACAGGTTAAAGAGACTTTCTGCTCTATCAGGGTAGTTATAAGTTTTTTTAGGTGAAGACTACGTCCTCTGACCTTTACAACCACAATACATCATGGAGACAGATTAAAAACAGACCTAACCCATAATCTTGTGTGTTGTTCATCTAGCACATATTATTTGAAACAAGATTTTTTTTTTCCTAACATACAAGTTGTTACAAAATTTCAACACTTTATCAAAATTAGGTGCCAAAATTGAAAATTACAGTAAACATGAACTTACTGAACTTGTTCCATCATTGTGTAATGAAACGGTGAGCTGGTCACAGGGTGTATGAGTGTGATTAAGAGTGTATTTATATTTTATTTAAGTGTTTTTTTTCTACCTGCATGCAATAAAATTGTATTCTATTTAACACAATTAAATGTTGATCTTTTTAACATTAAAGTGTCTCCTAATTTGTTGAGGAAATGACTTTACTGTGTGTTAGCAAGACAGCTAATGGTGCAAGCTTATAAACACACTGACAGTTGGTGCTTAGAAATGAGCCACTCTTTTAAACTCTGGTGTTTACTGCAGCAAAGGACACACACTGTTTAAAACTAAATCAACTACATGAAGACTGCACACCTGCTCTGACTACTTTTGTTTGTGGGGTGGAAGAGTCTGGCTGTGATCTCTGTGTTTGCTATTTCCAAATGTGTGTCATTCTTTGCATGTGAGGTCCAAGAAATTCTTGGCTCAAAGCTAAAAGGTAAAGAAAAGCAACCTATGTTTAGAAAAGCAGCTGTATATACAGTCATGGTATCATCTTCAGATTACTGCACATTTAACCTTTTGGTAAACTGATACTCATAAGCAACAGAGCTCCCTGCAGTCGAACTGACACACACATACGTGTTCAATGTGAAAATGTTCAGGATGATATTGGTGCTAAACTTTCTGCATGTGCACTTCAAAAGATTTGCAACCCTAGTAAAACCAGACAGACATGTGTGCAAGTGATTGGAGAATTATGAGCCCAGTGTTGACCCATTACGTTACTCAGTCATTGCATCTGGCCAGGTGTGTGATTGGAGGGTAATTGGGCTGTAACATCTGGAAATCTGGACTAACAGCGGCTGCTTGTCACTTCAGCAAAAACACCAACACAAAGAAATCCAACCTGCAACCAGATGCTCTGTACAATCTCATAAAACGCACACCAGCGTACATAGAATGAATGACTGCAACTATTTTCACATAGAAATGAATGTTTGCACCAGAAAAATGCACATTAATTATATATTATTTGAAAAACCATTAATGTAAAGTCAAACTGGTCACAGTTTTTCTTTTTTTGTCTTTACTGTATATCAACATTAGATTTCAGAATTTAATTCAGCTCTGCACTTTAACATAATCCTAAATCTCCATGTGTGTCTAAAATCCACAGATGATCTGTTACTCACTTCTAATAGATGACACACCAACCTCTTCCACCAGCTGGTTCTGTTTGGGTCACATTAATTCTTCTGGACTGGACTGTGACGTCCTGTTTCACAGTTTTCTGTGTTTTAAACTGCACGCCCTCCGATCAATGTAACATTTAAAGACAAAGACTGTTTTACATGCTTTCATCTCATCACGATCAGATTACAGTAACAACCTTTTGCAAGCCTGAACGTAATTATTTATTTGCTCCAGACTTTGAAGAAATCTGCTTCCAATCTCAGATGACACTATTGCAACATTATTTACATTAGCTTTGGAAATGATCTTAAGATTGCTTTATGGGCCTTTAAAGTTTTTCCAGTGATCTGATTTTAAAGTATGCAGTTCTCCTTTCATTCCAAAAGTTGTCTGAAAGCTTGTTTTGCACTTTGTGCTAAATGTGTCTGGAAAAAGCTTTATGAGGGAATTAAATTACAGAAACTTTCCTTTTAAATGCATTTTTTAGGATATAATTCAAAGGACATAAAATGTTGATTTTTTTTAAAATTTTCTATCACAGAGATCCTTAATTTAATGGCTTTTGAATGTTTATTGTTGTATGGCACACTTTAATATCATTGTGGTTTTGCAAACAAGTTTTTAAGACAAAAAAGATAAATAAATATTCACCATAATGATAATTTACAATAATGACCAGTTCTAAATTATAAGTTATCATGTTCTCACATTCTGAGAGCAAATCCCCTCGACTGAAATGTGCTGGATCAAGTTGTCCAAAATATTGCCAAAGTTTTAAAGTACTGGGATTGGGAAGCTACTCTAAATAATTGAATTCAGATGTTTCAGTCACTTCTATTGTCACTTCTATAAAATTGTATAAAATCAAGCATTAAAACATGCAAACTGCTGAAGAAACTGTCTGAAGAAATGTGTTGTTCTCAGTAACTCAGACATGGTACAGTGGCAAGGATATCACCTGTGCAAAAACATACATTAGTGAAGTTTTCTCTCTACTAAAGGTTGCACAGCCAACTGCTAGTGATATCATAAAACATAGAAACAACTGGAGTCCAGCCATGAAATGGTAGATCACATAAACTGGTTAAGGTCTTGATGAGACACACAAGTGCACAGAACTCTTTGCAGAGTCAAACACACCTCCAAAGTTCAAATAGCCTTCGGATTAGCTTAAGAATGTTGCACAGAGAACATCGTGGAATGGGTTCCATTGCCAAACAGCTGCATCCAAACCTTACATCACCAAGTGCAATACAAAGCACTGGGGTGGGGCTTGACCCATTCGTTCCAATAAAAGGAACCCTAAATGATTCAGCATACAAAGATATTTTGGAGAATTTCATGCTCCTGGCTTTGTGGGGACAGTTTACCTTACTGTTCCAACATGACTGTGTTCCAGTGCACAAAGCAGGTCCATGAAGACACAGATAAGCAAGTCTTTTGTGGAGGAACTTGAACATGCTCAGAGTCCTGACATCAATCTGATATAAAACATTTAGAAAGACTAAGAACAAGGACACCAGTGCCTAACCTCACAATTGTGCTTCTTGATTAAAGGCCAAAAAATTTCCATTAAGACACTCCTAAATAATTTAGAAAACCTTTTCAGAAGAGTTGGAGCAAATATAGCTGCAAATGGTGCAACGCCATATTAACTCTTGCAGATTAAGCAGATATCAGTATAACAAGATGAAGCTTGTGTTTGTGTAAAAGCAAATAAGGCTTTTGGCAAAATTGAGAATATTTAAATAAGGGCCACAACAATGATGCTACTCAGCATCTTCCAATAAAATTCAAAGACTTCCTGAAAAACGTATGCTGAAATAGAAACACTGCACTTCATGATCAGTGAAAAATAAAGAACTGTAATCAAATGTTTCAAGGCTGATTTGTCTCCATACACAAAGAAGAATAAAGTCTGGACAAATTTAACACTGACATAATATTTACCACTATGATGTCACAAACTAAAATACAAAGAAAAATATGTATCTTATATGAAAAACACATGTAGTGAAAATCCTTATGGCAGGCCACAATCTGCAGTCAGTCATTGTGAGATCTGATGCTTTCCAGCACAAAGACGTGTAAATAAAACCTCATGTTTTCTACCAAGATCAATGAGTTTAAATGTTTATAAAGATGACGTGTAGAGATGAAACTGAGGGACATGGAGAAATTTTGAAATTATGTTTTTCCTTAAAATGTTACTGTTTCCGAAGGAAATTAAATTATAATAAATAAATACATTAGTTAAAAAAAAAATCTGTAAAAAGTAAATGCAAATGTATAAAGTACGTCCTCCAAGTGGAATACAGCATAACTACAGCCAGTGGGTCAGATACGACCTGTTAGGGTTTTGAATCTGGCACATTGAACTTGTCCAAATCACATTAAATTACATCATCATTAGANCTCCCTTTGTGATAGCAGAAGAGTTTTTGACCCTGGAGTCTATGATAGGACAAACCAGGGGACAGGACTCATTGAGAGACTGAAGCTGCCTTGGAGTACACTTGCTAACGTCACCATGCAGTGACTGCAAAAGGATGAAGGTTGACTGCAGAGCTAAATGTGAAGCCACAGGGGAAAGATCAGTTTGTGCACAATATGTACACAAATGCGAGAACGGTCAAATCCAAGCTGCTTTATTTTCCAGACAAGTTCTAAACAAATCTTTTCCCCACACTGGACACACAAGAAGAGGCCACCAAAAATGTAAAGAAACAGCAAATCACTGGTTGACCTACATAGAGAATTCTGCTTTCTGTTGTCCGACTTTGAAAAGATTGAAACGTCATGTCCGCTGGTGTCTTGTCCCCTGTCAAAAGACCCTGAAACAGCACAACATGAGCTGGTGTTGGAGCTGACAGATCTTCAGTCTGACTCTATCTCAAAGGAGAAGTCCAGCTCTCTGCAACTCAAGGACTTTTATTCTTCACCTAACTAAGTAATGTTTCCAAACCTCTGGAGGACAGTGCAGAAGATGCTGGTGTTGTTTTGCTTGAGTTCCATGTGTGAGCTGACATTCAGCGTCATGACCATCATCAAGGCTCGTCACAGATCCAAGTTAACTGATCATCACCTCACATCTATCCTAAGTATTGTCACAAAAAACTCACTCCAGACTTTAATGCACTAGTTATAAAGGTTGACTGACAACACTGCTTTGCACATTCCATTTCCAAACCTGCTTCTTCCTGTTGAGGGTCACTGGGAGCTGGTGTCTATCTCCAGCAGTCTGGGCAAGAGGAGGGGACACCCTGGACAGGTCGCTAGTCCATCACAGGGCCAGACAATTTAAATACGTTTCAGGGACAATTTACAGTTGCCAATTTTGCATGTTTTTGGACTGTGGGAGAAAACCAGTAACCTTGCACTGCAAGATGGATTCTTGGGAGATTTGGAGTTTTCCAAATCCACGAAAATCCATTTTGTACCACTTCAACTAAACCGTCTGACTCAGTCAAAAAATGTTCTGACCAATCATGTGTTAGCATTGTGCTTTGGGGCAGGTGTTTAGGCATGATTGGCAGCAAGTGTCCAGGCAGGCAAAGAAAAACAAACATGGCTGTGCTGGTGGATGTACACATAAAAGCAGCTATTGAATCTGTTTTAGGAGAACTAGAGACGATTTCTTTGTTGAAAATGAGCAAAGGTAAGAACTTTGTGTATTTCTTGATGGTAACGATGTGTTTTGTTTTTCTTAGTGGTTAACGATGTGTGTGTTTTTCTCCTGACTGGATTTGCAAGAGCTTGATTTACTGTGATTGGCTAAAGACAAATCATGATAGGCAGACACTTGCTGGCACGTCTTCCAATCAGCTTAAAATATTCTACCAGATGTCCCTCCCTTTTTCAGATGGAGCAGTTCCAGATCATTGTGTAGCACCTACTAGACAGTGGGGCCACACACAGATCTGGCAGAACCAGGTTAGAAAACCAGCGTTCTTGGAGAAAACCCACACATGCACGAGGAGAACATGCAAACTTCATGCAGAAAGGTCCCAGCCCAGATTCAAACCCAGGACCTTCTGTTTGCACGGCAACAGGGCTACCAACTGCACCACCGTGTATCCTGCTTTGCACATTCATGCTTTGCTACATGCTAAAGGTTAAAAGTATTTCTTTAGGGCTTGTCTTAGTTCACACAAACTCTCCATCTATTTGCTCCTCGATGGCCCCCTGTCAACCCACTGTGACTCACAAGTCAAGAAGTTTACCCACCCCTGATGTGGCAGAAGAAGAACTAGGTTATTTCCAGTGGTGAGCCATCAGGATCTTCAAAGCCTTCTCTGCAGGCAATAAAATAGGTATTAAGTTATTAAGGGGTGGACTGATTCAGACTATGCACCACTGAGTGCCTAAATGGGAACTGCACAGCCCACTGACTATTTCTAATTGAATGTTGACATCATTTGATGTATGATCCACTTTTATGACAAGATATGGGTTCAACAGTGCTGGAGGGAGAATTGGAAAAGACAGAAATTTGAATGCTTAATTGACTGTAGCAGCCATATTTGTTGCTTTCAAAAGAATCAGACCTGTAGAATGAAGAGCTGGTTTGGCTGCACTGAGCATATAACACCCACCAGACTGCTTTTACTCTGAGGTAATAACAACATTTGGTGTCTCTTGCTTTAAACTTTATGTGAACTTCAGATTTTTCTAAAGAGGAGAACAAACTGAACTTTAGACATTCAAGCTTTAAAGTAATACCAGTGATTATTAGTCCTAAATCCAGACTGAGTTTGTTTACCTTTTAATCATGTGCCTGATATTTAACATCATTCTTACAGTAATGACTCACCTCTGGTACTGGTCATTTTCTCTGTGTACGAAATACATCACATGTTCATGTAATAGTCTGTTATCAAGTGACACAGATGATACTATTGGGGCCATTTAATTTCCTGGCATGAGTGAGCTCCTTTCCAACAAACAGGAAAACTGTTTGACCCCAAACAGATGTTTGTTGCAACACAAGGAAGGACATGTTTTCAAACTGCTGAAACAGTCATCACTTTGCTATTAGAAACGGATGGAATTGCAGACTAAGTGGTGCTTTTAGCCCGAGCGGAATAAACAACCCAGAGCAGAACAAGCACCTGGTAATTTAAAAGCTGAAGTAAGCTGTACGGTAACACTCGGGCTGCTGGGAAATTTAGACCTTATGTCACATGCCTCTGATTGTTTACCTTCACCCATGCTCACGCTTCACTTCCTGTTCTTTTCCTGTTCAGGATCACTTCTGAAACTGGATTTGGTCTCCTTCCAGTTCTCCTTGATTATGTTTGAGGTAATGATCAGGCAGACAGGTCGGGCCATTTGTGAATGATGTGCAGGCACCTCTGGAACTGCCCACATGAGACCAAACCTTTTTAAACACTCTTTGCATTATGGCTAATGTTGTAAAAATGTCAATCAAAATGCCTCTTATATGCCTCAAATTGCACACATACACACATACACATGAAGACATACATATTTTCATAAAACTTGATTATCAGTTAGTAACTCCTACATTTATGTATTCATCTTATTTATTTGATGTTTTTCTGTTGTTTGCAGTGCATTCTGTGACGCACACATTGTGAATGCATAAACCTCCCCAAATACTCCCACTCTCTCCATTTACCTTTGAGAGGCCTCACAGTAAACATCTGCTCATTTCTCTTAGGGTCTGGATTGGTAAATAAGTTCTGCTTTGTATTTCAATTTTATTTTACAAGTATTTTTTGCAAGTATAATTGATTCTTCATGTGTCTTTGTTTAAAAGGAGTGCGTCCACATCCTGTGGTCACTTATCTGCGTCCTTCCTGTAGAAGCAACATCTTGACCACCTGGATGTAATGCTTCCTGATAGTGCTCATGGAAAACACAAACTTTTATTCATAATCAAGCAGTTTTTTTTTTCAGTTGCTGGTCTGGATTGAAGTTGAGGTACTAGAACACTTTTGACTTCTGTGTAACACTTCATTCATTTAAATCCCACAATTATATATGACTTAATATTTACTCAGAATGTTGAAGCTGTGCTCATCTGTATTAACATGGTTATTATTTTAGATTTTTCAAGGGATTTAACATACTGACAGATTAACGTGCAAAATCCTCATGATTCTCGTAAACTAAAACAGTAACGGTCTTTTGCATCAAAATACATAAGACAATGCTGACATAATGCATTGGCACAAAATCAACTCACAAGTATGTGACCACAAAGATCCTTTGAAGTGATTTCTTTTAATAGTTTTGTTTAACCACAGTCAAGATCTTTGCCTAACAAAAAATGACTCCTAGCCTGAGGCACTGTGGTTTTAGAAGAGCTGTAAGTTAGTTAGTTAATTGGTCTGGGAAGCACTGAATTGCATCTTTTTTTGTCTCCTGGGTATAAACTTGTCCCTTAACCCAAGTTTTTTTGTGTGTGTCCTTTGAAGACGGGATCTAATGAGGTGTGATTTAGGGACACAACAAGTCTTTTTTGCTGACATGAAGGACTAAATAACTGAATTTTGCTCAGGGGGACAGTTCACTTTGGCAGAGTGAGTTTATTACTTGTGCAAAAACAACCCAGATGCCAGTTCACTGCAAGCCAGTTTATTATGCATTGTTCCTGTACTATAAAAACACACTTAAAACTGGAATTCAAATCTTTAATGTGGTTGATTATATCTTCACAATGTATCAGGTATTTTATGTTAGTGAAATAAATGATCTCAGATAACTGGCTCACCATCTCTGTGCTACAGAACCCATGAAGCCTCAAGTAAAACAAACAAACAAACAAACAAAACAAAAAAAAATATATATATATATATATATATATATATATATATATATCTTCTTTGATGTGTTTCTTTTTATTAATTTTTGCACATGTGCTCTATTAAATGCAAGACTGACATTTGATTGTTTAAAAAGTTGGGTTTGATTAGTTAAAGGCAGATTTCCCTCCTTTACGTTAACATGCTTTTTCACTTGTTGAGAGTAATTACCAGGGTAATTATTCTTAATTGAGTTCATAAATCATCAGTCCTGTCAGTCTGTTTTGTTGCCAGGTTGTTTACTTTGTATATTGTAAGTCGGAGGGTCTGAAAAAGCTTGAAATGTTTCAAAAATAAATATTGTTGTTTGTTTTGAGAGGATTTTTTTTTTAAATGAGCAGAATATGTTTATTGAGTCTGTAAATGTAGAATTTAAATAAAAAGCATAATTACCACATTGTTCTGACGGCGTATAAAAGTCTTGGTGCATGTGTTTGTTTTCTGCATCTACTCTTTAACAAATTCTGAAGAATAAATCTTCTTTAAACAAGCAAAAGCTGACAAAAAAGTCACTTGTGCAACAATGTTCTCATTGTAAAGGTCCTAAACTTAGTCGTCACAAAGGTAAAAGTCAAACACAAAGGGAGCAGTAACTAGTACAAGTCTGGACTGAAATGAGCTCTGAATCATGACCCCACGGACCATTTCAAACTCATACACATGGAACTGTGAAGGCCAAATGAAAACATAAGAAATATGGACCCAGTTTAATTTCCTCTGACTTTATGACTGCTGACCACACGTGTGTGTGAGAGAGAGTCTAAATGAGTGAGGTATGAAAGCTGTTTCATTTACTGCCCTTCGTTAAAGGTGAACATGTGTGTCTGTGTTCCTTCCACTGACAGGCAGGTCAAAGAGTTATAAGTATTAATAATGCAGGTCCTGATGTCACTGATGGACACTCTAAACAAGGTGAAAAAGAAGTAGTGTAGAAAAAATTCAAAATAATGAATAAATACAGAAATAAAACACAAATTCTGAAACCTGCAGTAATCCCTCATACCATGAACACTGTACATAAATGATCTGCTGGAAATCAGTTGTTACCTCTCCGTTAGATTAAAATGACAACAGTAAGCAGCTGTAAAACATGTCTGCTCCCTGCAGACTACGTACATTTCCCAGCTCAAACAGGGAACTTTTTCAGTCACTCTGTTGTAAACATATAGAACGCACATGTTAAACCCCCATCCTAAATAAAACTCAAACAAACTAAACTAAAATATACATCTTGTGACATGTAAGGATTCATCAAACCACTGAGAAGCAGTAAAGCAGTGTATTTTATTTAACCGAATAATGACAACAGCCATGAAACTGTTTAATTTTCTACATGTATAAAAGTGGTTGTGATGTAACAACTAAAATAATAACCTACTGAAAAAAAAAACATATTTTTTGAGGCAATTCAGGATGTTTCTTCTGGATTAAATTAACTCATGTTTTTGTATTAAAACAGTTTTTCACATTTTATGTTTCATATTTCTGATGTTTTGAGAGATTTTCAAACTTTGATTTATTTTGTCTTCACTTTTTTTAAGTGTTGACAGTTTTTGAAAGTTTTTTAATGCTGACATCTGCTGTCTTGCTTGTGAACTGTTAGCAGTAAATACATTATTACTGTGTCTGTGGGCAGATTTTACAAAGCAGAATTTAGATCTTCAGAGCTGAGAGAAACTGTATGATCAGATATTTCTAAAGTAAAATAGTTTAAGATTCCAGACTGCCAACAAACATTCAAATGTTCACAAAATAAAGATTATAAAACCTGATGCAATTTCTATAAACTGTATAAATATTATTGGGAATAATAATTCCAAAATACTGTGCAACATTTGGATGGATTGCAGTAAGTTTTATAAGATGACAAACAGGTGAGAGAGGGCTGGAATCAGAAATCCGTGGCTGATTGTGGGTTTCATGATTGGAAAGAAAAATCCTTCAAAGACACAACCATTTCTTTTCCTCATTTTGTGTATAAATTTGATGCATTTCAAATGCAACTTCCACTTCAAAAAATAAGAATTTTTAAATGTTTACACTTATTTTATGTACTATGTTTGTTGCTATAGGTATTCAACATAGTGTATGTTTACCTGATAAAAGCACAAGTGCCTTTAAAAAATCTGTTACATGACCTTTTGCTCTGGCCAGAGCACGTCCCCTTTTTTATTTCTGTTGTTGTTGATGCATTTATTATAAATCAGTAATTTTAAAGAGATGAGAAAGAAACAACATGCACTACATGATCTAAATAAAGCCCTGACCTGTTCCACTGAAGGCTCAGCTCTTCACATACAGTACACACTAAATCACTTAAGCTGCAGAGGTACCCCTCAAAAACAAATAAATAAGAATAAACTTTGAAAACTATTACTCTAAAACACTCTACACTGTTAAATTGTTAAAATATTAAAACATTACAACAATTAATTGAAAGACTAGTTGAAGTATAAAACCTGGAAAATGTAAAAACAAGTTGTGTGTTGATCATCCTACATCTGGATAATTTCTATGTTGAACTTTGTCTGTGTTGGTTTTCAATGTTCTTCTTGTGTTTGTGTTGGTTTTAGCTCCTCCTATTTCCTTTAACCAGATGCAGATGCAGATGCAGATGCAGATGCAGATGCAGATGCAGATGCAGATGCAGATACATACGGGTGAGGTGGACTTGTGATATGAAACTATTTGTGGGTCCGTTGCTCATTACCTGTCAGCTGGGATAGTCTCCTGTCTTGCCCTCCTGTGCAAAGGAACTCACATGTAGATCTTGAAGTAACTGCATATTTTTATTGTGTTAATTAAAAACAAACAAATGACAAACAATGACATTTCACAAAGACTCTGGAGTGTTACAGTGCACCATGTTAACTTTGGCCTTTAACGTCAAACTTTCAGCCACTTTCACTTCTTTACACATTTCACTGCCATATACAGCACACGTACATATACAGAGCTCTGTTGCCCCCCCGTCACAGAGAAAATTCAAACAAACATTTATCTATCGCTTTCACACACATACACACACATCTCTCCTTTTAAGCCACTAAACAATGGTGCATCACCTGTCAGAGGATATTACATGGTTTGACGGCTGTTTGAGTGACAAACACTATTTTCAAGAAAAAGCTTCTCCATTGGCTGTAATTTAATAAAATCTTTAAAGGTATGTCTTTGAACAGGATGGATATTTTTGAGGAAAATGAAACTCCATCACAACATATCAGCTTATCTTTGCACATAAATACATACAATTAATAATAATAATGATAATGATGATATCAACATTGTGCTTTCTTTACCTCGCTCTTTCTTGTGAATCCCACCAATGTCAAAAATTATTAACCACAAACCTTAAGTCATGCAAATTCAAGCACAAAACAATAGCTGGCTTAAAAGGGATACTCAGTTTGACATCACTGCTGGTGTGAATTATCTATATGTAATGCAAATCATAGAAATAACCTTTCAATTTAGCATAGCAGTCTTAATTCAGTTTGTTTTTATGTATCAAATGTAGGTTTAGGCAATGCAGGGATCAATAATATTCCTAAACAGCAACATCAGACTATTTTTTTTAATTTTATTTTGTGTTTTGACTGTAAAATCTGTTTTTATATTTGTGGTGTCAAAATGCAAAGTGTCCCTTTTAATGGCGTCAATAATTTCAGTTTAGTTCAAAGAGTTAATTACACATCTATAAAGAAGGTATATAAATAACAAAGACAATGATATCATACATCTAATATCCACTCACAGAACTGGTTTGTGCTGCGTTTCTTTCAGTTGAAGCTTTTTTGAAATAATAAAAGGATCAAATTTATCAGATTTTGATGAAACTCTAAACCTGTGGCGAGAGCAGCACAACTCAGACAATATATGCAACATAAAAGCAATTTTGAAATTTAATGACAAGAAAACATAGATGCATGTTTCAGTATACAAGACCCGTCAGTTCCTTTCTTTTGTGTAGACAGACTAAGGTATATCGTACCACAGACAGGCTCATTATTGAAGCCTGTATAAACACTGAACACTAGGGGGCAGACTAAACACACCATGTTAGACGACCAACAACAGTTTCTTCTTCTTTTTTTTTTTTCTTTTGTTGTTTTTTGTTTACAAAGAGCAAATTTAGATTAAGACATATAAGGGAAGACCTTAGAGTATTAACTGTACATTTCATAGAGATGACATCCTTAAGCAGCAAAAGTCCATTATCTAAATGACTCGAACATGAAGAGTGATAACAACAGTGTTTGGGGGTTTTTTAATTCTGCAGATGTGGAAATGCATTGTGGGTAGCACAGCAGTGGATCTCTATGTGCTGACTTAAGAATCCTAAACCAAACACTTCATATTACTCACATTTCTATTTATCACAGACAATGAATGCAAGAACAGGGAAAATTGAATGATGTACTACTTACAAAATGAACAAAAAACATCTCACTCATAAATATCATGCTAATGAATATACTGTAGTGTAGCCCAGACACATGGGCTGTCATAGTTTGAATTTGCCTAAACCTTTCCTTATTCTTCTGATCTCAATTCTACTTCCCCCTTTCACTGTATTCATGATTTCCTCTAAATAACAATGGAACCTTTATTGGAGAAAGCAGGTCTTTTTTTTCCATTTGAAATTAAGATTTTGATCATTTTGGATCGTGTTAAAGCTTTTGCAAATAAGAATGCAAAATCAAAATAGTCAATTATAGGTAAATAATTTTGGAATTATTTAATTTGGTTCATAATTGATGCATTATTGTGTTTTTTCAGACCTTTATAGACTGATTGTGCATCATAGCCATGAAACTTGCTCTCATATCATGGAATGCAAGTACATTTTCTCACTCACTAGTGACCAGCAGTGATAAACTAAAAACAATAAATAGGCTAGCTGTGACTTCTCTCTAACTGCAATCACCTTTGTTTATCAATCTGTCATTTTTTGCTGCAACATGTCTTGATGTGCCAAATGAAATAGCTTCAAATATAATGCAACAAAACAAAGAAAACTATAGCATACTGGTTTCGTAACATACCAATGTGTTCCACAGGAGCTAACAGCTGTTTATGACTGTGTCGCATACGCTACATAAAACATGTAATAAGTGGGAAATAATGTAAATATGTGCTCTAGGAGGACCACAAGAAGGTCATCAGATTTTTAAAAAGCTTGATGCACATTTTTTTTTCCAGTTAAAGGCAATAATGTTTTAACATTATCCAGTTTGTCTTGAGTCTGCAACACGGATGCAACAACTTTGTGGAGATTTCGATGAACTCTTCAGGATAGTTTTTAAAGAGAAGGTGACTCATTAACCATGTAAATTGTGCCTCAACAATGTTTAAGATGTACTCACGAGCACACTTTCCATGTACAGTCATTGGAATGACAATGAGGGATGAGAGTAAGTATAACTCCCTAGTTAAAAGTGGGTTTACTCCTAAGTATTTTTAGTACGTTTGACTATTCTAGAGAAACAGTGTAAAGGGATCGTGCAGAATAAGTTCGGGCTGTAAGGCAGCACATGCAGGAGCTCGTCAGAGGGATGAGGACTCAGGGAATGGTGTACCTTATAGTATCCACGGATAAATATTCACAATACAGAGGATACTGTGTGTATGTTTGTGTATGTGTGTGTGTTTCAGTTTGTGTGAACACCTCCAGGAGTTCTTAGTCTCTCAGTCTCTTTCTTTCACTGTCCTTGCTTACTCCATTCTCCCACCTCCTCTGTCTCTACAGCATTACTCCCCTGCACTGCGTGGTGCCCGAGGGTTTGGTTTTCCATCATGGGTCCTGCGGTTTCTCCCCTTCCTGATCTCCTGGAGATGTTTCCATTTCTTACTACTTGGCCGGACAGTGGGAGCAAGAGGGAGGCTATCCTTCCCAGAAGCAGGAAAACCCTTAGCCACCTGGTTGCTGCCAGCATTCTTTCGCGCCCAAACTTGCTCACAAATCTGGTCAACGGTGCTGAGATTAGGGTGGTCCACAAGCTGCATGAAGTCCCGGTACCAAAGCTTTTGATTGGTTGTCATAGAACCTCCTCCACTGCGGGGATCTAATCGAACGGGGGCATCTGAGGGTAGATTGGAGATGGAGGTGGGTTTTGATGGTACAACTTCTAAGGTGATGCTCAGCATTGTTTGAGTGAATCCATGTTCCATGGCGTGGCACTGATAGACCCCAATATCTCTCTTTAGGACACGGCGAATCAGGAGGCCTCTGTCCGTCTGCAGGATACGGTCATCCAAGCGAACCTGGGAAGAGAAATAGGATAAGATTAAATCAACAGAAAATATTTACTACTGTTGTTTTACCTGATTGTACCCCCCCCAATAATTCTAAATAGATTACGCATTATTAATCTTTCAGTATATTTTATCTTTTTGTTGGTAGATTGTCAGTAAAAGATAGAAATGTTGTTAATGACTTAAAAAAAAGTAATGATGTCCATTTGTCTTTGGTAAAATAAATAAGTAGTAATAATAACAAGAAGAAGAATTCTGGATTCTGGACAGCAATGACCTTTAATTAAAATGTTACAGATGAAAATTCACCTCAAACAAAAAACAAATGTTAAAAGTAACATTAATCAAAAGCCTAGAATGAACTGAATAATCGATAAAGACTTAAAACATTGTTTTGACTAAAAATTCAGTGATTTTCATCTTCCATCTCTCTTACTTCTTCTCGTGGGTTCTGTGGATATTTCTGGTAGGTCCATGTGACTCGAGCCTGGAGAGATTTGGGGATACACTCTAAGAAAGTGCTGCTGCTCTCGACTCCATACAGCTTCCTCTCTGCAACTCGGTGCTTATGGTGGTCTGCAGGGGGAGGCAGAGACAAGCCTTTAATCTCCCTAGTTTATCTCTGAAATTGCTGGTTGATAAAACATAAGAACTAGCAAGAACAGATCTGATCAACAAGAAATAAGTATGAATGGAACATTCTAAGAAAACATTTAAAGTTAAAAAACAGTTTTATTTTTTATCTTTAAAGATAAAACAAGCATTGTAAGAGAACTATCTGGCTCATATTTATTAGAACAAAAAAATCTTTGTCACCGCTTTTTCATAACAGCGTCTTTGGATGACTGGGAAACTCACAACAATACCTCATTGTGATGACATCCTCTTTGAATATTTTTCACCTACAAAGACCCAAGTAAACTTATCTAAGCAATCAGTTACATAATTATTACTTCTACCTTTTTTAGTCCGTGTCCATAGATGTTGTTAACATGTTTCTACAGAAATTACAATATAAGACCCTAAATCTAAACTTAAAGTATTGAAAAGACATGAAAAATAATGGCAGCATCCAGATTCCAGGAGAAACAATGGTGTGCAACCTGCCAAACAGACTGATCAGCACTTTGGGGCTGGGCCAATCACATCTGAGACAATTACTCTGACCTTCATTAGTTTAAATCAGCCCGGCTTGCATGCCACATGATGTAATCGTATTACCCAGGAACTCTTTCAGATTCAGTGATTAGCCTGATTTAGCTGTTTGGCAGACACACAGATTGGGGCAGAATGCTTGTATTGTGGTATAAGAGGACAGATGTCACAAAAGGTGAAGTACTTCAGATTTTTTGCAGTGTAAACAATGAGATGTCAGAAATGAAGAGTTTCTATAAGTCAAAGGAGGATCAGGAAATTGGTTTGGCTTTCAAAACATTTGTAGTCACTACGTGATGTTTTCCCTAAAGAATCTGCAGATTATTTTAATGAGTGTTGTAAACTGTAATTACAGTGTATTAATATTACCTCCAGAGCAAAGAGTGTTGGGATCTCCATTCCTCACATCCTGGCGACGAAACCGTCTGAAAGAGGTTTTTGAATTCAATACAGAAATATAAAGTTTTACTTGTGCACATATTTTTTTTAAAATAATTTTTGTTGTCCCTAAATAAGTGATTATGTCCATAGCATTTAATGTTATCCCTGACCGTTTAGTATTTGGAAGGTAGCGAGTACAGGATGTCCCATCCCAGGCGCAGTATGGGTCTCGAGCCAGGCAGCACTCGGCGCAGGCCTTCCCATAAACACTGCATCGGTGAAGAGGGACCTGGGCGATCCCTGTATCCGAACCCACATACAGTTGTTGCTGTAACAACACAAAAAGAAGAGGGAAATATCTGAAAAAAGGATTCAGGAACATGATGTTGAATGTTCTATATTTAACTATTCTGGTTTAGTAAAGTCTCAAATAACCACCATTCTCCAAGCAGGTGAACAGTTTCTGTTTCCATCCTAGTTCTGGGTTACTATAATACTTATTTTTAAAATATGTATTTTAATATTTATGCATTTTTAACAGTGTTTCTGGGTTCTATGTTTTTGGTCATCTTCTTGCTCTCCTATCCAACATTTGTTATTTGGTGGTTCTAGTTCTGTTGAGAAAATCATAGTTCAGTTCAAAGTTTAATTTACACATTTTCTCAGTCTGGTTTTAGTTTGTTTTAGTTAGTATTAATTTCTGTTTTTCCATTAGCTCAGTTGCATCACATGCACAGTGTCTGCTGGTAACCTCACTATAAATCAGTTGTAGAGAGTGAATCCAAAAGTTTAGGCAAGTAGAAAGAAACAGGCAGGCAGATGAAATCCTAGAGGCTTACGGGGAAGAAAATTAATCAGCCAACGCAAGCTGAGCAGAACAGAACCTTCATCTGAATTAAACAAGCAGGGAAATGATAAGGAACTCAGAACTCGAGCTCAAAAATACTGAGAGTTCTGATAAGGAGCAGGTGTGGCAGAGCAAATCTGAAACTGGGACACAAATACTTATTGTTGATTGTTTTTGCTACCAAGAATGTGTTCAATATATATTGTTAAGTTTTTATTTGACTTCCTGATGATGACTAAAGGTATTTTATTTTATCTTCTGACTCATACAGACATACATTTTTATTCATTTCATTGCAAAAATCTGCTTTCTCTTGCAAAACGCTAATTTAATGTTTCCTTTTGGGATTTTGAGTCTGATAGAAAACATACCCTTTTGGAGGAGATTTGCATGTTGATGACAGATGATGCATCCTGAAGAAATAGAGAAGATGCAGCAAATAAACATCTATTTTAAAAAATATATGAGCTTTAGACTTCTTGCTACATTAATAAAACAATACATTTCTTTAAGATACAGATGTACAAAAAATTATTTAGCAATTTCAATTTAAAAGACAGTATAATGACTCTTACTTTGAAGACTTCTAACTCTTCCAATAAAAGTTCCTCCATGTTGTTCCAGCTCTCCTTGGGAACGCTGATCACCTTTAGTACTGTCCCTTTGTCTGAAATAATATATGCATAATCATTTACTTTCATTTAATTACTGTTAAAACTAACTGTGAAGTTAAAGCAGTTCTGATACCTGTGCCAATAAACATGACGTCATATTGTCCGTCAGCAGCATTGACTCTGTCCACAGCGACTTGTGTGAAGCTGTAGTCCACGTTGGTTCTAACGAAGATGGGTCGACGACCCACCGGGTAGACAGGGTTGTACATCAGCGGGTGATGACGAGCAAATTGAATCACATCATCTGGGAAACCCTTTGTGGACTCAAAGCTGCCAAATGTCTTGCTGGGACACTAACAGATGAAGTAAAGAGAAGTTTATTTTGAAAGAGCATATTTTTTTACCTCACTATGAACAGTTTTCTGAAATTCATTTTAGATGCTGTTCACTTAAAAATTGCATCTAGATTTAAAGACTTTTTGTGCTGAAACCAGTGGACAACAAATATCTCTGGTGTTTTCAGTCTGAGCACACACTTGAACCAATCAGTTCCATATTACTGTATATTTGTTGTGTGCAGTTGTTTGAATTTGCATGTGTAGAATAAAGTGTCTCAGCCAGGATTTCAGTTGACCTGAAACACCTGAAGACCCGATCAAGTAGGCAACCACAAGGTCATTATAGTGTGATGGGTGAAAGGAGTTTACTGCAGGTCAGAGTCCAGCTTCTCTAATTAAAATTCCAGTCTGAGATTTTCTCAATACTCAGGTACTTTAAAACTAAAATCTTTTAAAAACCTTTTTCCTTTCTTTAACACAAAGCAAACTGATCTGTTTAGTTTAAAGCACAATTATATACAGAGTTTGAGCACAACATCTAATCGGATTTATGCATTTACAACACTGAATTACCTGTAACAGCAGTTTTACATAATTTTGCATGATTATGTTCCAAAAATCTGATGTCTCATGCTAACGCTACAGTTAAGTGGAGGTTGGGGGTTGTGAGGATGTGAAGTTCAGTTCAGTGTCGACCAAACACAATAAGTTTTCTGTAGTAATGCAATGGGGGTCATTATGCTGCTGCAGCAACAGCTAAGGTTCATCAGAACAAATCCTGCTGACCCAACGCCTGTGTGCTTAGCAGAGTGGAAAAGCTGTGATATTGATTAGGAGGATGAAACGGTCTAAAAAAAAACAAGAACTAGAACCCCAAATTAGATTTACCATAGAAAAAAGGAATTGAATCCTTATTTTTACAGATACAATGTGTCCGTACAGTCAGAACTACAAATGTAATCAATAGAAAACAATCCTAAAGTTAATGATCACAGTATTCAATAACTGCATGTAATTTGATAGAAATCATTATGTTGTGGTATTCTGATGTCTCTTTTAGCATTTTGTCAAACATCCTTCACAAATCAAAGAATCTTTAACACAATAACACGATTATTTGATCATTACTTCGGCCATTGTTGTGACTGTTTAGTTGAAAACATTTTGTTGATAATTGCTCTCCATACAGATTGGGGTGTATTATATAAAGTTTATTGAAAGCAACTCTGATTGCTGTTTCTCACCGTATAAGGCGCAAACCATAGATTATATGAATATTTACCCAGAACTGGGAAGCTGAAGCCAAAAAAGAACACACAATAGTTATAAATTCAACTACTGTTCAGTAACTGTAATTAATTAACTATTCATAACTAGAAAGTCATGTCATCACTTTGTTTTTTTTTGGGTGTGCCATGTGGCTGACATACCATTCCAGGGCGGGGATATGGGACTTTTCCCTGAAAGGGGACCCACTGGTAATTGGGCCCCTCTTTGTGAGCAAAGGGCCCCAGGAAGGCCCTCCTGATGTCATTCATGGAGTAAAGACACACAGCTGAGCCTTTAAATACACTGCTGCTAGGAAACAAAGGAAACAGAAAAAATCATGACAAACACACACATAAGATGCGTGGACTTTGTTGTCACTCTCTCTTGAACACACACATACACACACGTGCATAAACAAACACACATGATATGAACATACACTGACCTGGAAGTAGAAAAGACAGTGTAAACCAGAGGATTCTTTCTGTCCCGTGTCTGCAGCAGAAATGCATCGCCTGAGGACGGACGCACACACAGACATTCAGGTCAGGTGGCAGAAGACCAGAGGTCAGAGGTTGGGGAAAGAAATAAACAAAGGCCCATGGACATGTCTGACCACTTTCAAGAGGCCGATTACTGAGGGTCATGGTATGGAAGAAAGTCATCTTCATTGGTAAGTAAACCTAAATCTAACTAAATATACATACATTCATCAATTTGCATAGTTTTGATCTTATACAAACAAGAATTTTTATTTTTATTTAAAATGTAATACAGAATACTGTTTAACAATTGCAAAAGGTAGGAATAATAAATTAAAGTAAATTAACATTTTTAGATTTACTCACATTTTACAACAAAGTCTGTTTTGTTTTTGGCCTCAGGTGTCGTCACAAACTCATTGTCAAGATAAGAAACTCATGAAGAAATGTGAATGACAGATGTAGCCTAAGGCGGGGGTTAAAGTTTGAACAAAGTCTTCCACTTAGTTAACCTTTAACTCTGTCATGAGACGACAGACGCAGGTCATGTTACAACCCACAGGACAGGACAGATTTATCCAAAAACCATCACTTAATGAATAAAGTCCTGCAGCTGCTACTGAAACCCCGTGACTGCAGGTTTGAGAAGGATTACATAACATGAAGTTCAACAAATTTCCAAATTAAATGAGGATAACTCAGGAAAAGGTTTTCATTTCAGACTGAAGTAAACACAACACTAAATAAACTAAAAACTGTTTTTATCATTAATGACAAATCTCATTAAAATCTGTCAGCAAAGTTTTTTTCTGTAGGAATGAAACAGTTTTGCTAAATTCAAACTAGATGCTAGTACTCTACACTGAAAGGTTTTTACTAGACAAGTAAATCTTAATTTTTGTCAGTTCTGATTGATGATTTACAATTTGAAAGATTTCTCCACGTCTGCACAGATGTGGGACTGAGGACTAATCTGCAGTTGAGCCTGGAAATTCTGGTTAATTTATCATGTTGTTCTCCAAGTTGTTTCTGTTTGCACCACCAGAATGTGCTTCTGAGGGCAAATCCAGAGGCAAGAGATGGAAAATCCTCCCTTTTTCAACTGGCTTTAAAAAAAAAATCCCTAAATTGTTTTGCTGAGTATCTTGAATTGAAGACAAATGGAAACTGGACCAATGAAATAAAGGTCAAGTAGCCAACTTTTTGTTTTACTATTGAAAATGAATCTCTTTTTAATACATGACGAGTTTTAGCAGAGTTTACCTGTCTCAAATGCCGATTCCTACTTTGTGTTGCACAGTAATAGTCATGAATGAGCTACGCTAGTATTTGTACAACATGCTGTGCTAAACTTACGCAGCTCATCGAAGTATGTGTCACTTCCATCAGCTCCTGGTACCGAACAGATCAGACGAGTCTTGAGAAAAGTTGTCCACTTGTTCACCAGACTTCTCTGGCCACCCAAGTCATTCTGACACGACAAATACTTTTATTAAACTGTAGTCTTCAAAAATAATAGTGTGGTAGTCACAATGATTAAAAAAATATCTCAATTCAACAGATTTTTAAAGTTATATGGGGTATTTTTAAAAAAATCTGTTGTTTTTGCATTTTCTTTTTCTTCTGTAAACTTTCTTTGTGAAAATTGATTGAATTTAGAAGATTAAAGTTTTCTCTCACTCTGCACAACTGTCCAATTCGAGAGTAAGTGGATTTTCCCAAACCCTGAGCTTCCACTGCCGTCTCCCGGAAGAAGAAAAAGATCTTGTCATCGTCAGGATTTTCACTCTCGGGGACCCAAAAGGAACCAACAAACTTTGGTTCTATGGACAGAATTACAGATAAAAAAACAGATAAAACTTCACGTTGGTTTGATGAGACATGAAATATAGTTTTAACTGATCTTTACTGCAGTAACTGATGCCTAATGTGACATATTAAAGCAAGAAGTCACACATACCATTGAGCCAACGTGAATCATGCTGCTCGGTGCGAATGGAGGGACGTTTCCCCAGACTCCGGAAGATGGTGAAGTCCCGCCCCATCAGGTCTGTGGCCACACCAGCATAAAGTTCATCACCTAGGAGACAGGGATGTTGACCATAGTCCAATCATCAGTGACAAATTCTAAACTACAGTAAAAAAAATAACATATCTAAAAAATATACAACCAAATTTACACACAATATAACAAACTAAAGTAAATAAATAATAAATTGAAATTGTTTTGGGTTCAGTTACCGACAAGTACAGATGCAGCATTGTGTCGAGGATCATATGGACTTTTTCCTTTTCCGTCCTCCACTTTAGACGGGTCAATCCTGAATATGTGGTCCTGATGGTGAAACCAGCAAGAAGAAAAGCATTTTATTAACTACATCATATCAACTTTCTATTTGTTATCAAATTTGAAGTGTGTGTTTTAGTCTTTTCTCCCAAGTTTATTTTTCCCCATCATGAACAAAGTGTAGGAATTTTAATTCTACATGATTTTAGTGATTATATAAGGATGTTTTGGATAAAGTGTGACTTTGCGTTGGTTTTGTTTTGTACATTCCTCACCTCCATCCTGTGTCCCACCTCCACAAAGGCACAAGTAGGATGAAAGGCCCCGGTTCCACAGGCGTATAGGTGGGTGCGGTTATAGTGGTGCACAATCTTCACATAGTTCACACAGTCCGACTGAAACAGACACACAGATAGTGTCATTTTAACTATGGGTGGGAATTTAAAGTGTGATCTTTGTCTTTTGTGCCAATGTGTTTGATGTTAATCCTTCATCTGAGAATAATGACCCGCATATAAAGAATGTTAAAGCTTGCTGTGAACTGTACCATACTGAAAGTGGATTTTGTGTCTTTTGGTTTAGTGACGTACATTCCTCCCGTTCTCTTTGGCTGTGACAACACAGTGGAGTTCTCAGATCCATGTCCAGCACACTGTTGACACTCTTTGTGTCCTGGCTGAAGACACACATTCCTCCAGCATTTGTTCAAAGGAATAAGCATGACTAATGGTGCAATGATGGCTTAAACCTCATCTCACCAAGCCAGAGTTTAGGAGTTTGCCTCCGATTATTTGCTCTCTGTGTCTATTATCAAACTGATGTCGACCAAGTGAAAAGTATTTTAAAATAACAGGAAATTTCTGATTATATTTTGAAAGCCTGGAATCCCAACATGAATTTGCTTTCTACATCTGTCAATCATAATGTCCTAGTGTACGCGGGGTGCTCAGTGGCAGACAGGAGGGCTCTGCAGAGAGTGATCAACACAGCCCAGAGGATCACTGGCTGCTCTCTGCCCAGCCTGGAGGACATCGCCAACTCTCGCTACCTCAGCAGAGCTGGCAACATCATCAAGGACTCCTCCCACCCCAGTAACTCTCTTTTCAACCTGTTACCGTCAGGAAGACGGTACAGGTCACACAAAACCAGGACCAACAGACTCAGAGATAGCTTCTTTCCAAAAGCTATCTCTGTAGTGAACAATAACAACAAAACCAGATAAAATCAGCCCACAAAATGTCACACATTACTGATCATATTGATCAACGTGCAATAAAGTGTATATATTGTCATTTATTAGTACCCTTTGTTGTTTTTACTTATACTTGATTGTTTTTGATTGTTTTGATGGTTTTACATTTTTGCACCAAGTTAGAAGCGCTCAAATTTCGTTGTACACTGTACAAGGACAATAAAGGCTATTCTATTCTATTCTATTCTATTCTATTCTATTCTATTCTATTCTATTCTATTCTATTCTATTCTATTCTATAAAATGCTTTACATGTCAGCTCTTCATCCTTTTTCATACTTTTTTGCAAAAGTAAATAATATCCTAACTATTATTTGTCTCCTTTGTGTTGTTTTACACAGACAGTTTTCAGTATTCTAACTCTTTTTGTATTAGAACAGCATGTTATTGACCTACAGGCACATCTGTCTATCTCAGAGTCAGGTTACAGTAAACTCGGTCTCAAGGGATTGTTGGTAAAAGACTTAATGTACACTAAAAGACTCAATAACATACATTATCTGTGCAATCTTAGAACACCAGGCTCTGAGGAGACTCGTCCACTCAGTAATGAGAATGTGGACGCAGTAATCAGTCTAATGATCATCATTATTATTAACAGTATTTCTCTCCAGGGCTATATGTTACATGAGACTGATCCTGATTATCTGTGAAAAGAAAAGGCTGAATATTTTACCAGTGGTAAGTACTGGGCTGGAAATTCAAGAAGTCCCACTGTATACTGTGCAATAATTCAAAAGCTGTCGCAGTGTTTGAGAGAGTCAGTAACGATGCCTCATCAGCAAGCACTGAACTCTCAATAGAGGAGGGACTTGTCTGGAGACTTATGTTAAGGTTCAGTATGTAGCAAATCAATTTTTTAAATTCTTATTTCACTCCCTCAGGATTCAAAACTACATGGTTAAGATTATGGTTAAGCTTAATTGTAGTTTATCATAGTGACGTTTTGGACAAAAGTGGAGAGAAAGAGTGAGAGAGAGAGAGAGCGAGAGAGAGAGAGAGAGAACCACATTTTTATGGTTTGAAGTTGTTACAAAATGCCTTTTGGTTTAGAGAATTGTGAAATTTTTAAATTTGATCCTATTTAACAAACTTCCCATCGTGTATGTACTGTATGTCTGTGTCCATGAATCATTTTTCATAATTACACTTTTTTCTTTGAATGTCTTTTGTGAACATGTTGTGGATTTTGAAGATGCAGAAATACACGTACACACACCAACATGTGAATAGAAGTCAAGTCAGTAATTTGCAGCAAAGTCCTTCTTTCAAACCTCAGCGTCGTTGAAAATGTGAATGCACTTTTTTCAAAATATTTATTTTTTGATGATTTCAAATGTGCGTTTGTGTGTATTTCTTTGTCTTTTATAGTTTTAGGGTATGTTCTTGTGTGTGTTTGTGTGTCAGGGAGTATAGCGTGGTCAGACAGTCAGAGGACAGCAACTCTTTGATTTGACAAAAGAGAAAAAGAGCAGGAAGGTATTTAAAAGATTCCTGAAAGGCACTAAAAAGGTCTGAAAGCCAAGAGGAGAATGAGGAAGGTGAGTTATGTCAGTAATCACAATTTTTTTGTGTGTGAGTGTGTGAGTATAGTGATGGGGGTGTTAAAGGTTCACTGATCAACCTTTGACCTTCCACTGACTCATTAGTTGAAACAGTGAGTAAAAATCAGGCTGTGACCTCAGCACAGCCGGAGCTTTCAGCTACGGTCATCTTGTCTTCTAAAGATCTATTGTTCTTTTGTAAAAGTCTTTTTCTCTTTGGCTCTTTGTCTTTTCTAGAGATGATTAACCTGATTGACCAATTTGTTATTCTGCCACTCTCCCATCTGTCTGATATGAGCACAACATGTTCAAATGCACTTCCATTAATATCACTTTTATGTTTATTTCAATATCAAATGTACATTCAAATGGAAGAAAACAATCATTTTTACTGTTGGTTTTTGTACATATACAACATTTATGAAGCCTCAGTCTATCATACTAATTTCCATACTTTATCTCTTTTCATGGCACATATTTTCAACCATGTAAAAACACATTTTTTAGTTTTAACTTCATCTAAAAGTCCTTCCCCCTGCTCTCAGTTGGGACTTCTTTTAACCTTGGAAGCTTTAATAAAGTTAATGACTGAGAGACTTTCACTGGTGAACAGATGATATCTATTAGATCCACAGTGCAGCACAGTGTAATAGTGTAGGAATGCTTTTGATTGTTTCTGCTGATCAGGATAATGTAGATGCAATGATCAATGTTTGACAAATCTCCAAGTGTGGATTGACTTTTGCACTCTGTCCTGTGAACCATAAATAAATCAATGTTTGTTTTATACCTTCTTCCTAACTGCTTGAACACAATAACTGACAATCCCCAGCTAAGATTGGGATTATGGACAATTTATGGGACTCTGGGGTTTGGGTTGTATTTAGTTTTGATTCTCTTGTGGTTTATCTGTGCTTTTGTTTTTCTCCTTAGTGTTTTGGTTTTATGGGATTATTTTGGGGGTTTGTATTCCTGTTTTCCTTGTTCCTCCCTGTACTTCTGTGTTCAGTTCATTTGTCTCCGTTTCCTGTTTACTTTGGTAGATGTACTTCCTGTTTTCCCCGTGTGCGTGTGTGATGTTCCTTATCACGTCTCTTCAATTTCCTGTTTTATTTTGGTAATCTTCCTGTGCTTCCTGTTCACCCTCCTGTATAGCTTTGTTTTTCCACTCAGGTGTTTTCAGTTTAGTCAATTACTCCTTGTGTTTGTTGTGTGTATTTAAGACGGTGCTTCAGTTCTTTTCATTTGTCCCTGAATTAAACGTCGTTCGTGTTTCTGCATTTCCTCGCGTTCCGGATATCTGTAAGTTTTGCTGCTCTGCCAGCACCTTTGGTTTTTCCTCCTTAAACTCAGTATTACTTTTAGTTTTAGTTTGGCGTGTTTCTCTCTTGCATTTGGGTCCGACCTTGTGAAAACGCAGAATCATGACAGACAACACTGTTATTTCTGCCAAAACCTGACTGTATTATCATTGCTCTTGTGCAGAAGCTGATGTTTCCTGTAAAAAACAATGCAGCCTATAAAAATACTATTGCTCTGACTGCAATCTTATGTTTTTGGGATGTGCATAATTCCAAGAAACAAAACAAACATTATTTTTGTCTGACATGTGCAGCTATAAGTCAATTAACTTCAGTCTTGTCAAACCTGTACAAATAAATCTTTTTTGTAAAAGAAGTTTGCAGCTCTGTGTTAAAATGTTTTCTGATAAATAAATTTATAAATTACATTTTTATGTCAACCGTTTCTCTAAAACTCTTGAAATGAATGAATACTGAGATTTGTTGCACATTTGAAAGCACTGTTTCACCTAAGTCACCTTTATGTGACGGTAGAAATAGATATCTTAAATATTTACAGTACTTTTATTAAAATTAAAATAAATAAGAGTGTGAAAAGGGGGCATCACAAACACATGATCAATGTCTTCTGTATGTTGATATAAATGTTGCTCCAGTGTGACATTTTGAGTCGTGAGTCAGACCGATTGTCTGAGCAAAGTGTCAACTGTTTACTGCCGCTGTCTGTCTGTGTTTATGTGCAAATGTCTCTGTTTGGAAGTTTTTCTGTGTTTGTTTGTATGTGTGAGTGAGAAACTGTCCTCATGTGGGCGACTCCTTCAACCGACTTTCGGCTTTGCGTGCATCTCCTGCTCTACAGACCAACAATGTTCTGAACACACTGTCAATCAAAACACAAAGTTTTAATGTCACTTTCTGTCTGAATATTTGGCGAAGCTTGTGTTTTTCTGAACAGGCTCTCATATTTTAAGAGTATAAAGAGGGAAACTATGTGAAACCAGAAAATTAACAGAGTGTTTAAAGCGAACTTGGATCCAAACCACACGGGATGAAAACAAAGACAAGGGATAGAAGAAGAGAGAAAAAATCCACAGAGACTTTTAGAAAAAACATACTTTGCTATAATTAAGGTCAAAAGTGTAAGGTCAGCTGAGTTCTTGTGTGGGTGATTTTTTTACCCCAAAAAGTTGAGAGGATGAAGAAAAAATAATAAGAAGGAGGAAGAGTTGAAAAAACAGGGAAAAGGAAGAGGAGAAGGAGGAGGAAAATTAGAAGAACAAAAATGTTGAGCAGAAGCCTTTACGTTTGAAATAACTGACCAAGATTAAAAGATTTATTCCAAAAAAACGGGTTGTTTTCCTATTTTTTTTCTTCATTAAAAAATCACTTTATACATTTTACCACCACTAAACGCATCCAATGTTACTTTCCTTTTACACACACACACAATGAAACTTGAACACAGACACACCATCTCCTGGTCATTTGAAATTGGAAGCCTGGATTTTTGTATGAATGGAGCTCGTTGTCCGTCTGCTACAGCTGTGTAATCACACTAATGACAGGTTTGTTTTACACACACACACATGAAACACACACACAGACACACACATTACTTTAAACACGCTGAACTTGAATAAATGTAAACACAGACTGTGAAGAGCATGAGCATGATTAAAGTATATGCTGACAAATTTGTGGATTGTGTCCACATGATGATGGGATATAACTATTTATACATAAATATAAACATACACAGAACCCCCTCACACACACCCTGGGTGGTCTATAAGCTTCTAGTGGTCACCATAAGCTGGTTTGTAAAGTATATGTTAAATTTAAATGTGTTACAGGAAAAGGAAAGTTCTACTTTAGATCATTGAGACATTTCTCTGTTTGAAATCTGAGTGAAAGACAAAAAACTGAAAAGGAGAGTTCTGTTGAAACTAATAATCTTTATGTATGCAATTAATTTTATACATCGTTTACATTTTGAGATTACTTCAGGTTCTAACCCTTCATGTTTCATTTCCCTCATGGTCAAAGCCACAACATGTCACTTAAACTTAAATATATAATATTGATTTCAGTTTGTTGTCTACTGTCACCCAATGAGTAGCTTCATTTTTGTTGCCCCTTTTTATTTCACGTTTTAACCGTATCTGATTCTCCATATTCAGCTAGAATGCAGCTTGTATTCTGTAACTCATGAAACTAAATGGTGCCTTTGTTTTTTTTTATATAAAAAACAAACCACCAGTCAAAAGGTTGAACACATTCGATAAATAAGACGGCGCATCCGAACTTCAAACTGATGATGCAACTTTTATAAACATCCAAAACTAATTTGGTTCTGCTCCTTTTAAACACTCTGATTCTAAACTGCAGAGACGCAAACTAAAATCTGCTGACATTTAGTTATTCTGAAAATCTCATTCAAATTAAAAAAAGACTAAATTAGGAGGAAGTGATCTCACCACGGCAGGTCCAGCAGTGGGCGTGCCGCACCTATTATTACATGTTATCTGTTTACATGTCCTGATTGAGTCTTGTGATGACTCCCATGACTTGAGAGGATTAAAAGGTAGTATTGTGCTGGGTGTCTTTTTTTTCTCTGAACTCTCTACAGTGGGCGATGTCTGACTGCTAAGGAGTCTCTGTAATGTTTACAAGGTTTCCTTTAGAGGTTATGATGTTTTAAACATTTTACTCGACAAGTAAAGTTTATTTTACTAATAAATTGAGGATGTTCCTGTTGTAGAAGTGTATAATTCATTACATGATGTGCTGGGATTTTATTTTAATGTTTCTTTTTTGTGACAGAGTATAAGATTTGTTCAAAAACTTTTTGAAGCTTTACAGTTTTATGATGTGACATAAGCTAAAGTTAAATGTTGAACAAAGGGAGATAAAGTTAGATGATGCAAGAAGACATGGGGATACTTACAGTAATGTCCTTGCCAGCCCAGTTACACTCCTCTCTCCAGTCAACAGGAGCAGGCCAGTAAATCTGAAACAGGTCAGATTAAAACATGTAAAAACCTGTAAATAAAGCAACCAACTTCATGTAAAAAAAGATTTTCCTTTAGTTCTTCCCTGATTTTGTTTAGTTTGCTTCTGGCCCTTCCCTTTTAGCCACATCTGCTTTTTTTTTACCTGCTTCTTTGTCTAAAATTAAGACGTCTTTATCCCCCACACAAGCAACCGCATAGTGTAAACAACTTCAACCTCGGTGAATCTGCACACCTTGGTCATAAATCAAACGCAGCCATAGACCAAAAGACAACAAAGGTTTCAAATCTGACACTTCACACATATAATTTACTCCAAACAGCTGTGGACAGCTGTTTCCAGTGGGCTATATTTTGCTTGTAAGGCTATAGTTTTGTTTGTGAAACCGTACAATCTCAGTACTTAAAGTACTCCAAATACTTGAATGTACTAAACAGTATTTGTATTTGTAAACTGTAAAAGTTATTTTTCTGCAACTTAGTCTAAAACTGGTATTTATTGTAAAGTCAAAGGCTTCAGTACTATTTAAAAACTTTTTAGGAAAATTGTTTTTTTTTTTATTAACAGTTTTTTATCTGTCAGTTACAAATTTCTTCTTCTTTATCTTCAGCCAGATTTAAAAAAAGAGTATTTTATATCCACTATATTTGTGTCTTAGATGTCTCAGTATATTTTTCTTCATCAGCTCTTATAAACTGTTTGTGTTCTTTTTGAACTGATGCAATACTTAATTCCTAGAAAGCAAACAACATGGCCTTGGTTGTAAAAGTTTCACTGACTGACATTTATTATGATAATTAAATGTTTTATGGCATAAATATCTTAGGACGTAAACATATTTTTTGATTAAATACTAAAGTATTTCGGTGTAAAATTTTGAGAAATGCTTTTAAGTAATTGCTTGTTTTGTCATGCTTGTTAAAAACAGAGTATATGTGAAATTCAAACAACCTATTACTTCTTTGGTTTATAAGACAGAATGCAGAAGGTGCTATCAGTCAGCAAACCTCCCACAGCCCCATGTTTCAGATAAACAGCTGTACCTTGTGTTCCTGTTTGGCGATGTTGTCAAGTGACAGTGACAGCAGGAAGTTCTTGGCCCCCACAAACAACCGGCCCCGCTCTTCATCCAGCAGCATGGCACTGAAGCAGCAGGAACGCTCCAGCTCAAAACGTCGCACTCCGTGGAACTGTTGCAATTCTGAAAAACAGCAAGTGTTCAAGAATCTTTTTAATTATCAACCTTTGTGCTATTATTCACCAATATTTTCTACAATAATTGGTCATTGGGCCATGGTGGTTTAGAAGGTAAAGCAGGTATTTTAGGGGGTTTATGTGTTGTTGCATTTCTGCTAAAATGTTTAAGCCAGTTACAATCAAATAGCTCTTTTAAAAACAAAGACAAAGATTTGACCCAGAAAAATCTAATAAAAGCTTTGAAACACCGTGAAAAAGCTTGTTAAACTAATTAAACATTTTGTTGTCCAAATATTGCAAAAGATTCAGAGATGATTGAAGCCACATGCAAAGAAATGAAAAGATTATCAAGAGTTTTGATTAGGACCGTATTCATTTATATCATTATCAATATATTGTCTTTTCACAGGAATAATAATAATCCATGACTTAAGAAAGTTTTTACCCTTAACTTGGAATACTCAAACATTTTCAAGTTATTAGAGTCTTTAGATCAATATCAGCAGATTGGCTGGTTAGATTTAAATAACATTTTAAAGCTGTGTCCTTGGCCCAGTGACTTACGATGAGGGAGGAGAAAATCCTCTGACAGTAATGGTTTTAATGGAAAGTATGAGTGACCTTACCGTTACCAAACTGGCAAAAACAGTTTCTGGAGGAACACTGCCCAGGAAAATCTAACTTGTCTTTGTAAATTTAGGCCACAATAGTCAACTGGAGCCAGTGGAAAGCGAAAGCTCTTGGCCAAAAAAGTCATAAAAATAAGCATCCTCCTCTTCTGCCTCGGCTTAAACTTGAAACTTAAGAAAACAAGACCAAAGCCCAATTCACTTACACATTAAAAAGGCTTTATTAGCCTGTTATTGTTCAAACTCTGACGCCACCTAACAGCTGCTTGCATCACATCAGGGAGCTAATTACTCAGTCCAACTATACTGTAAATAAAATAACCTTGAGCCTGTTAAAACACACGGTAAATTAAACTCGACACGTGCTTCAGTCTAAGAAATTGTAGGCTTTTAAAAAAGACCTGAGGTGTGTTCATATAAAGTTTACTTTATTTAGAAGCACAACATTAAAATAGTGAAATAAAACTTTAGTTAACAAATGAGAGATGATAAAAAAAAAAACATTTCCCTGTCAACTTTTAAGTGATAACTTACAACAAGTCAAAGAAATAAAATTATTTATTGTTTATTAGTTAATAAATAAGTAAATAAACTCACATCAACTAAATCTTTAAAGAAGACAGTATGAGTAGTCAATAGTCATATGACAATATTGCACTATATTTATTTTTAAATAGACACAATACAGTAATTGAAATTCCAGAGAAATTGTTCTTTTATCTCGTGGTTCCAAAATGTCAATAAATTGGTCTTATTAAATCATGTTTCTTATCCACAGTTCAAACTGAATAAAGCCAGAAAATGACTAAAACAACTTATTGTTTCATAAATCTTGTATTTGTGCACATGCATTAAACCACTTGGACTTATTTTGGAGTTTATATCAAAGGGATGTTGATTTAACTCAAACACCTGCTTTCAATTTTATTTACTGGCTTTATCATATTAAGAGTTATTCCAGCAATAAAAACAGCCCTCCGTCTTTTCTTTCATGTGTCAAATAGCTCAGGGACATTGTTAAATCTTCCCATCGTACATCAATTGCATTTGCATTTGAAAAAAACAAACCTCTGTGGATAAGACAGACTTGTCAAACGCAGTCATATATTTACTGGTGCTGGAACTGTGAAAAAACCTGATGAGTTATGGGAAGGTTTACGACAGGGTTTTTAAACCAGCTAGCTGGTGCAGAAGACAGGAAGACATGTCCTGTTGCTAGAAACAAGGTTTTGAAATGACACCTGTCTACCTCTCTGTGTCTCTGTTTTTTATTCTGTATTTCCAAACACAGAAATAAGAATCATAGGTGCAATGAGGCTTTGCAGTCTTTAACACAGATCCCTCCCTCCTGCTTGCTTGATAGTTTTTGACACCTCACTCCATTATCCTCTATTCTTCATGTTTGCCTCAGTTAAAATTAAAGGGAGCAAATATTATTGGCATGCAGACAACTTCTTGTCCTTGTTGAGCAAGTTTAGGCTGTAACTGCCAGCTGGAGTGATGAAACACTTCCCTGGTTTATGTGGTGGTGTTGGGCATTGATCTGTCCTTTTTCAACCTAAACATCTTTAGATGAATCACTAAACTGTGCTGCTGAGTTATTAATCTACCTGCATGACAGTGTGTGTGTGTGTGTAGCAGCATTTGTCCATACCTTTGTATGAAAGCTTCATGCGTGGTGAGGAGGAAGAGGAAGACGAAGAGGTGGAGGATGAAGAGGAAGCCTGGGTCACAGTGCTGGAGGAGGTATGGGCACTGGTGATTCCAAGCAGGAACAGAGAGCTGCATGTGACCATCATCATCATCATCATTACTGTCATCATCTTGGCAAACTTAAAACAAACTTCTTTCTTTTAATACAGGTTTTCAGTGACTTTTGTTGCCCAAAACTGCTGTTAAGGTGCAACGTCTGTCTGTTAGTCTGTTTTTAGTTGTTTTTCACAGTGATACAAAATCTTTCTTCTGTTTGGGAAGAAGCAGTCCTTCTGATTTTATCAGTCTTATATTGTAAGTTTTAATTGGGGTAATTTAAAAATGTCTTCTTTTCCTGAAGAGTAATCCATCTACGGGTCCTTGGAGAAGGATGTCACAGTTCACCTCTCACATCCAAGACAGGACAAAAACATCCCATAAGGACAGAGAGACCTAAAAATAGAGACACAGAGGGAGATGATTCAGAAGTGTGCCTGGGGTATCCTCATGCACTCATAAAGACACACAAACTCTCTGAGGTGTAGTTAGAGTTAGATTAATGCTCATGCCAGGGTGTGGTAATGCCAGCCTCCATTATGGCAGCAACACTATAATCTTTTCACATTACAGTGAGACTGAGGGACACAATCCAAAACACACAGTGACCATAGTGATGAAGACAGCATGTGTGAGATAGAGATATGCTGAGGATGCTGCCAAGTCCAGCCTCTCCATATCTGTAGCTCTGCCAGCTCTGAGCACCCACCCCCTCTTTCTCACTTTCTCTCTCCACACTGGCAGACTTGCTCCACTGCTGAGGACCAACAATCACAACATGGACTGACGGATGAATGGATGAGAGGAACATCTTATGTGTGAGACTCCAGTTACTCAAGTGACAGACTTTATGGAATTTACTGACTTTGGTATTGATTATGTTTTACAACATAATAGATAATTAATGTATCACATTATCTGTTTATGAATGTGTGGCGATTTGCTGAACTTATCATCTCCAAAAACTTCGCCACTGACTTGATGTCTGAGTTATTTGCACAACTCCACACAGCCAATGCAAGAAGAAGGTCACTGGTTTGTAAACCTGCAGTACAAGTGTGTGGAATTTCTGTTGTGAGAAGTTTGCCCCTGACACGCACACACAAAGACACACATGCATTCATACACACACCCATCTTTCAGTGCTTTGGATTCCGTGTGTGTGTAGCCAGAACAATACAGCCTTTCACTGGAAACAGTCTCCTTTATTATATTGCACCTCACAGTTGGCACTGAGTAACAAGCAGGCAGCCGGCTTTTACCCCCTTTTCATTTTTACCCCCTTTGCCCCTCCTAGCAATTACCCCTATCACTGCCCTTCATCTGTTACCCTCAGTAAAGATCCCTCTTGTGTTTGATAATACTCAAGAGCAGATGGTATTCTGTAAAAAATCAGACATGTCATAAAAGATTTTGTTATATTGTCATTTTTAATAGGAAGTTTTGATGATTATCACTCTGCCAGAGAATCACAAGAGTGATGTATAGTGAACACTTATAACCGTCCCCGGGTCATCGAACTGTTGGGAGTTTGAAGCACCATTTACCAGATGTAATAACATTTTACACATCTTGAGATTCCTCAAGATGTTTTTTGGCAAATATGAAACTGGTCTTTGTGGTTTTGGCGTTGGATGTTATTTTTACACCATGTCTTTCTTGTTGTTGAATCAGGAACACTGACCTTGTTTTAAGATCATTGAGGTCTGCAGGGTTTTTTTATATAAAATTGTTGGGTTTTTTGATCTCCTGGATGAGTCATCGATGCTCTTTTAAAATGATTTTGGTTGGCTGGTCATTCCTGGGAAGGTTCACCACTGTTCAATGTTTTCCATTTGGGGATAATGGCTCTCACTGTGATTTACTGCAGCTTTGGAAAAGACTTTTTAACTTTTAGACTGAAAGATTTCAATGACTTTAGTATCATTTATTCTTGTAAAGGGGGCAAATACTGTTTTTACATTGGGCCAGGTTAATCTGGAGAGCTATTTTTTCACGTTATTTTTATTAACAAGGAAAAAAAACTAACAACTATATGAGGCGAAACACTTTTTTCACAGCTCTGTACCTACAGGGTAACACTAATCTGACATGACTGACCTGACCACATGGCTAAAATTTTATCAAATTTTGTTTTTGACACATTCACAGATATTTTTGCAAACTGTAGCCAAAAAGTTCATTTCAATTATTTTTTTCCAAAACAAACCAAGCTTGTTTAAATGATCATTTACAAACCCAGAGAGGCTCAGGGCTGTTGATTTTTGATTCAAGTTTCAAGAAGTCCTGGTATTTAGAAATATAAGTCCAAATGAAAGCTACATTTTTTGTCCTTTTCATAAAGAAAGTTATAAAGAAGACACACATCTTAAAGATAAATTAAGATCATAGAGTTTGTAATTATTTTTTAGGTCAAACCTTATAATAACACTCAGATGTTACTTTAAAATGTTGGTAAGACTGTGGCTTATGGGTGCTCCTTGAGGACGATTTAATCATTTTGTCAGTTTAGGATTGTTCACATTTTTTAGTAATTGTCTCAATTAAGTTCAATAAGTGAAATATGGTGTAATATGTGGTGCAGAAAGGGTCGTTATTACATGTTGTGCATCATTTTTTTACTTGACAGCTTGTGTATCCACTGAGCATATAAAAGTTGCACACCTGATAGAGAATGTTACATTTTAAAACTATTTTTTTTTGTTTTTGTCTATCAAAATGTTGGCTGAACCGACTCTGTTGTTGCAGAGCAAAGAACTGCTGTCAGGTGCTGGAGGCAGGAACACAAACCAAAGAAAATGTTATGAGTGCAAAGAAAAGGAGCTCGAGCTTCCTTCTATTCAAGTTCTTAGACTCCTCATTGTAACTGTTGAGAACCTGTTGTTTTATGTCGACACAAATATAAAACTAGTACACAAATGTATTCAAAACACGCATGAATACCAAAACACACAAAGACATGGAGATACACAATAAACTCACATACACACACACACACAAGCCAGTCAAGGCTGTTGGCACTCTGTTTCATGAATAATGGAGCTATTGAAGCGTTGAGACAGGAGAGCTCTCATAAGCTCATGGCTGCCAGACCACAACACAACAGGACAGAGCTGAACAGAGACACAAACTCCCTCATACCCCACAGTAAGTAAACACACTCACTTTTAATGAATGAACAAAAGTGTACATGTGTGTATGTGGTAAAACATGACCTCCTACCTCCCATTTCAGACTGGCAAAAGGCCTGGAAGTCTTTTATATATGTGGCCTAACTCAGGTTTCAAACACACACTCACAGAAACAGCTTATTTCCCGATGCGATAAGATGTTCAATAAACTGTTTGTGTGCAAAGCTGGAAGAAAGAGACAGTGTGTGTTTGTATGGGCTCAAAGTTCTGCGCTGAGCTGCAAAGATGCTGCAGTGTTTCAACGAGAAGGACGTCAGCAGTCTAGTCAGCTGCAGCTCCAGGACTCACAAACAGAAACATGCACAAACATGCGCTGGCACAATTCACGTCACAGTTCCTGGGAGGAACAGGGTCAGGAGTGAAGACCTTACACTCCTCTTAGCTAGAATGAAAGAAAGGACTGGTCCCACTGTTTTTCTGGGTCTAACCCAAACTGTACAAGTGCTGTAGTGTTCAATGATGTTGAATGATGTCATCTACCTTTCACAGGTTCTGATTTAATAGCAGAGCACTGTTAGTAGAAATATGCAAACTCTTTGCATCTTCAGCAGTACATGCAATTGTTAGAGAAAAAAAGACCAGTGGTCCCGAGAACACTTGCATTTACTTCAGCTTCAATGATCACACAGCAGCAACATGCCAAAAGGGACTGGACTAAAAATAAAGACAGAGAGATTCACAGGGGGACATCATGGGGCCAAGCTGCCCTGTCAAAAAGCCCTTTAAATAAAGACAGACAGACAAAGCAGCCCACCTTCTACAAGACGAGCATTCACAGGGTGAAGTTAGAGTGCAGCGCTGTGGTACATCATACAGGAATAAATAGAACCCAGCAGTTTAACCTGTAGCCCAGATCGGGCCAGAGAAGGATGCAAAAAGAAAAGAGAAGGAGGTGATGAGAAAGGATGGACAGCATGGTAGACTGAAACATCAACTTATGTGTAAACAGATAATTCAATCACTTTAAAAGCAAAAAAAAGCAAAAAAAAAACAAAACAAAACAGGTAAGGATAAGAAAAAAATGGTGAATCAGATGTAAAAAAGAAGTTGTTGGTAATGTGTGATAGCAGGAAAAACGTCAGCTGAATTAAAAAAACAAAGAGAAAAAAATAAGAAAAGGTGAGATCAGATGAATGCTGAAATACAAAAATAAGGTGGAGAAAAAAGTATAATTATTAGCAATCAGATGAGAGTAAGAGAGGAAAGGAAAGACAAACACAGTAAGTGAGAGAGGAAGTGAAAAGAAACTGTAAAAAACACCAGATGCAAAGATTTAGGCAGTCAAAGCCTACAGCAGGCAGTCCCACGAAAAGAATGAGACTGCGATGGAAGGCAGAAGGGATGAAGAAGAAAATGAGTAAGGCGAGAAGTGATGGAGAGAAAGGAGCCAATTGTTTCGTCCATGGAGAGAAAAGAGTTTCCCTGGCCTTTGACCAGCAAGGATAAGCCTCTCTGCAACAGGGAAATGAAAGGTGGGAAAGGTGGGTGGATAAAGAGGAAGAATAAGATGGAGAGAAGGAGGCAGGAGGAGGGCTTTAAGCTTTACGGAACAAAATGAGAGAAACAGCAGGTAACTAGTGGCTTTTTGCACTTATGTGATTGACAGGAGACAGAGGGGCAAGGGGGGTGCAACAGCACATTTATACAATAAGAAGTAAATTAGTTAGTTCTAAAGAGATTTTACATATTTACCCAATGTCACTAAACCTTCACATGTATAGCATTGTGAAAGGAAGGGAATGGGAAAGTGTTATGATTGACTGAATGAGAGACGCACGGGGTAAAAAAAACACAAGTCTAACACAAGATTAACAAATATTACAAAGAAAGCTACAGCACTGAACGATGAAATCGCCTGACCGCAAAACAAAAAGTAAAATTATTATCTTGATAAAAATATAAGCCCAAATGTCCTGCATCCCACCCGAGGGCCTTTATCAATGCCAGTCACAGATTTAGAATGTTGTGGGATTCAATGGAAAAAAAAGTGTTTTTCTTGAAAAACTGTTCATTTATTTGTGGCGTTTTTTTTACTGCAGCTTTTCTTGTCACCTTCTACTGGAAGTGTAATAATTTTTTTTGTTTTCTTTTTTAAGATTCTGCATGCAAAAGTCCTGGTGCTCCAATTTCTCCAAAATATGTTCACCCTTTTCTTTGCACTGATGTAGAAAGGAAAGAAAAGTGTTTTTGTTCCTATTGAAAAAATAACATGAATAATATATCTGGCTATTCAGAAGAATTTCAAATATAAAATGCAGTTTATCAAATATAAAATAAGAATTTGTGATTCTACTAATTAGCTTTGAGTTTTTCAGGTTTGAGGTTTGAAGAAACTGTTTACAGTTGAAGTAGTTGGTGTTCTGGATGTTATTGCTGAAGTCAGGGAGAGTTTGCAGGGTTTGGATTTTCCACCTTCTCATTCAACCAGCATGTTAAAAGTTGGATGTAATTTTACAACATTCCACACTTTGCTTTTAAAAACCATCACACTGCTTCTGCACCATGAAAAGCATTGTTGTGTTCTGATCCAGCTCAGATGTTTAACGCAGGGAGCCTCAGGAGAGCAGGTGATGCAGTAGGAGCATGGCGGAACAGACATGCTGCAGACTTTTACAAACAAGCTGCAGAGGGAAGCAGAGGAATGCAACAAGCATGTAAAAATAAAGAATTTTTGCACACTTTGACCGTGTTGTTGGGTACAAGGTGAAACAGCTTTCTGATTTACTTGGAAAAGCAGGTGAGTGACGCCTCATTTCACCTGAAAACTTAGATGGAAAAAACAAAAAAGATCAGACCACCAAAAACATTAACATTAGAAGTTTGATGGTTTTAGTGTTGTAATTCTGATGCAATAGACTCCAAGATCCATCATATTGTCCACACCACTTGATCCCATAATGGGGTCGCAGAGAGTCGGTGCCTTTTCATGAGGCAAGAGTTTGGGTACATCCTGCCAGTTCATTACATTTCCATAAAGAGATGAGCATGCACATTTTTGGACTGTGGGAGGAAACAGCGCTAACAAACTCTGCGACTGTGCAGCTCAGACCCCATTATGTGATTTAAAATATGTTGAATTTTAAAAGAAAACTGAAGAGACAGTAAAAACATGTTAAAACAGATCAAAGCACTCACACAGAACTACAAATCTCAATCACACTTGTTTCCAGAAAATGTTTTTAAATCAGGATCCATCTCCACATTCTAAAGCTGGATAGAAGTGGAATATTTGTCATGAGTTACAGGAGTCAAAGTTTCACAGTCTCACTTGCTTAAACACACAAAAGCACAAACACACAGTATGCAAAGTAAATCAGCTAGAAGCCAAACGTTAGTAATGGTTTTAATGGGATTTAAGCTGAAAGAAGGTGAACCAGAAAAAGTGAGTCTATTCAAGGCAGAGACACTGGCTGATCAGAAAGGAACCCAGTGAATGAGGAAGCCGGGGAGACCACAGCCTCAGCTGCTCGCTGGTGTTGAGCCATCTGGCTCAGCAACATGAAGGGAAAGTTTCCCAGCCTCCAAACTCGTGGCAACACATTGCTCAGTTTGGATGAATTATTCTTAGTATTCAAACTTTTAATGGAAGAAAAAACAGGAATTCTACAGCTGATTAAAAATCAGTTTCTGCACAATAAACATCTGGTGTTTCCATCCAGGTGTTAGCTAACGTGTCCTTTTTAACGACTGCTTTCAATTACACATTCTGTCTGCATACAGTCAACTGTACTGGTCTTATTGTGAAAAAATAGACATGGTACAAGGGCGTTATAAGTGCTTTTGAAAAATGCCTTTCTGTGGTTACACAATTTAAACCCTTTTCATGGTACAACAAAGTCAGAAAATAGACACAATGAGGAAGCCACTATGGTAAGAGTAGCCTGCTGGTCACTGGGAGCCTGCCACTTGGCTCTGTTAAAACTACAAGCAGCAGAGAGTCGAGACATTTCAGAGCTGCTTCTGGCCTCCTGACTGGATCTCCTCCAGAGAGCTCTCAGCGGAGCGACAGCTCATTCCGCTAAATGAAACAACAGTGTAGATTTCAACGCAAGTAAATTAAGAAATCATTCTCACACTTTTTCAATCCTTACTCAATAATAACACTTTAGAGTTTTGGACCCAAGTTTCCCATTTAATATGAACTTACCTTTTTATCAGGAAAACTAGAAACCAAAAAGTGTGATGAACCTTCCAGATCAGGATCAGCATCCACCTGAACCCGACGTGCCTTTAATAGCACAGATGATTTCCATAATGGCACGACTCCTCCATGGCTGTTTAATGTCTCATAGTCTTTCCAGATGACTTGAAAAAATAAAATACTTTAAAAAAGCATGTGCCAACATGACACAAAACTTGTACTGTAAGCCTTACACACATCTACATATACTCACTGAGTTCTTGTTATTTGCCACCAAAATGCCCATTTTGCCCATATAAAATATCTGAATTCAGCAAAGCCAAAAAAGTCAAAGAATCTTAAAAATCTGTATCTTTAAATCTGACTGTATGAGAATGATCAATAAAACCAAATTCCTTGCATATTGGCACTCCAAGAAAAATCTTTGAAAAAAAAAAGTATCCGTAGTTCCTGAAATGGGACTGGTGCCTGGAGGGGTAAAAAGAGAGCAGCAGAGGAATCCCAGTTTAGTGCAAAATAAAAGTCCAAAGAATCTTTACAAAAGTCCAGAGAGCAGCTGGTGTGTAAGTCAGAAAGCTGTGCAGTGAGATCTGAGTATTCCCCTGACTGTAGTCAGCTCCACTGATGAACAACTGCACTTCAGCTCCACTTAGAAAAACACACAGCACCATGCACACACACAGACTCGCATGCAAGGAGTTCAAACACACAATTTTCACAGAAGCTGTGCAGAGCAGAGACGCTCAGAGGGAGAGCGGGCTCAAAGAATGGACTTAATTCAGAAGGGGAGTGAACGGGAGGGAGACGGGGATGTACGTAGGGAGGGGTTGAGGACAGGAGGAAAAGGTGGGAGGAGGGGCGTGGAAAGGGCCAAAGACATGCAGAGTGTTGTTCTCACTGTGTATAAATTATAATGTGTTAAGTGAAACAGTTTCTAGTCTTTAGTCTTTACTTCTATCCGTTGAATTTAATAAGCCTCTTTTCAAAGAATTAAACCTCGACTGAGCTTATGAAATTCCCTTTACAATACGTGTGGATGTGAGACTGGAGTCACTGTAAGAAACCCAGATCCAATCCATGATGTTTTTCCGTGTTTAAAAAAAGTGATGAATTGGAAAATATTTCAAGAACCAAAAAGGAGCAGTTTCCAAACACATCCTTCATCATAGATTCCATATAAGTTTCCATTGTTTAAGCTTTTACTTTCAATGACACCATCCTTTTTAACCTTCTACACTGCTTAATCGCATTAAATGTGTCTGTATAAACAAAAATAAGAAAACCAACTGTGCTCCGAGAATTTATCTGTCTCACATTTGCATGACAACTTGACTTTTGTTCCTGGCTTTTCAGAAGAATTTTCAAGTACATCAACACGTCAACTGATTTTGTTCGGCAAAGATTGCAAGTAAGATTTTGCTAGAATCACCTCTTGCGGTGTGAAATGCGCCGCTCATTCATCAAGACTTTAAACTACTGTGAATGCTGGAAGACGTGACTTGTCACTTAACTCTAACTGACACAGAACTTGTTTCCAAAAGACTTTGTGTTTGGATGTATTCAGATAAGAAGGATAAAAATCACTGTAAACAGACGGAGATAAGAGTTTTTACACTGACAGCATGTTGGCTAGTGAGCTAATGTACTCACAATACAGGGTAATTGGCATTCATTTGTGTTGTATGAGGGTTTACATCATCTTGTGCACATATCTGAGTTTAGCTATAGGTCAAGCATTCATCATCCTCAACTTCTAACTGTGTATCTGTGTGACAGGCATGTAAAGCAAGAGAAAATAATTGTGTTTAAACGCCACTTCAAGGGCCCCAAACTTTATGTTAAGGTTTAAATCTTAAAGTTTTAAGCTACAGAACTGCCTTAAAAAGGAGTATTTTTGTTCAGTATTTCACACTGTGTTTCCCTCCCTTCTCCGAAGCAAATCTTTTTAAATTGACCCATTTTGAATGAATTGCAGCCACAGCAAAACTGTAATTAAATAACATGGGTGATTGATAGACAACATGGAAAGAGTGGTTATATTGGCAATCAACAAGCTCGAGAATCTTGTGGGAGGTGAGCTGTTCCAGAAAATCCAAAATGTATTTCCTGCCCCAGAACAAGTGGAGAAGCATTATAGTTTCATGAAATAGTTTTTCTAATGGGGATTTGGGATCCTGCTTTTTAAAAACTGGCAGCAAAATTTGGTGCTACACTTTGTATTTCAGGGACACTCTGGGGGAACTGAGACAGGTCGACTTTATGAGGAGCTGTAAAGGAGAACCAATGTAGTTTATTATTCAAAGTTTCACAAGGGAATTTTGTCCATTATCTCTAAAATGTAACTTCCTTATCATGTTTTTTGCTCAATTCTGTCATTAACTTGCATCATTCTTTTTTAAACAAACATCTTTTATAGGTACAAATTACCATGAAATGTTACACTTATAATTAAATAAATGCCTTTTTTCTGATAAAAGATATCATTTCTAACAAAATCAAGTCAAGTAACAGGTAAATGATTGTATACTTTCATAATAAATTGTGGACAGACATGTAAAGGGGTGTTTCTGATGGTACAGGGTTTCTCTGAAAAGTCATGTACAATTAATATCTTATTAGAGAAACAGTTTGGAGAAATAGTTTCATTGTGATTGGACAGCTAATCCGAGCAGGCACAGTTGCAAAGTGGATCATAAATTCATTGTCATGTGTGTCAACTTTTTAACAAAATTTCAACATGATTACAAGACGATGACATTTTATACATAAAACGTCCGTCTGCAGTGTTGTAAATTATAAAATCTCAACATTGTAATCACAGCAGGATTATATGATTTGTGTATTTTTTACCCTCATTCCAGTAGCAGATGCCAAACTTCGCCTGGCAACCCGAACACACTGACTCACACACATCTACACACTCCAGTCCCACCAGATTGCAGGTCTCACATTAGGAGGTGCACTAAAGGAAGGGGTGTGTGTGCTGTATCTGAGTTTGGTGGCACAATGAACAGTTATTGACAGTGCTCTCTCACACACACGTTGATATGCATGTTTAAACTAGACGTATGTCTGAGCCCACTGCCGTGCCCCCTGCTGACCTTTCTGTCATAAACTGGTCTGATGTCTCTACAGGCACCAGCGTGAGCTCTGTGATCCTGACAAAAGCTTTTGTCTCAGTTAAAGCCTCTGTGCTATTGAAACAGATGAGGGCTCAGTGTCCTTATAGTCCCCCACTGAATCTGAGTTTTATTGCAAGTCACTGAAGCGAAATGATCTTTATACTGGAGTGGGATGACCATTAGATCTGTGTCTCCACAAAGGAGTCTTTCCTGGGGTCATCTATTCTATTACTTCTTCCATGTAAGTATTATAGAAATTGATGTTTGACAATTAGGAATATGTTAAGAAGCAGTAACATTTGAAAAACTCTATACAACCAGTTTATTTCATGTCAGTCAGCTGAATTATGTTTGTAAACAGATAGTGGGGATTTGTTGTCATGATTTCACGTTGCATAATCAGATGTCCAAGAGCTGCTCACATGACAGCTCTAATTACTGGACTTGTTTCAGAAGCTGAGGTAATTTCTACTGAGAGTTTCTTTTTATGCCTGTTTCACAAAGTGATTCCAGAGAAAAAGAACTCTGATGTAACTGTCTGTTCATCCTTGATCCTGAGTAATCTGAATTAAATGTTATTAACCACCAAACATCAGCTGCTCGAAAATAAAACAGGCACTGAGCAAATTTCACGATGCTGAGATTTATTAAACAAAAATGTGACTCTGGTGGTGTTTTATAATGTTGTGCTTAGGATTTTATAACCAGACCAGCTACCAGGAAAAGTAACAGTTCTTTAAAATCACACACCCAAGTTTAGTTTTATTCCTCTACCAGAAGAACCTAAAGTCAGGTGCCATGTGACAAAGTAGCTCTTTGCTAAAACCTCCATGCTAAATCATGCTGTTTTCCCAAATCTTGACCACATCTAAGTGAAAAAAGTTTTGTTAGAGACAGTAACTTGTTCAGTGTGACATGTGAGTCATAGTTTGGTTATTATGTCCCAAGCAAATTACATTCTAAGTTATTAAACTGTGTCTAAACTGAAATACAGTTTTTCAAGATTTTCATTTGCTCTTTTTTTAAATTATTCTCATAAACACTTAATTGTTTTTCAAGGTTTCTCCCAAATGAGTTTGTTTCTATTTCTTTTATTTCTACTAGATGAACACTCAAAAATAGATTTTCAATCTACTCAGCAGCTTTTTTAACTCAAGTGTAGCAGCGCAGTAGCAACTGCCAAGAGGCTATTGCTAAATTAGAAAACCTGACTGGATTTTGGCTTCTAGTGTCAAGAACCCAACCCAGCAATGGGTTTATTAGATATATAGGTTAGTTAGTGGAACTAATCATGCACACTGTGTGCATATAAAAATGTTAGTGTAGTATTTATTCACTTCTGAGGTCAATCTTCAACAAAACACTCAGGATGAAAAGAAAAACACAAGCCCCACAGTATTGTGTGGTCATACTTCATTGGAGTTAATGATACCACATTGACTTTAAAAACTGTTCCTATTAACATAAGTGCTGTTGAAGCAGAGTGTTGCTGTTGGAATAGGCCCCTCAGCAAAATGTAAAGTCCAAACTCTCCTACAGTCTTTTCATAAGATGCAGATAACGTGCTACTATGTGGCTGTGTAACTACATTTTTAAATGGAAATAATAGCTGAGAGGGATCGTTTGAATTACATTTTAATATAAAACTAATCTGAAATATTAACATTTGAATTATAGTGGACAGCTTGAACACATGATGTTGCTGCTACAAATCGATGAAGAATGTCATAAAAATCTGTGTTGACAGATGCAGATTCTTCAAGAACTATTAAACAATAGGTTCAAATACCAAACATTAAGAACAGACTCACCATCACATTCAATTATTCTGATTTAGACTGCACGAGAGGCCTGTGGCACCATGAAAAGAGGCTCAGCAGTTGTAGAAATATGCAGTCCAGGATCTCATCCTTCACATGACATGACCTTTTCATGCAAACTGAAAAACAAGGTTGTTCTGAGTAAGAAAATAAAAAGCGTTCTTTATAGTGATCGATAAAGAAATGACATGCAACAAGTCTGGAAGATAACAGGCAAATGGTTAATGGCTAATTTGTGTTTGCTAAATCTTAGATCGCCTTGTTCTGCTTCGTTTACATTCTCACCTGTGGGCTTATAGAAAATACAACAATTTTTATTATTTATGTTTTTTGTCTTTTACTTTATTTGACTGTGTACACTAGTATCCTTATTTTCTCTGCTATTTTTCTGAGAAACTTTGTTTGAGTTTGTCCCAAATTCACCTTTAATTACTCTGCTATCATTCATGTTAACTTTTGCTCATTGCAACTTCCCTTTTTTTTTCTTTTAGTTTGCATTTGGGTCTGTTTTTAAAATAAATATATGTTTAAATTGCTTTGGTGAGATTAAAGATTAGAAACTTATTTTAAAAATGAAGGAAACAAGAACATTTCAGCATATAGCTGTAATACATGGGTCCTAAAGGGACGTCAATGACACGGTCTTCTGACCTCCTGACACCATGTGGATTATAGAGGCCCCTGGGGGGAGTGTCAGGAATGGAAATGGTTGTGTATGTGTGTGTCACAGTTAGAGAGTGGGAGTGGGGTCCTGTCTGGGACCCCTTGGGGCACAGCAACCTGTAATCCCCACTGTTTCACTTTGATGTGATCACACCCTGCTGAAAGGATGGAGGATGAAGAGGGGGTGGACTGACATGTCAGGAGGGCAGTTTGGGTGGGTGGGTTGATGTAAGGACTGATTCTGGTGCCAGGAGGCTCAGAGATGGGACACACACTCTCACGCAGTAAAAAGCACGTGGTCACGCACACCATCTGGTTCAAAAGGCCATCGTATGGATGAGACCACCTTCAAACACAAGCAGGACTAAGTGACACATTTGAACAAACACACAGAGAGATTAATCTAGAGGTCACTGAGTAGATTATAGCACCTCGCATGACCACAGCTTTTTCACGCAAATCTACATTTGCACACACACATTCACAGTTACAACACTTTTCTGGAGAATCTATATTATGATGTGCTATTTGCAACCTTATGTTTCTTATAGACACGTTTTCTATGGTAACCAGGTTTCTGGTTGTTACCCAAATATACTGCAAAGGGCCCTGTAATTCTAAAGTGCACTGTAATCATACCCAAGTTGTTTTTTATACAGTTTCTGTTTCCACAGATTACAAGGAAGTCAGATAAAAGACAGAAAAATGGGGAAATCACCTACTAAAACAATCTATAAATCTCAGCCCGCACACAGGCAAAGTACCCAAATGTAAAACTCCCTCCAACATTAGATCTTACATGTTACTGATCAAACAAGTGGCAGTTTTCATTTAAGAAGATGATTTTATTTTTATCCCTTAAGAATCTGAACATTTTAAAAATGTGTCAATTTTCTATAGAAATATTTTTTGTGTTTTAGAGTCAATCCTTCAACCAAAGTCTATGTGTTTTTCTTTACATTTTCTTTTTTCCAATATTCATTCACACAGTAAATCAAACTTACAAACGTCCAACTGAAAAATATTAAAGAATTTTGGGTCGAGGTTAGACTTTCCAGTCATTCAAACATTCTGTAAAATATGTGCCAAAATACTAACAGTAGCTCAATTTGATTGAAAGATATGTAAACTGTGACATTACCAACAAAATGGGCTTTTATTGATAAAGAATAAAGCAAAAAAAGGACTTTCCATATCTGAGGCACATTGGCTGGAGCACAATTTAACATTAAAGCTATAAGGAGATAAAAATGCAGAGATTTGATAGGTCTGCTCATTTAGGATGTTCCATAATCTGAGTGGTGCATTGAATGGAACAAAGAACCAGAACTGTGTTTGTCAGATGTTTTACGTTGATGGTTTCTTCAGATGTGACCGCAAAATAATTTCAAGATGTTTCCCTGTAAACTGGTTGTGAATTCAATGCCTTCAGCACCTTCACCTGCTAAATATGTTTACATTTTTAAGTTTTATTTTAAACTCTTAAAAAAGCTGCGCTACATTGAATGTTGCTTTTTATAATTTAACAACATCTGACAGGTATTTCTTATTAAAGCCTCTGAACTGAAAAAAAAAAATCATTAAGTAGTTGGATTTAGAAACACTCGGATTTGCTAACACTTTCTTACTAAAAAGCACACAGATAAGACTTATATGATGCATACACACACACACACACACACACACACACACACACACCCCCACACACACACACACACACACTGCAGTGTGGCTGCGCTGCCTCATTAAGGCCTGAGATGTGATAGCAATGAGCAGACCCAACTGATCCTGACGGGCACTGATCCAACCAGACAGGCTGCTCTCAGCACCATTGAGGATTAATAACACACTCCCTCAAACACACACACATTTAGAAATGCACACTTCCTCAAGGGACTGTTGAAACACTAGATTGTGCAGTTATTAGTGTGTGAGTACGCACAGAGAGTCCCAGGGGAAAATCTGAAACAAGCTCAGCACAAAACAGATTTCCAAAAGAACATTAATGCTGCTCACTCACACAGGTGATGTTGCTTGTCACAATATGTAACAAATATTCACACACACTCACAGACACAGAGGTTTTTTTTTCTTTTTACATCTAAATTCAGCGAATGACATTTTCCACCATTTTTTTATTTTTCCTTTTGACTTTTTCATTCTGTTAAAAAACAGAAGTGTAACCTGCCAGTCTGTGTCATTTTAATCTTCAGAAGGAAACACCTGCATTCTTTGTGTTGCTTCTTTTTGTGTGCATTAAAATAAACCAGAGTAGATTTATCACTCTGCTGAGAAGAAATTACTGCTTGTTCAGAACAAACCCCTAAAGTAAACACGATAGCGTTTCCAAAGTAAAAGCATCTAAAAAATGCTGTAAATTACTGCCAGCCATGCAGAGACACATGCACCAATGCAAAAAAACCCTCATTTTTTAAAGCTTTGCCGTAACTGTAACAGCTGCTCATGCACAAAACACACACCGTTTTTAGTTTTCATGTACACACATATTCATCACAGGTGTGCTAATGACTGTCTGTGTCTGGTAGGTCAGAAATCCCCACTAACAACCAGTAATTGAGGATGGTTGAAGTGGGATGAAAATGACAGGACGCTGTCTGTTATAAGGGGAGGGTAAGATGAGATGATATGATAATTAATATACTACCATTCAGAGTTCAAGGAAAAGTAAGTAAAGAAACATGATAGTGATGAAAATGTGGAACAGGAAGTCAGAAAGACGAACAGTTTTATAAACACTATATATAAAATCTGTAGGATCAGACCAAAACATGAAGGGAGAACCTGTCAACAGATACACTTTAATGACTTTTATCTATTTTCTTAACAGTTTTGCTGACTTCTTCTCTTGTTTTGTCATAAAATAAATAACCCCTTCCTCTCTTATTTCAAACTGCTTTTTATGCAAAAACACAGTTGTTTTTTGCAGCGGGTGGGGGGGGTGCTGGTTCTCAAAGCCATAAAACCTGAATGTGGTTGTCTTTGCTCACTTAACATCAATCTTACAATGTTGACTTTGAATTCTTTCTTGACTTCTTCTGATCAATGGTTTGTAGTTGTTCCTCCCTATTGACTGAAACTCTGAAGGGACGTTGTGTTTTCTGTCCAGGGTTCTGGATTTTGGAATGCTCATCCTCTGTAAATCATGATGGGAATTTCTTGAATGCTTAAATTTATCATTTTAATAAGTTATTAAACTTCTTACATGTCGGCATAGACATTTTTTGCTGACTAAAAGAGGAGCAAATAATCCATTTATCCCAAAAAAGATAAATCTGAAAGCAATTTGTATTGAGAATGTTTCTGAACAGGGAACAATGGCTTCTGGCAGCCGAGCTATAGATGGTAGGGCCATAAAATAACAATTAGCCCTATATTTCATCTGGACACAAATTAGAGCAAATAGGAGTTTGTCAGCCATTATCACACACACACACACACACACACACACACACACATACACAAATCCCCAGTGGAAGACCCTATAATAATAGGTTACCTGGGTAATAAGAAAAGTCATCTTATTATCACTGAGACAGACAGCAGCTGTTATTAACTCTGCTCTCAGATAACAAAGAGGAAACACATGCATGTGCACTTTAAAACGTTGCCAAGCACTCAAAATCTGGAATATGTCTTCATTTGAGGAAATATTTTAATTGCACCGTTTCTTATGCCAAGCTTAGCTAGCAAATTTTGTTCTGGATTAAATCAGCACATCAAAATAAGAGACCACAGCTGGCCAACAGCAGGACTTACTGAGGCAACGTGTAGCTTCCCTGAGGATGTATTTCAAATATTTCAATCTGCATTGGCCTGTTATAATTTTGTCAGTCTTAATATGATAAACATCAGGCATTTTTCTCTCTTTTTTAGCCACGTCTCACTTCTGTGATATATTTCCATAATATTTATGGAAATATAGGGCTGGACCCTTTTCGAGTGAAACCTAATATTTTTTCAGTATTTGGCACCATGAAGCAAGTACAAAATTTAATCCAAAATATTCAGGAAACAAGTTCTCTGTGCACCACAGGCCACATCTCCAGGCTCTCTTCATCCATCCTGCTTGAGGTTACAGGTAGTAGGCCAAGTAAAGGAAGATTAGTGTGTTCTATGTAATAGGCTGTCTTGACCAAACAAACTGTCATTTGCTTCTGTTTTGGCTCAAATCTTATTCTTCTTGATTCCCTCCTCTAACTCCCTTCTTCTTTTTGGAGCCAACGTGTCTAGGGAAAAAACAAATCTGTTTAATCTCAGCACTGAAAAGTGTCAAGTGAAGGGAAAAGAGGTAAAAAGAGATGTATGGAAAGACAAAAGGTTAAATGGATAATATCTGGAATCAACTGAAATTTATCAAAAGATGGGCTTCAAAAGACAACACCCAAAATCCACCCATTCAAGTACAGAAACAATTCAATTTTATTGATGTTAGTTCAGTATTTTAAACAGTTTATGATGCTGTAAATTTTACATTAAACAGCACTTAAAGTCAGGTGACTCACAAAGCACTTCACACTGTGGTGGTGATTGAAAACAGCTCCTCTAAGGCAGGCTGACAGAAGCAGAGCTGCCATCCCACCAGCCTCACTGGACCCTTTCACCACCGCCAAACTGGCAAGGTGGGTGAAGTGTCTTGCCCAAGGACACAACGGCAACTCTCCAGCTATCAGGCAGCTGATATATCATATGCTACTGCTGCCTAGATAACCCTGTGGTTATTTGTAGCAAAAAGTGGAGTTAGCTAGCTGAAATGCCTTCTGTTTAGCATGTAACACAATTAACCCCTTGACGCCAATTGGTAAATATGCAAAATTCCGCTTTCACTTCAAATGCAACCAAAATACTATCCGTAATTCTCTACTACCAGTTGATGCATTTCCAAGACATGTCCAGGAACATTTTGCAAGAATTAAGTTTCCCAAAGGAATAGTCAGGGACAGAGCTATAGCTATTACTATGTAGTTATAGCCATGTAGTTATAGCTATATGGTTATAGCTATAAATGTGCTCTAGTCAAATTATTTTCTCAACTTAATTTAGCATTTACTTGAAAGCAAAAACACAAGTGATTTTTTTTTCACAATTGTAAATAAATTCAGGCATCAAGGGGTTAAAATATCAAACATTTTCTGCTGGAAGGATTGTATCATTTGACAATTGATAATAGTGAAATTCTGTGAAATTTATGAGATTGGATTTATTGGATTTATTTAAAGATCGCCTGAATGTACTTTACAGCATGACATACTGTGACTATCCTTTAGCTCAATCTGGTCAGAACCAAACTGCATTTCTCCAAACAGAGGTTGTTCAAAGAACTATTCACATACGGTAAGACCTTAACTGTTTGATTTTTCTTCCACAGGAAGTTTCTCCAAAAGATCTGAGCTATTTGTTTAAATCTCAGAGTAATAATAAAAAGTTCACAAACAGAATCCTGGAGTTCAAAACATCATTCATCTATTGTAAAACATACTAAAAGAAGGTTAAACTTTTTCTGTTGAAGTCAAATATAAACAGACATGAAATTTTAAAGCCTGATCAACAAATCCAGTTCATCCGAACTGACAGGATGTGTAAAACAACACACACGGATTGTCCCTGACAGGACGGATCAAGCTAATGTTCTATAAACATCAAACAAATCACATACACATTAACAATTACTTGTTTCTTTTTTTTTAGCTCTTAAGATTATTACGTAACATGTTCTGTCAGATCAGTTTGTTCTCTGCGGAGTGAGTGAAAAGGCTTTATGGTTCGCTGCTTTCTAGTATTATATTTGATTTAATAGAATCTTTGAATCATCAAGCAGATAAAACAATCCAGCAGTTTTCAGTTAGTGACAAACTTTGAGTTTATCAGTGTCAGAGTTCAACTAAAGGTAACTACTTCTTCTTGCAGGTCTTGCTATGCACAAGAACAATACGACTGAGTAAAGGTGTCATAAAAGGCTGTTATTCTATGTTAATGTATCTTAATTATGACTACTTTATAAGACATTAGATTAAAGCAGTACTGAATAGCTTTTCCACAGCCGTGTCTCAGGCAGCCATTGCTGGAACCGCTGTTCTGCAGTAATATGCTACCTGTTGAGATATGCTACACACACGCACCATTTCAAAGTCTTGACTTCAATAAACAGATTTATTGGTTTTTTTTTTATATTTTTCCACAAATACATTTTACCAATCAAATAAATTCTCCCAGGACAGAAACACTAAATATGACGTTATTTTTACTTTCTTTGTATTGTCAGAGCAACAGGCAAATGTTTGGACACACCCAGAGGAGAAGGACCCAACAATGGCCGCCAAGGATCCAGAGGGCATTTATATATAAAATATCTGGGAAGGATCATAAAAATACATTTCATTATGAAATAAGGTGTCATTTCGTACTATGGCGGCATTTTTCTTCAGGGTAGCATAAATCACCAGAACACCACTTCTGGCTGAGACCCAAATTACGGAGGTTATTAAGTCTATATTAAAACCATCGGAGGGTCGGGCGTGATGTCTAATATGAAGCTGAATGTGTTTTTTGGTGAGTATCCACTTAGACAAGTTTCAAAATTGTAGCTCAAAGTTTTAAAAGTTATTCAGTACTGCTTTAAGATTAGCAAACACAATTTTCTTACTTAGACTATGGGCTTTACTGACAGTGTAATTCATTACGAGGTTTACCTGTAGCTCTAATGTTGTATTAACAAAATGTGAAACAAGCCACTATCTTCTCTGTATTATTAAAATCCCAAGGCTATTTGCTAGTCACTTCTCTGAAATGAGCAGACAAGCTGGAGCTGCAACTGCATCATTCTCTATGTCAATATATTTATATTCACTATTAACAATGTATAAACTAACATTTGAACCCCTTTCAGAATTGTTATCATATAATAATGGGGGTTTGCAGTTATTGTAGATTCATTTAAAGATTAAAGTAGCAGCTCAGATTTTACTAGGTTGAATCACATTTGTGGTACTTTTAAAGACACAGAACTTGTGTTCACAAAGTGAGCTATTATTAAATACTATATAAAAATAGTAACATCCTCACAAGAGGCACCTTCAGTGCAGGACACCCCCCCCCCTCCCCCCCCAGTGTGGCCAGTGTTGCTGTCAACTAACTTCCACATGTTTTAAAGTTATATTTTCCCCTTTTAATTAATAAATATTTATGATGGAGGAACTACATCTTGTAATTGTGTTATATAATCTTGTGTTATGTAATAATAACTAAATTGGATTTTGGATGTAGTGCTAGGAAGCACTCAAGGGACACTGAGACATCAGCAGCGTTAAAGTAACCTATTTTCACATGCAAACAACAAAAAGCAAAACACAGAAAAGTGCACTGCTTTGAAGACAGCAGTCAGGCTAACTGCTTCCCGAAGTTAATTTAACTATTCTTATTTGAATTCTGCCCTAGATTTTCATCCATTCTCAAATGCCAGATGGTTTGGTATGTCTGAACCACTATGGAATAACCACAGCCGATAGCTATGAGCTTGGCTGCAGGAAGACTCCTGGGATGTGTCAATCTGCTTCAACCCACCTCACAACTCCTGCAAAGATTAATTCAGCAATGGATCTCCTCATGAAGGTATTATTTATCTGCCTTTTAAATATAAATAAACAAGTTCTGTGCATCTGACCATTTTCACCCGAAACATAAAAAGTCCCATTCCCATTTGATGATTCTCTGTTTGCATCATTCATCTTCATCCTCATGTTTCCTCAGTGGCGTTTCTGCTTTTCCCAGTAATCATATCTCCAAATCATAAATATTTATTTTTTCTTTTTTGCCTGATTCTCAATTTTACATCAGAGCATCAATTCTGTTCAAAATCACAATCTTATTATTTATGAATGATTTTAAAACTCATTGGGAAGCATTATTACATATAAAATGGACAATGTCTATTTTTAAATACTTTTAAAACAGTTTTATTATTAACAGCAGATAAACAGTAGCTTGTCTCAGGTAGAAAAAAAACTCAGTGTACAATATGAAACTTTCCTCTTTCTCCATTTCAGGTTTTCTTTTCACAAGAATTCCAGACGTGGTCATTTACAAACTTTTAAGTATGAGAATTTTTATTAATAAAAATGCAATGTGTTTGACTACAATTTGTGGAACTAACTTTATGAATCCCTTGTGTTTATTTCTTAAACCACGACTTTCTTTCTTTGTGCAGGTCAGTACAAAAATTACTGGAGTTCAATCGACCAACATTTGAGTTGAAAAAATGTGCATCAGAACCTGGAATATCAAGCCTCTTGCTTTAAGGGTCATTTACTCACTGTTAAACCAGAAGAGAGAACTTTCTTGCTATTATTGTACAAGTCAGACTAATGATGACTGTCCAACGAGCCATATTAGACGCTCTAGTTATAACAAAACTAATAGTTTGCTGCCATGTTTAAAACAACCAGAGTGAGAAAAAACAATCACAATGATGAGCAGGATGGAAAAAACTGAGATTGTGATCCTTAATCAGGAATGAAGGGTTGTAACGGTCTCCCAGGAAAAGTGTTTTAGACAAGTCCCACTGGGAGAAGGCTTCAAGGCCAAATCCAGGACTCACTGTAAAGATCTCATTTCTAGTTTGAAGAGGTTATAAATCCTCTCTGGGCTGGGAGTGGCTCTGGATCCACTAGGATGAGCTGGAGAGAGTCTCTGGGTGGAATGTCCAGAAACATCTGGTATCGATAAGTGACTGAGGACGAATGGATGGATGGATGGATGGATGGATGGATGGATGGATGGATGGATGGATGGATGGATGGATGGATGGATGGACGGACGGACGGACGGACGGACGGACGGACGGATGGATGGATGGATCATTACTTTAAAATTTGTGCTTAACAGTAAAGAAAGTCAAACAAAATCTTTATCCATCTTCATAAATACATAAATACAATGATTTTTCTTTATTGTTGTAAACAGCGTGCAGCTCTTTGGATCCCAAACACAACAAATTTAAAATTTGCTAATACCAGCAGAGTGAGTTCATATTGTACACAAGTGCAGTTAACCTTGTATAACCTCTGCATAGGCTCAGTGTATTTGAACATTGAAGGCTAAAACCACGAATTTACCAAAACTGGGAATAGTGAACACATTAAATCATAATTTAGCATTTTATTACCACAAATAAATATTTGTCTTGCTTCTAACTTTCTCTTTTCATTAAGTTGTTGACTGATTTTCACTTTTATTAAAAAGTATGAATATTTACTTTGAGTCTTGCAGCAAAACCAAGTGTTGGGCTGCTTAAGTACCTCACACTCAATGATAGACATGCTAGCGTGTTAACACATTCATATATTTGCCACTGTTTCCACATTACACTCAGTGGTTAGTTAATATAAAACAGCTGCGTGATGGGACGCGAGACAAACAGCAGTTTCTCTTCAAGGTTTAACAGAAAGAGTGTAAAATAGGTGGAGCCTTTCAACACTGTAAATATGTGGTCAGGGCTTCAGCAAAGCACTGGCTAAAGGAAAAAGTGAGGGAGAAAGTGGTAATTATAAAGTGCAAGTCTACAACCACAAGAGTGTGATGCCATGGAGAGGAGCTCTGAGTAAAACTGTCTTCCTTTTCCTGTTCTTGCCAAAAAATCATTCTTTACTGTATCTCATACTCTGTAAAAATCTGCTTTCTTCTTGTCCTTCTTCTCCCCCTTCAAGCATCCTTATAATTCTGTCCTCCGATAATTCTCCATCCAGAGTTTTGACTGATTAACACTCTCTGCCTCAAATCCTTTATCTCCTTTCTTTTATTGTATAAACTTTCTTCCAAAAGAACTAATAAAGCAAAAATAAAATCAGTCTAAATTAAACTCAAGTGAAAATGCAGTCAAAGTCTGTTGTGGTTAATTATTTCAGTCTCACACAAATCCTCCTGCAGCTTCTGGCCAAGACAATCCTCAGATGGGAAACACATCACAATGAGATAAGCTCACACTACCAGTTGTCTCTACAGTCTGACTAAACCTGGATAAACACACCACACCTGCCACAGAGATCTGTCTGGGAAATCAACAGAAAACAGAGAAATCACTCAGCTTTAAGTAATTCAGTTAAAAAATCCATTGATTTTAAGGACTCCTGAACTGGTTTTACTTACACTCTCATATATTTTAAATAAATTCCCAAAATAAAAACACATCATGACAATAGCTCATATTAAATTGAGCACATGTTGCACCATTGTTGTATTTCTTTACTCATGGGAACAGAATTAAATCCATATGGGGAAATTATGTGGGGAAACCCAAAAGTATTTTGTATCATTTGTAATCTCTAAGCTGGAAAATTTAATCATTCTACCTGTTATTTTGGTAAAATATATTAAGAAAATAAGATGACAAACTGGATTAATCCAGTGCTGTCAAAAATCTTAGGAAAAATGTTGCTGCTATTCACTGCTAGTTCAACACACTTCCACTCAAACTCATTACCAGCTGATGATGGGTCAAGTGTAATGTCTTTTACATGCAGGCATAAGATTTACATCAGCTGTTTACTTGATGAGGACCCATAAAAACTAGTAACTGCTGTTGAGGCTGGAGAGATGATGAACAGAGAAACAGAAAACTTTTCCTTCATTTTTTATGAGTCATAATAGTAAAACTAACCAGGATCTGGAATGAGGTAAAACAAAACAACTCCATGAGAATATCCTCAACTAAAAATGGACCACAGTTTAACCTGGTTGATACAGTTAATCATTTCTATCATTTCTTACAGCCGAAGACCACATCCTTCTAAATCTAGACAATTCCACTGACTCATTTACTGATTAGTGTTCTCTGAAACTTAACCTCTCGTGACTATTTTTGGTTGCTCATGAGTGACAAAATGGGATTACTAAAAACTTTCACCGGAGTGGGTTTCTCCAGGGGCTGAGGTAAAGGCCAGACAGTTAAATAGATTAGTTTAAAAAAAAAAAAAGTATATACACTCAAGAGGCTTGTCAGCACTGTGAAACTGAAGGAAGAACCTGAAAAAAAGTTTGATTGTAAAAACAGCAGAGACACAAACAGGACATCTCAGGATGAAAGACAGAACTCTGTGAATGAATAAAACGGCTTGCTCATAAATCATTTTCATTTTTCCCCGTCTGTTCTGTTCCACAACACCTCAGACTCCTTATGCCATTCTGTTGCTCTTTGGTTGCCAAAAACCTGATCCCATCTTTAATATCCTATAAGTACATAAGTTACAGAAACAATGTATGACATTCTACTGTATGTTGGAAGTGTGTGAAGTCAAGCTGGTGCAAAAGCATGATTTAAATGATCATACTTCATGTTTTTTAAGACTAAAGGTTTAGAGACTTTGTTGGAGAGGAGAAATGGACACTGACAAGGATAATACCACATGTGACTGTTGTACTTTCATAATTTTAGGTGAAAAAATAACAAATAAATCCCTAATGGACATGATTTTCTGTGTATTTTTCTGCATGGATCATAACCAACTCCACAAGGGACTGACAACTGAAGATTGGATTGAAGACAAGACATATAATCTGAGGGCTGCATATAGACTCTGATTTCTAAAGAGAACATTTAGACAAAGCAGCAGGATTATAGGATCCTCCTGCACCCTCTATTAACCCTTTCTCATTAACCAACATGCTTAGCAAGTTTATACTCAACAAGTTGAGACTGAAAGCTTTAATTGGTTATGTCTAACAGCTTGTATCCAGCGCTAACTGGCTCTTTGACAGTGGCTTCATAACAATTAGCAAATTAACCAGTTCAGTTTTACTGTGATTTATATTCCTAATTCAAAGGGAATACAATGCCAGGTCAAGTCTGGGATGAGAAGATTATAATAATTTATATCAGAAGATTACATTAGAAAACTACCTGTTTCCACAACTTCTGTTAACATAATCAAGATGATGTATTTCTTGGGAATAAATGGGATGGCTTGAGGCCAAGATTGTTAGTGTGTTAGGTATTGTAGCTGTGTAGCTGTGTATTTATTTATGTTCTCTTGTAGTTTCTTGTGTGTTTTCCAGGTTTTGTTAATACTCCTTCCGTATTTTAATTTCCCCATTGTTTCCCTCAGCTATTCTCATCACTCTGCTTCTCATACATTAGTCAGTTTGGCTGCTTTCATGCAGTAATCACCCATCCATGTATATCTATTCTGCACATAGATGCCAGAGTTTCTCAAGCTAGACAGATTGTCCTGTTACATGTTCTGCTTGTATCACTGTCCGTTCTTGTTCCATTTGTTTTAGATTTATCTTCTTGATGTTTTTCCTTATTTTTTATTTTAAAAAATGCTGTTCATGTCAGTTACTTTGTCACTAAGCCTGCATTATGGGGTCCAGTTATTAAATCCCATGACAAAATGGGCCACCCATCCCACCGGACCCCATGAGGAATACTACCAGTACGTTTAAGGTTAGTGTGGCATCACATTGTGAATCTGTTTGATCCCATGCCTACAAAACTTAATCCTTAAGAATATATTACATTTTTTTCATGTCTTTAAATATCTTAGATTCTAAAGTGCACAAGTTTATTGTTGTCATTATTATGCAGTAGTTAACTCTGACTGCATAAAAAAAGTCCTATTTGAAGCTGATTTAAATTATTATTAAACAATCCTACATTCCATATTTTCAACCAGTTTTTAGCATTTAATCACCTTTTTACATTTTTATTATCAATGCTATAAATAGTGTCTCATTCTGACTATAAATGTAAATTCTACAAGTATGAAAACACCTTCAATGAAACCAGATTTTCTCAAATTTTTACCTTAATGAGGATCAACCTATCTGAATTTAAGGAAAGATGATAAACGACAATTCTCTCAAATCCAAAACTACTGTGAATTATCTTGTTTCCTAAAGTCATTACATGTAAAGTATGATGCTCCTTCGAAAAATGTCACCACATGAGTGGTGATCCAGGACAATAATCAGTTTTTGTGTTTATCTGAATTCATTTTACAGCCAGTAAATGACCACATTAACAGTCAGTATGTAACTATGTGAAGTTCTTTGAAAAACTATTGTCAAATGTACAGTATCATTACAAGTATAATTAGTTTATATTTTATATATCCCCCTGTCGAACAGCATAAATTATCCTGCAACAATTCTACACAGCTGTTTAGTTTCCTCCACAGAATTACTTTTGGGATGTTGTCATATTCCAGAGAGAGTTTAGCCAATGTTAGAAGCAAAAGTAAAATCTATACCTGTAACTGGCTTCAATCATACAGCTGCTCATTATCCTCTCAGGAGAACTACTATATAATCCAACAGTGCAAGCTGGGATTTAAGACCACTTAGGAAGATGACAGATGGGATCGGTAACAAATCCCCTTATCCTCAGTTCACTTCATTTCCATAAGTGTCAACATGTTTGAAATCTTGAGGGGCAGAAGAAGTTAATGCATAAGACGATTTGATGCAGGGGGGTTTGTGAATTTGACAAAAATACACAAAGTTCAGTGCTGCATGCTGGAATATCCGTGGCACACTGCAACATTAATGAAATTCAGCAGCACCACAGTGTGTTTGCTGTCAGCAGTTAAGGAATGTGCTGGGAGCATGTGTTTTAAAGATAAAGTCACTTTTACTGTGAAGGGATCTGAAACCGTCTACTTATCGGAGTTGAAGGGAGTGGAGTTCATACATGCATGTAAAACACACAAAAATACTCATGCTGACGCAAGGTGGCAAATGTAGGAAGCACACTAATTGCTCTCAAGCAAGAAGGTAATACTGTGGGTGATGCTGTCATTGTGAAATGATTCTGAGACACATGGGAACATATTAGAGGATATCAAGCGTCTCACTCGCTCTGTTTGTCCCACTGTTTATACGTATGGGAGGTTTTATGGAAGAAAGAATGCAGTCAGGAATTCTTTTAATTGTCCAAACTCCGCCTCACTGCTCGGCCTACTCATCCATCCCAAAACACACACACTGCTGATACACACACATACCAAACATTCTGTCCACACAATGCTCATCACTGACATTTAACATTATGTTTTTTTGTATTTATTTTGTTTTCCAACATGAAGATTGATAACATTGGAAAAATGTGCTTCTCTGTTAACCGTCTGATGAAAGAAAGATGTGGAGTGAAATAAGATACATCAATATGTTCAAGTAATTCTGATTCTGGTTTGAATCATTTTAGATCATGTAAACTTGCTTTTGAGCACTTTTCGGCTCACCTGTGAGTGTTTCTCACCGATTCATAAAATTGGCATCCCTCTGACCACCATCTGCTGCAGGTAAGCCTTTAACAAGGCTGTCAGTGTTGTCTCTGTTTGGTGTTTTTCTAGTAAAAAAAAAGCACTTTGTTCACGAGACAAGCTGGTGGCTTCTAACATTTCTGACTAACACTGGACTGAGTTTACTGGTTTATATATATATGTACTCATTCTAAAGCCACTTGTTTGAAAATTACCTGTCAATATATACAAAAATAATCGTCTGTGTATGTGTTGATTTAAATATTTTATAATTGCTTATTGCTTAGATTTCTTGCCTTCCATGTTTTCATCCTAACAAAATTACTGAAGGCTGGGAATAGATAGACAAATCAATAATTGTTGCCATTAATAAGCTTTTCATTTCAAAAGTTGCATCAATTTTTTCTATTCTAAATGTTGCTTTTTATTTTTTTATCTTACACATATTAAAAACTGTCAAAACTGTCTTCACTTTGTATCTTTAATCAACAATAATCAGATGTCTTCAAGTATTTAGCATTTATCAGCACAGAGGAAGCTAAGATTACAGAAACAGTTTAGCTCTTCCTGTTTTTTTTATCTTGGCCTCCCAGTCAAAGCTGCCCTTGGGCCGGGATTCATTCTGCCCAGGTGTGTGCCTCTAAGTCTGTGTGTGTTATGTATAAAGTTACCAAGGAGCCTTTGAGCAAAGCTGTTTCAGATCCAGTTGAATCAATGAAATGCAACACTGGCAGATAGCTGAAACTTTTGGTTGACACACTATCATTAGAAACTCAGTGGGATGCTGAGAAGAGCGCTCTGGTTCATCAGTTGCAGCTGTGTCTTTATTATTTTTAATCTTTGTACATTTCCGTTGTAAAGTGATAATTGTGTCAAGGTTTAAATATGTTAAGGGTTTGTTTTACACAGAGATGCTGCAATGGGAAACAGACAGAGAGGCGACAGTGACAGAAACCTGAAATCAAATGTCACCTTGTGTCTGTCTCTCCTGAATTTTCTGTCTCACCCTCACTTCTCTGTATCTCTCTGTGACAAGAGTTCATGTTTCAAAGGAGAAATCATCGTATTCATACACAACACAATACCAACAAACCATTAGTTGTACCCTTCAGCAATGCTGTTTCCTCCCATTATCTGCTCTTTACTGTATTGCATGACATTTCACCAACTGCAGATTAGAGAGGAATAAACTTTCATTAAAAAAACGTGATGTTTGATGTTTTAAAGTTGAACAAACTACTTTTCTTTATCAGTCATGTTACTTTTCCTTGCTCTTGTTTTCCACTCTTCACATCTTTGCCTTCTATTCCTGCCTCTTCTTGTACCCCTGTCTTGTCTGTTCCTCTGCTTCTACTTGTTCAAGGTGCTTTTATTATTTAGCACCTGTCGACCATAGAACAGAAAACCATGTCATGCGAACTGTCTGACGTAAAAACACACCCCTGCTCTCTGAAGGCTCTGGTGCTGTCAGAACCACATTCTTCTGGATGCAGACACACACAGAGCTGCACCAATACTGTATACATGAACACACATCAAATACACACTCAAGACATGCACAATTTTGACATTTCTGATGTACATTAGCTAATGTGAAAAGACGGCTGGACTGAATTACTGCTACTCCTAATGACTATTTCATGTCCGACTGGAAATAAGAGCAGAGGAGGGTGAGCAACCAGAACTGAATACAGGCTTGGATTCAGCTGATTTGACTCTGCCTGTTTCATTTCCCTCATCTTGTCTTGTTTTCTTTGTCATTTGTTGAATTAAACTAACAAACTGTGTGTGACTTTGTTTTCTCACGGTCTGGCTGTCATCATACTGAAAGCTGCTCATTGGTTTTGAGTATTAAGGATTGATGCAGAATAATTTCTCACATGTTTCCTATGTTAATAATCTGAGGAACAAACTGACAGATTTGTTTTTATTCTTAGAGATCAGTTTATTTCAGTGGACATGTTTGTCTTATATGTTGTAGATTTTTCTAGGAAATGAAAGTCAAATTGCCAAGTTTTGAACAAATTATTGTAACAGATTTTGAATTATAACCACACTGTTGCCTGAGTTCTGGGACTCTTGGTTAGGAACTGTTTGAATGTGCTCCCAATGCATGAGTGGGTTGAGATATCCCAGTTTCTTCTGACAGACTAAAACATGCATGTTAGATTAATTGGTGACTCTGAATTGACCCCAGTAGGTGTGAGTGTTAGTGTGAATGGATCTTTGTGCAGCAACCTGTCCATAGTGTTCTCCAAGCCTTGCTCCATGTTGACTGGCGAGAGGTACCAGCTTTCCCACGAATGGATGGATGCATTTTGAACTGTAAATAATGTTGACAGATGAATCAGATTATATTTGCTTGTACTCATCCAGAGCATATGTTTTGTTTTATCTTTTATCAAAAATCTTCCCCACGGACACTGAATCAATTTACTTTTATTTAAATTATATTCTCCATATAATACAATTTAGTTTTCAGACGGAATAGCCTTTAGCAATTTACATTCAAGTTGGTAAAAATGAATTTATCTGTTGAAGTGAACAGTTTATAATTTGTTTTAGATGTATTCAAATTCTACCTCAGCCTTGTCTCTAATGGTACTACCAGAAGACACTGAACTGTTAGTCATTATACAACTCAGGCTTTTGAAGGGGATTTTTACTGTAGTTTAAGGCCCAGAGGTTCAAAGCTGCATCAGTTTGAGCCTTTGGCCCCGTTAATGATCAAAGCCACATTACAGCTAATGCAGTCTCAGTCCATGAACGAAAGAAGAAGGAAGTCTCTAATTATATGGGAAGCAATATGTCTACACACATCAAAAGCACAAATTTGAAGATTTTTGCTAAAATTAGAATTAAAAAAATCACAGTTTTGCAACAAATGATGTAAAATTGTTTATATTAGGAATCTCAACCAGTGCAGAATGATCACCTCATGGTGCAATTCAACGTTCGGCAGGTGCTTTTCTGTGCAGAGTTTGCATGTTTTTTTCATGCTTGCTGTGGTTTTCCTCTTGTTAACTGGTTTCTATAGTCCTAAAACATTAAGTGAGTCATTTCCTTTCTATACCCTCTTATTCTTGTTTAAGGTTTTGGGTGGCTGGTGCGTGTCTCCAGCGGTCATTGGGTGAGAGGCGGGGTTACACCTGGTCAGGTCACCGGTCCATCAAAGTGAATGTTAAGCTGATTAGAAATTCTAAATTGTTCCTAAAGGAAGTTTAAGGATTTATAGGTGTTGGTTTCATTTGTCTACAATAAACTGAACATGTGGGTCTCTCCTCCACTGAATTATGGGACAGGATCAGCTCCACCAATGGTCTGTTCTATGTGACAAAGTTTACAACATGTTTAGGTGTGCACTGCCTCTATTTTTCATAATTCTTAAGATATTTTATCATAATCAATTTTTCAAACATAGCTTATCTCAGTAGTGGTGTTGGAGTAAGTACCTGAAAATTGTGCTGAATCTCTTTAGCATCTCAGATTTTGTGTGGAGGATGAATGACAGGACCTCACAGACGACTCACCTACACACAGCGTGGGATGAATGGGGTTGTTACACCCCACAGTTCATGGGCTCTCACAAAGGTCTCACTTGCTTGGCTAATAACTGTGTTTGACTTTTCTTTCCCTCTTTTCAGGAAGTCAGCTTCAACATGTCAGCATGCTGTTATACCCTGCTGTTAAAACTATGCTTTAACACTGCTGCCTTGTAGAACTGCTGAAACTGTTTTAAAACAGTATAGTATCTGATTTTTAAATGTTCTTTTTCTGAAACGATAAAATAATCCACAGAAATTATACAGTTGTTTGGTTTTAGATGCAAGTGTTTCTATTGCATTAATGTTTGTCCAGGTAGGTGAATCCAGCACATCTTAAACTGGTCACAATTTGCCACTTTCTCTCACCATTCAGTTACTTTTTGTGCACAGACGAAACTCTCCACAAAAAATGGTCATTTATTGTATCAAAAACAGACAGCTGCACACACGCAATCTCACCCACAGAACATAGACACACAAAGTTCCATGTTGCACATATCTGCCAAATATTTAACAACGAACACATGATTTCTTTTCTCCAATTCAGAGAATCCACATTTACAGTCTTGGACAGTTAGTGAACGCAGTCACATGTTGGACTCGTTTAAAGACATATGTGGCCAAAAACTGACAGACAAATGATAAGTGATGGAATGGAAGCCTGAGCAGATGGAGGGCCATAGGTGTGTCATGCCCTCAGGTAGTGATCATTACTTCCTCTGACCTTATCAATAAACAAACAAACAGGATGATTTAATGACCTACTCCATTACATCCGCTGTCCATCTGTCTTCTGTTGTCCATTCCATCCCTCTGACTCATCATTTAAGCCAACATACGTGGCAGTACAACACATAAAACACCACAAAATCACCCAAAATACAGAAACACTTTGAAAGCAAAATGTGAAACATTTTTTTAGATAAGGGAACATCCTAATATAATTTTAGAATTCAAAAATACAACAAAAAGAAACTACAGTATTTTGACAACTAAGAAAAAAAAAACACTAGAGCATGAAAAAAATCCATTATGTGTTTTTGCTGAGTTTTTTGGAGTGGAGATGCATTTATAAGATGTAATTTTTGTTTTGTTGTGTGCATTTTCTTTGTTGTTGTTTATTTGCACATTTTTCATAATTTAGTTTTATATTTTTGGTAGTTTTTAAATTTGTACCTTTAAAATAGTTTTTCTATTTTTGGTGTTTTCGATTGATTGTTGTGTTTCCACCTCAGGGCCACCGTAAATTCCTCTCCAAATATGGGACTAAAGGGCCAGAAATGCAGAATTAAAAACAAAAAAGTTACAAATAGAGAGAAAAGCAAATGTAAAACAGAAGAAAGGAAAATAACTAAAATATTGTAAAAGAGGGACTGAAAGAAAAGAGAAGAATCTGAAAAATATAAACAAATTCAGTTCTGAACAAAGAAAACATTAACATGATTAAATGCTTTTTCTTTTTAGATTAGAAGCCCTAATCTCACTGCTGTCTTTGGTCACTTCAGCTCAGACAGTACGACTAAAAACAAGATGCTACAGCAAGTTTCACACTAATCCATCACAGGATTTCTACTTACAACTCCTCTACATTCCTCTTCTTTGATCTTTGCAAAACTCTCAGCAGTCACATTCAAGCTAGAAGTTATTTGTCAGAGATATTGTCCCACATAATGAATATATGCATAGAAATGCACACAAGTTATTCAAAGCAGACACAGCAAAAGATTTTCTCTTTTATCACATTTTAGTTGCTCAACAGAAGACATGTACACACACAAAAAATCACTACTAATGAGGAATATAATGATCATTATAGCAAACATGAGCTCAGACTCATGAAAGACTGCTGTTTGAAGCCCCCTCACACATACATTAAACACCACTTTTACTTTTTTCCAATCTTTCAGTTGCAGATTATATTAATAGCCTGTCCAGTGTTTGAATTTATAATGCATAATGATATAAAACTGTTCTATGCTCCTCGTGTGAGCCATTTAATGACATCTGTGTCAAAACATCCCCTGAGAAATGTCAAAAATAAAAACATAAACCATCCACATTTTTGCATACAGCATATACAGAATCATTTTTAATGTTGAAATATTTAAAATGCTCATATGTGATTTTTTTTTTTTATGTAAGGACTCTGCTCTGCTGCACACGTCCTATAGATGTCCACAAACATATCTTCAGTAAAAAAGGTTTACATGATCCTCAGAATGTGAAATCTCCTGCTCAGTGTGCTTTACAATGCAGCAACTGGAGCAGCTTCTGCTCAAAATGATATAGTTTAACTCCAACCATGACATTTAGACAGAAGGAGACACTGCAGTCTGAGCATCACCAATTTACTTTTGTTGATACCAGTTCTAAAATTAGCCCTCTGCTCTAAAGGCCAAGTGGAACTGCCACGCTGTACCTGATGGCAGATTTAGAAAGTGCATTTTAAGTTCAAGTTGTTTTATGCATTAAGAGTCAATTAAATGTCATATAACTTATGTTGTAAGTGCATCATCTGTTTATAAACAAAGCAAATATAAAATCAAACTAGCCAACTCTTTCTTATTGCATATATTCAGGGCATGTTCCACCTTTTTATGATTACATTTTGAGGTCTTTCCACATTCTGCTCTGCAAAAATCTTCACTTCTTAAATGTGTTTTCCACAAACGCAGATGGCCCAAAGCCTCCAGCTGAAATACCTTTCAGTTCATCTGAAAATCTCATTTTACTGTTTCAAACACATATCACATATGCTTCCTCCAAACTGTTTGATGCCATTTTGGAGTGATTTTTGTTTGTGTGTATTTTTGGGGTATTTATTACTAAAATTCCCCAAACCCTCAGTATTCTTAAGACTACTTCTTGGTGCCACGAAAAGTTCATGGACTCTTTGATATATGCATACAAACATGGAGTGTGCAATATGCAAACGATGAAATCCCAATACTGATTAAGAATCAACACCAATTTATGTTATTCAGAGTTTAAAAGTTTGAACATTGGGACTTTGGATCATTTCTGCCTAATTAAAAGATCAGGAACTAAATGCCTTTGTTCTCGAAAGATAAAAAAAAAGAGTAGCCTCATGTGCAAAACACACTACACACAAAGAGAGAGAGAAAGGAAGACCCTTCAAAGTCCCCAGGTGTGATTTGTGGAGATGGAAAGTCTGTGAAGGTGAACCCCTGGTGAGCAAAGGCGGGGTGCTGTGCTCTGTGTGTAAGTGTGTGTGTGTGTTTCTTTGGGTGTGTCTATCTTTTCATGTATTCACTTGTCTGTAATATCTGTAATTGGGACTGACTGTCATGCAGACTGGCAGCTTGAAAGAAACAGACAAACAAAATAAATTAAATGTTTTCCTCGTGGAGATGATAGTTGAAAAAAAAACAATAATTTAGGAACAGGAGCATAGGTTGATAGATGGTGATGACTTTAATGAGAGGTGGGGGGTTGAAGGAAAGAGGGATGCAGCTTTTATCTGGAGGAGGAGAAGCCAGATTAGAAATGTGGCATGATCCCCCCCTCTTGGGACTGAGTCAATTAGCCTGCCTGAGGAGCTGCCAAGAGGCTGGTGTTGGGGGATGGTGCTGATAAGGGGGTGGTGGTGGACACGAGGTGGTTTTGTGGGGACGAGATGAGACAGGACAAGGCCAAAGGGCTCAGCAGAAAGGTATTCATAGGATGCAAGGATAGCAATTACATAAAATGTTGTGTGGCTCTGCTGGTGGAGGTTGCCTACTCATCAGATGTGGTTCATATCAGGTTCTGTTTCAGTGTCCATTAAATAAAAAGACAGAGTTTCCCAAATGAAACCTGATGGTCAGATTATCATGTATATGAGCTATTATAACCTTCATTTAATGAGGATGGGCCACAAAAAGCAGGGATGAGTCTGAAAGTCACTGGAGACACAAAAACAAAATGATGAAAAAAAAATGAGGATTGAAGGGATGATGGTGTAGGTGTGGCAGCAGCTGTGCTGCAGGATTAAACAGTAGACAGAGTAAGGAGGCTGAAAGCTCTGGCTGAATGTCGTTTTCCTACCAGATCAATACAGCAAATCACAACAGGCAATACAGTCTCACATTAGCCAAATACAGGCATGAAAATGTAATAGCAGGGATCACAATACTATTGAAAAATCATTGAAAATAGACTGTTAAATAGGCATGCACTGAAAACTGTGTGTTTTCTTTCTTTTTCCATCTGTAACACTGAGCAGCTGCAGAACAGCAGGATTACAGGTGGTGAGAGGAAGGGGGTGGAGGTAAAAAGACGGACTATTTACTGGAAAGTCTGTGTGTCATTAATAGAAAAATCTGAAAAATGAGAACAAGGATCATTTTTTAACATAAATTCCTCTTGGTTATGAAAAAAAGGGGAAAAAAAACAACTTAGCTAAAAGCTAAAACAGTAACATTATTTAAATAGTCTTTTTGCTGCAACAGATGTATGTATATTTGATTGAAATGTCTATACGTGCTTCTTTAATAGCTTGTGAACCTGTGCAGTACAGCAGATCAGTGATATGCTGGAGAGTGAAGAACAAATATAGATCAGCATGTTCATTAAAACACAAAAGAAAGAGACTCAAATGGCTGAACTCAAGTAGAATCAGAGAGAAATCTGAGTAAATAAAAATTCTTAAAATACCAACAATGAAGTCATTAATAGGTTAAATTAAACAGCTGAACACACCGATGGACGTCTAACTGGAATAACTAAAGCAGCCAGTTATAGTGAGAAAATAAGTGAGAAAATTTGGTTTAAAAATCCAGAGTTTTTATATGTGTGTGTGAGTTTATCAAATAAGATGACAGACAGTACGTATGTGTAGTATCATAACAAGCAGCAGCAGAGGGTGGCAGGTACCTGAGTGACAGGTTAAAGAGGCAAAGGGGAAAGAGAAGAGGGCGCACGGTATGCGTTCAGTAGTGTGTCACCAGGCAGGCCTGTGTCTCCTTCCTTATCTGACAGGCACACAGCAGAACAGCAAAATCTTCTGCATAAGCCCCTCAAGCTCTCCCCTGGGACATACATTGTGTGTCTATGTAAAGAAGAAGAGAGTCCCTGAAACTGTTGAGCGTGTGTGTGACAGACATGGCGAGAATCTCGTTATTTCCCCATCTTTCTGTTTAAAGCCTACTAATTCCACCACACCATCTACAACGTATAACTACTCAAGAAGATGGGACAGGACCAGCCCGCTTTCCTAACACACAGGTATGGACACACACATACACACACACATACACACAACTACACAAACTGGCAGTGCAATTACTGGTCGGTCCAGCAAAGGGGAGGCTGTTCTGCACCAGCTACAAACTCAGCTGATCGTTTAAAAATAAATAAATAAACTGTGGAAGACAGCATGTGTTTAGGAGGGGCAAGCAGAGGGCAGAGCAGCTGAAGGAAGTGACAGATGATAGAAGAAACAAAGAAAGTAGAAAGTGTTTAAGAATATCATGCTAAATAGAAACAAATCAAAGAAATTCGCTTAAACATTTGCTGTTGGACGTTAAAAGATCAAAGCTTGTGGGAATGTTGTTACTACAGTAAAATGTTGTGAATTTATTTCCACTTTACGTCATTATAAAGTTCAACAAATAAAAGAAAGGATCTTGTATTCTCTGTAGATAATTACAGGACAGCATCACATCAAATTCACTGCTGTTGTTGTTGTTCAGTAGCTGTATCGAAACAACACAAATACACTTTAGTACATATTTTCCTGTAAATTGAATAAAACTAGTTAAAATGTACACAACTCTGTTTCATGGAAAATTCTCAGTATGCAAAAGTGAATAGTTTATTATTTTATTTGATGGAAAAAAAAACATATTAGCATAACCAAAAAAATATTTTGACAACAATAAACCTCAGTCTGAATGTTTGCATTGTTAGATGATGATTTTCGGAGCATTATTTACATCAACATTACAGATCACCATTTAAAACATCTGTCCTTATTATAAAGAACTAACCTATAAATAAAATCAATGACAGCTGTACCAGTGTGGTCGTCGGTCAGGTGCAGCTTTCATTACTTTGTTGCAGGTTCAATGAGTCCGTTTTTTCAAAGATTTGAAGCCACTGAGTTTTAGAATTATTATACATTGTGTTATCTTATTAGTTAAGGGTTGTAGTTGTGGTTGAGTTCAGTGATACGATAAGAATAAGCAAAGAAATAATCAAAACACGTTTCACAGATGTAACTAGTATAAAGTTACACTGGACATTTTTTTTATTATTTTACATTCATTTTGAAATGAGTCCCCAAAAATAACATCCTACACACATTATTCTTGTTTTTCATGAATCAATTGTTTAAATGATTTTAACATCTACATAGTTAATGCAGTTTTGATATGACTGCATGTGGTATAAGGAATCAAAGCTAAAGAAAACTTTGCAGTTATAATCACAGATGTTGTGGAAACATTTTACATAACTGCTCAGTTCTCTTCAGAGAAACAATAAAGCACCAGTTTACATGTTCATCTAGACACTCCTGAAACGGACTGATGATCTTAGTGACAGCTGTGATCAACTCGAGCTCTCTCTGACCCTGAACAGGATAACGCAGCTACTGAAAAGGAACGAGTGAACGAGTGTCATGACTGGTTATTTCGACCTTGCTAACCACACAGCATACCATCCTGTCGACAAACATTGACATCAAAATAAAAATCGATCCACTATGTCTCAGATTTCTTAGATGCTTGGAGAGGATGATGAGCCCTGCTCCCCAAATCAGACATCTGGCTTGCTTGGTTCATTACTGACACATTTTATGGCAGGAATAATTTTTCATTTAGATAAAACCAACAGCCAGGAGCAACGTTTACCAGGTTTTGACAACAACTGTATGTGGCTTGTTCAGAAACATCATTTTAGCCAAAGTTTTAATATCACGCAAAAGCTGAATTGTATTTTTTCATCATTATTATTATTATTATTATTATTAGTAGTAGTAGTATTATTATTATTATTATTATTATTATTATTTCTTTCCTTTTAAGCTTTTTTTAACATACCTAACAACCAAACATTCGCCATAAAGTTTTGCTCTATGGAAATTAAACTTATTTGTGATCCTCCACATTTATCATCTGGGTTTAATATGATTCTCTCTCACTCTTAACTTTTCTAATTCAATGGAAAAATAGAAGAACTGTGACTCCAGTTGTGCGGCATAATATGACTTTCTTCCAATAACAGTTTTGTTCCATTCAGTTTTATTGCATTCTGTTTTAATGTTAACAAATTATTATTATATTATTATTATAAATTAGTATTTATTGCTTCAGATATTTTTGGCTGCCAGTCCTTAAATTTATTGTTAACTTTTCTTTCTAACTCCTGCAAATCTGCGTCAAAAAATCCTGATTAAAGTTTGTTTTACTGAACATATAAAAGATTTTTACTGACATTGCATAGAAACATTTAAGTCTTCCCATTTTTTCAAACCAATGTATTCAGACTCATTTTATTTTTGAAGATGTTTTGTTTCTCTTCATCAAAGCTGAAGAAAATGTCCAGTTTTCTTTATTCTCTCTGGATCATTCATCAGTACTTAGTCTTGTCTTTTGGCTTTAATGTTCCTTCATGATAGAGTCTCTTTTTGTGCACTCTCCTGTCACTATCTTACAGATCTACTATCTTAAAAGGTTGAACTTGAACATTAATCAAGGTTTCACCATCCTGTTACCTTTTGTAGCCAAGTGATTGATTGGGGAAACTATCTCTGATGACCTAAAGTTCAGCTCTTTTCTTGCTTGACCATCCACCCACTTGGTTATATTATCAGCACAATCATATCAAATGACACCTTTAAAATGGGAGCTTTGTTGTTGACCACTTTGTTCACATCTTCTTGACTTTCCTGAGGTATCATCCAAACATTTTATTTTAAGCTTACTAGGAAAAACTGCTAATCCATGAATAATGGTATTTATCATTGATGATAAATATTTCAGCATTTATGTGTTTCATTGACATTTAAATGGGGACAGTCTAAGCTGACCATGTCACTACGGACAACAAAATGTGCTATAAATGTTGGTCATTGTAAAACCAATTAGTTGCTTGTAGATGTGAAGGTTAATAGAAATTTAAAGTTAAATATATATAATCAGTTTGCAGCTGAGTGTGAAGAAAGTTGGAGGCCATGATTTTTAACTGGAAAAAGGCACCTTGCCCTCTTCAGGTCGGTGAAGAGTCATTGCCCCACGTGGAGGAGTTCAAGTTTCTTGGAGTCTTTTTCAAAAGTGAGTGGATGGATGGATGGATGGA